>JBBBDQ010002703.1:247500-322808 GCA_037127315.1 Ascarosepion bandense | reverse complement strand
GTAAATAGTAACACACAGTAAACATAGAACATTTAAGCTATTAACAATAAAGAGAATTGAATTGAAAATATAAGTCCATCCCTTTGATAATGGCTTATGTGAGCCGAAAGCTTAGACCCGATAAAAAATTCAACAAATACTGTGAATTTTTTGTTGTCTTTCAACGACATCACCATCAAGTATATCAGACGGTATGAACGGATCCTACACAAAATTAATAGACAAAACTTGTCTATATTATTCAATGAAACCTGCATTAATATTTATATATATATATATATATATATATATATATATATATATATACATGTAAAAATATACTCAGTTATGATCTGAGATTAAGGACAGGATGGTTAAATAAACATGTACATTGAGAAACAAGTAGAAATGTAAAAAAATAAAAAATAAAAAAACGTATATATGAACAGAAAAGAGACATCACTCATAATAATCTAAAGAATGCATTAGTGATTCACAGAAATAAATTCAACCACAATTTCGATTTTAAAAATGCCACACTAAGAAAAAGTGTAAGCAATTTGTTCAGAAGGAAAATTCTCGAGAGCGCCGCCATCTAGTACTACCAAAACATCAATTTGCGACCCGGTTTTTTTCCCAATCTCACCTTTTCTTGTGGAAATGATACTGAAACAGACTAACATAGATAATAAAAAGTCCAAGGAATAAAACGGTTGAATTCCCTTCATTTTAAAATCTCGCGACATTGCACTACACATGAAGGAGTTCTAAAACTAAAATATTCTGTTAATTTTTGTGAATGATTTCTGAGCGTTTTTTATAGTTGCCAAAACTGACTGTTTATAGATACGCAATTTGGAATAAAGCTTATTTCGTCCTTTTGCCTTGATAAAGTCCATCACAGGGCGAAAAGCATAAACGTGTTAAATACAGTTTTTCTCTTGTCTTCTGTCTATTTAACTATATATATATATATATATATATATATATATATATATATATATATATATATAATTTCATTTTGCTCTTCGATATATGTTGTATTGAGTACTTTTTTCAAAATAGGAAATGCCGGAGAACTTGGAATTCTAAAACTGTTGGTTCTCTTTATATATATATATATATATATATATATATATATATATATATATATATAGCAATGTCAGATCATTGTTATGAAAATGATGAGGAGATAGAAATCTCGAAACAGAAATTTTAATTAAAACGCAAATTTAATAAATTATATATATATATATATATATTCATCAGAATGCATTTGTATATATATATATATATTATTAATTTAAACATTATTTTAGTAGTTACTTTTCTTTGAATAGGCGCCCTATTTTTGTAAACAGCGTTTATTACGTTTAAAGTCCTGAGCCTTCGAGAAATTTTAATAGGGGACCGGCGTTCCCTTCATAGGAGGGTGCAATATTTGATCCGGTGTATCTAGACCGCTCAACCACGTGGAGCGTCACAGTTCTACAAGGTTCTATTAACGTCATATATATATATATATATATATATATATATATATATATATATATATATATATATATAGTGTATCGAGGCAGCAGATATTTTTCTAAGCATATTCTGTTAAATATAAGAGACAAAGAATGTGTATTATGTTTAATCATGAACCGTTCAAAACATCGTATTTTGGCTTTAATTTCAGGTAAAAATAAAGACAAAAATTCTTCAAGATTTGGATATTTTTTTATTAAGTTGGTAGAAAGCTGTTATCGTTGCTTAGCAAAGTTTTATGCCAACACAAAATAAAGTCATCTTTGATGGTGGATGTGTTTATGTTAACGTTACTGTAATCTCTTTGAAGATGGCTCACGTGAGCCGAAAGCTTAGAACCAACTTAATAAAAAAATATTCAAACGTTGGAGAATGTTTGTCTTTATTTTCAACTGAAATTAAAGCCAAAATACGACGTTTAGAACGGCTCATGATTAAGGATAATAGACATTCATTGTCTTTTATATTTAACAGTATATGTTTAGAAAAAAAATATAAATTGTCTTTTTGTTTTTACAGTGAGGTTCACCCTATACAAGGCCCGGGACCACTCAAGGTAGGAAAGTTATGTTCAGGGGCATTTTATTTAGATACGGAAGGGAAGTTACCGATTAACTCTAGACTTGAACAGGTTAAGATTGTAGTGATCGGGGAAACATTCTCTCAGGAGTCTTTTCTACAGACTAGTGGTTTGCGTGAAGACGCTGTTTGAGTAGAATTTACTTATCAATAACGGAATATGGGGGGAAGGTATATATATATATATATATATATATATATATATATATATATATATATATATTACAAATAAAAATTTAAAATTTTCTGGAATCGGATAGCCATTTCGACGGATAATTTTAACACCAGCGAAATCAAAACATTATGGAAAAAAATTATTTGTTTGTGTGTGTAAAAAAAAAATAAAAAAAAAACGGAAATAAGGGTGGTGAAAAAGAAAAAAAACGGACAGATCATTGCTACCGAAACATTATATATATATTATAAAAAGAAAATTTATATATATATATATATATATATATATATATATATATATATATATATATATATATATATATCTCCAAGTGAATAAAGAACGAAGAAAGTATTAACAACGTTCGAACATTAATTTAAAACAGTGCTCAATATAGAAATAGAGCTACGAATATTATAAGTTATAGTTTAGAACATGTACAAATTATAATTTACTACAAAAGTGTACATTTTTTTCGACATTGATAAGACATTGTTTTTTCGATGTCGAAACAAAATGTACACTTTTGTAGTAAATTATAATTTGTACATGTTCTAAACTATAACTTATAATATTCGTAGCTCTATTTCTATATTGAGCACTGTTTTAAATTAATGTTCGAACGTTGTTAATACTTTCTTCGTTCTTTATTCACTTGGAGATATATATATATATATATATATATATATATATATATATATATATAAATTTTCTTTTTTCTAAACATATGCTGTTAAATATAAGAGATTATGGATGTCTATTATGTTTAATCATGAGCCGTTCTAAACGTCGTATTTTGGCTTTAATTTCAGTTGAAAATAAAGACAAAAATTCTCCAACATTTGGATAATTATTTATTGATTTGCTTCTAAGCTTTCGGCTCACATGAGCCATCTTCAGAGAGGTTGTTTAGACTGAAATATTATAACATCCATTATCATTATAATTTAGAACATATTCAAATTACAATCTACTACAAAGTGTACATTTTGTTTCGACATTGAAAAGACAATGTCTCATCAGGTAGTAAACACTATTCTTTCCTGTTTTAAATTATTGTTTTGAACATTAATATTTTCTTAGTTCTTTATTCATTTCGATATATATATATATATATATATATATATATATATATATATATATATATATACGTAAAAAAATCACAAGATCGCCAAAACCTACCGTGGTTTCACACAACGGCTCGTCAGGGCCCTGACGAGCCGTTGTGTGAAACCGCGGTAGGTTTTGGCGATCTTGTGATTTTTTTACGTGTCTTTGCTCTACATTGCTTCCTCTTTGTTATTCCACTTTGGTTAGTTCTGTATCGAGCACTTTTTCTTTCTTTGTGGTTGGTTCCGTTTGGGGGTTTTTTTTCTTTGCTACGGGATATTGTATGTATTGTCTGTATTCCGCAGTTTTCTTTTTTTTCTCCCCTCTTGTCCAACGCCTTATAGCGACGGACAATAACGGAGTTAGATTCTGTCTGTTATTTGTTGTCCTCAAAAGTTTAATTTCGTATAATTTTAGGATTTAGATACTTACAGAGTCGGTCTTGTTATTATATATATATATATATATAAAATTTATTAATTTTCATTAAAAGCAAATTTAATTTTATAATCTATCTATCTATCTATCTATATATATATATATATATATATATATATATATATCTCAGCCTGTTTTTATCTATCTATCTATCTATCTATCTATCTATCTATCTATCTATCTATCTATCTGCAAGTTTCTGTAAAAAAAAACACTCAGTGTGTAGTGGTTAAGTTTTTAATACAATGTTTTCTTTTCAGTATAAACATTATACCAAATTTGTCCAAATATTATATTTATCGAAGCATTTTCGGCTATACTTTTACCCATTATCAAAAATGAATTTGATTTTTATTTAACTGAATATGTAGATTTTTAAAAAATATATCTCTAGAGTTAGAGGAATGTTTTATTTTTCAAACACGCTCATTGCATTGTTACCGTATTCATAGTTAATATCATTCAGTGCTAACTTTTTCTTGTTTTTTGTTAATAACGCTTCCATTCTTTCATTATTTTTATCTTATCCCTTTTTGTTTACATCCGGATCATGCCATTATGTATGTATTATCGATGAGCATACTACAGTTTGATTTTGGCAGGCCTCCATGCGTATTTAAATGACACCTAAAAGAGCTATGGTCAGAGAAAAAAAATATAAGATCACATGAAAAGATTATATAAAATTCTTAACCATAGCACTTTGTGTGTCATACCTGGTATTCCGAAGCGTGCTCACTCACTTCGGTACTGTCCAGTTTCCATGTCGCAGAACTTCGGTGATCGCACAAGAACCGGCGTTTCAAGGTGATTTGGCTGTAAGCCACATAATTTTGATTAACCCTATATATATATATATATATGAATTATCATTTATAACCAATCTAAATGACGTGTTGAGTTTTCCTTTATAAATATGATTTTGCTCTGAATAACATCCATTGAGCTCTCTATATAGATATAACACAATATTTTATATTATGTTGATCTTGTTGGATTATCCTCGCCGTTTATGGACTGGGCATCTAAACATATATATATATATATATATATATATATATATATATATATATTAATGCAGGTTTCATTGAATAATATAGACAAGTTCTGTCTATTAATAGACATATATATATATCAAGTATATCAGACGGTATGAACGGATCCTACACAAAATTAATAGACAGAACTTGTCTATATTATTCAATGAAACCTGCATTAATGAAAAAATGCTGCCAAAATACACACAATATATATATATATATATATATATATATATATATATATATATATATACGAGAGAGAATGGCAAGTCGTGAAGACGGAGGGGATAATCCAAAGCTTTTAATTAAAATACATAAATTTTATCTAAATAAAATATCAATTACATGAGAATAGGGAGATCAATGGATATTATCCAGGGCAAATATGTAAAAAGAAAAGTTTTGAATTATGCGTTGAATTTTCCTTTCAATATATATATATATATATATATATATATATATCTGAGGGTGTGTGTTTGTGTATTTTGCAGTACATTATATATATATATATATATATATATATATATATATATAATTATCCACTGTTTCGATACAATATATATATATATATATATATATATATATATATATATATATATATATATATATTGTATCGAAACAGTGGATAATTTTTTATACATATATTGATAAATATAACAGACAATGAATATCTATTATGCTTAATCATGAGCTTAGAGGTAGAATCGCCGACCGATATCAAATCGGCCGGTTTTCAATCCTGGCTGGAAGCAATCGGATGTCTAACCGTAGTGATGAGCGAAAGAGGAATGTTTGCGGAGGAATATATATATATTATTTCACCCAAAGCAAGGCAGAACCGCTACTAGTGCGCAGGGGCTTACAGTGAGAGAAAAGACTGGGTAAAGCGGGTATTGAAGAAAGGACAAAAGATGAATGAGAGTCATAAGAAGATAGAAGATGACAATTGATGTTGCATTTAAATTTTGGGAGATTGTAGCTATATATATACAGGTTTAGTTAAAATTATGTTAACAGTTAAATGATAGAACTCGTTATTTTACAAATCATACATTATATATGCAAGATGGTTCATGACGGTGTCAAGTTCAAAACATGAACCAGCATGCAACAGTATCATTTAAATCCCGGACACTCATTTCACGTGAAATATATATATATATATATATATATATATATATATATATATAGATAGATAGATAGATTGATAGATAGATAGATTCACCTATCTATATAAATATGTCTTGCTCTCTCTCTCTATATATATAATATTTTTAATCATATCACCCCCAAGCAAGGCGGTGACGCCACTGATGCGCATGGGGCTATTTAAAAGTAGAATGATAGGACAAAAAGAAAGCCGGGAACCACATCCTAAACAGGAAACAAGGGATGAGCCTCTTCACCTGTTCAATAGACGTGGGTGGAGTGTGAACCGGGCGATAGTAAGCCTATAGATTATAGATTATATCAATCTAGATTCACCTATCTATATGAATGTCTGCTCTATCACTGATACTTTTAAATAAGTACCACGCATATATAATATATAAATAATATAATATATATAACAAATTGCATATATATATATATATATATATATATATATTGATATTGATATTTATAATTATATACATACACTTTTTTCACACACACACACACACACACACACACACACACACACACACACACACATATATAAAATTATATGTATGCGTGTCTGCGTCTTGTGAATGTATTTACGTGGACAAATAACGCGAGATTAAGATGATAAAATCTCGTGTTGATGATAAATTCTCATACAAAACATATATTTTTTTTCTTTTTGACTGCAAAATAGAAAACGATCAAATCCAGAAACAAATTATAAATACCTGAATAATGGCGAATACTCCTTGTACGGTTTAAATGCTTGACTTCCTGTATCGGAAGAAATGACAAATTTCCCGACCGGGCTGTCGGCGAGCCCTGAGAAGGACACTTTCGGACTGTCTGATTCCCAACATGAACTGTCGATATCAAAATTATCAGCTAATTTCATTGTTGATATTTAAAAGTAAACAAAACTGTTTTTCAATATAAAATGAGGCTTTTTTTAATTTTATTTTTTGTCTAAAACAAGAAAATATTTAAATTTTGCTTAATATTTCCTCTTTTGTCAATTGTTTGTAATATCTAAACGAATACATTTTTTTTAAAATATGGTTATTTGTGCTGACGAATTAATTATTAGGAAATGTTGTTTTATAAGTATTTGTTTTAACATAATAAATATTATTTTTTTGCAATTATAAGAAGACCTTATTGTTTCAGATCAATCTTTTGATTAAATTCTAATAATATTGTTTAACCGATTTTTTTCATAAAAATTATGTTCCTATTCAATTGCTGTATTAACAGGGGAAACGAAATAAATATATTAATCAAAAAAATTTTTATATTTTTTTCCTTTAAAACCTATCTCTTATTTTTTGTTTTTGTTTTTGTTTTTGTGCGTAGGGATTTTTTCTTTTTTTCCTTTTTTTTTCTCTTGTTTATGTTTTCTTCTGTCGTTGTTTTTTTTCTTTTCTTTTTTTTGTTTATGTTTCTTTTTCTTCTTGTATTTTTTTTTCTTTGCGTTTTTTTTTTTATCTTTGGTTCGAAATAAATGTCCGCTTTCTTTTGGTAATCACAGTTCGGAGGTAAAAGATTTGAGTCAAGAAAGAAGGAAAAAACAAAACGTCTGCTGACGTCATCACGAAATATCGTTCCGCCGATATTTTCTTCACCACATACACACACACACACGCAAACACGCACACACGCACTCACACACACGATCAATAATGTCCGCCCACTGTTATCAGTTATTAAAATCACCAACGATGACCGAGGTAACAATTTAGATCCTGTAATTTTTTTTTTCAACCAAGGAGACAGCTACTTTCGCATATACACTCGCATAGAAAAAAATCTCTGACCCCCGCGATCATTATCTTAGACGTATCTGAGAAATCAGCCGAGGAACTCCACACCGACGAACACAACCAACCCTGTGTCTGTTTGTACATTACCCAACCACGGTCGCACATTTATCAGGAAGGGGCGTGAAAAACAGGAATATTTAGCGAGAACCAATCAGAAAATACTTGATATGAAAACGGTTCGTTCTTTTCGCCGTTTCTAACTGTTAAAGTGGGGGTCGAACGTTCGGATTTGACGAGTAGGCAAACGGACATTTAGGATCTAGGAAAATAATTAATCACAGTAGGCTTTTCGACGAGAACGTAATGAGTTTAATCCACCTACTTACTCTCCTTTTGGTAGTAACACATCTGCGTATCTGTTTCGAAACGACTAGGTTATAAATAAATATTATTACCGCTTTTGTGTTTTACAGCAGGGCCGGTGCATATTAAACCCGAACCGTGGGGTGTAAAAGTCTGATTGGGGGCTCCGGGCAGGGCTTTGTTACCCTTGTTATCTTATCAATATTTGCTTTTTTGTTTTTCTATCTACATCCATACATTAACAAATTAAACTAGACCCAAGTGACTATTCCGAGAATGAAACATTTTCGCACGGTTTGATGTAATTTGGGGGGTTTTCTGTCCAAGTCCTTGAATTTATTTCTTTTGCTCAAGCTGTCTCGAAAAAACACAATATAAAATTTACTATTTTTTAAAAATCTATATTTGCTAAATGTGATAAAATTGTGCATTGTGGTGCATTGGATATCGGCTCGGAACGAGAATTCGGGGAACCGAGTTCGAATTCCAGCTAAATTCATTACATTCACTTACGCGCAAATACCCTTGGGAAAGGTATTAATCCGTCTATTCCTTCCAGTGGGTTTATGAGTTAAATAACAGGAGAGATTGGGTTCTATAGCCTTGGTCGGTAACCAGTCTACCGCATGAAAGCAATGGCAACCTACTGCGGAATAATCTTCTGCCCAGTCAGTCATGTCTCTTTCGAGACATGATCGCCCAAGCGTGTATCACGTATGGCACTTAACTGACTGACTGATAAAATTCTACAACTTTTAAGCAAGAAAAAATTCAAGATGGTTTTGAAAATAGCTGCAAAACATTGTTGATTTATTTAAAATGAAATCATCTATGACATGTCTAATTTGTTTTAGATACATTGTATTAAATTTATTTTCAGTTTTTCTAGTTAAATTGTTCACCTATATTGCATATGATTCATTACTGTTCACAATTAAGTTACAAAAAATTTGTATTTTATGTGAATACTATCTTATAAAATCGAGATGTAGTAGAGTGGGGGTCCGTAAATTCGGTGGGAGTCAAGAGACTCTAGCAGACAGGCCCTGCTTCTTAGCATCGATTTCTTGACGTGTATATTATATTTAAGGATAATGCATTTCAAGAAACACGAACCCCCCCCCAAAAAAAAACGAACGGGTAAACCTCTTATGTGATAATTGAGATGACCTGAAGAGCGATCGCGTTTTTGTTGAAATAAGGTACAAGCCGAGATGTCATCGCAAAAATATATAATATTATATAACGCAATAGAATTGACAAAATTTATTTTCTCTCCCTCTCCCAGTGTTTCTCTACCTCTCCCTCAGTCTCTCACTCCATCACGCCCGCACACGCACGCACACACGCGCACACACACACACACACACACACACACACACACACACACACACACACACATTGCATTGTTCATTGTTTATGTGTGTCAATTTTTCTCTATTATGTAGTTTAATTAAAGCCTGTTTGTTTCTATCTGTCTATTCATATCTATCTATCTATCTATCTATCTATCTATCTATCTATCTATCTATCTATCTATCTATCTATCTATGTCTTTTAATAGCTACTTAACATATCTATTTTACTTCGAAAAATATTTTTAGTGAATATCCATATTTGAATACACGTTCCGAAATAAATGCCGTTTAAAATAAACGGAGCTTCTGCTCAAACAATTGGTATCCATTGAAACAACGGTTGCAATAATCTATCTATCTATCTATCTATCTATCTATCTATCTATCTATCTATCTATCTATCTATGTGTGTGTGTGTGTATGAAAGGCTAATGAAAGAAATTCGAGTGAACAACAAAAATGATAATATTGAGAGAAGACCAATAATACACATTGTATATTAGTAATCTTTCTGACCAAATAGTAGCATAATGAGAGATTTTAAAAATGAGTATTTTCAGACGTGCCTGTGTTCTTTCACGAGACGAGCATAATAAAAATTGAAGTTGATGTTTTATTTAATTAAATGATAAACATTTAAGATATATATATATATATATATATATATATATATATATATATATATATATATATATACACTACAAATTCGCTCTCACGGCGTCTGACGTTGCACTTAAATGACAATTCAAATATATTCCGACATTTAAAACAACACGGTTATCAACGCACACTTCTCAGAAAAACGCTCGTTGATAACGCATATATAATTAGACAAGAAAATAATAAACAGAAACTCAAAATCCTGGAAGCAATCTACATTAAACAACTTAAACCTGGTTTGAATACGATCAATTTTGATATTTCCAATAACGTACTCAAATGCCTGTAATCGGATCAGGGACCACAACGCCACTATTTTGTCACTGTCTTCGGCCATCCGCCATAGTAGGGATGGACTTGTATCTTCAATTTAATTCTCTTTATTGTTAATAACTTAAATGCTCAATGTTTATTGTGTGTTAATATTTATTCTTTGATAATGGCTTATGTGAGCCGAAAGCTTAGACCCGATAAAAAAAATCAACAATTACAGTGATTTTTTGTTGTCTTTCAACGATATCACCATCAAGTATATCAGACGGTACGAACGGATCCTACACAAAATTAATAGACAAAACTTGTCTATATTATTCAATGAAACCTGCATTAATATATATATATATATATATATATATATATATATATATATATATATATATATATATATCCCAGAGGAATAGACGGTGTAATCTCAGGAGCGTCCGTCTACGAAACTCGGAACCGGGATGATGTGGCAATCCCATTACTTATATACAAATATATATTTATTATAAATTGTTACAATCTACTGCAAAGTGCACATTTTTTTTCGACATTCAAGGGACATTCAAAGGAAGTAAATTATAACCATACAGCCTTTGATGACCCGGCGTTTGGGTTTAACAAAGAGGAAGAAGTAATAAAATACAAAGAGGGAGGAAGGAAGTGAGAGAAGAAGGACGAAGAAAGGAGAGGTATGAAAGACGAAGGAGAGGCATGAAAGACAGCATAACTGGTGAAATGGTAGGGATTTTTTTTTTTTGACACTCTGGCCTGGAATTTGTAGTGGATAAAAATATTTGTTTTAGTGGAATATTTTAACTTAATTTAAAATTAAGGGACAGAATTTTTTGTGTAGAATTTCAACCTAATTTTTTTATTTATTAGAAAAACCTTAATTCGATCACAGTTTGTAGTATTAAATAAGGATACAATTAGCTATAAAAATCTCAGTAGAGATATCATACACTTAAAAGTGAATATCGTGGTACTAAGATTAATACTATAAAAGGTTTATCGTTTCTAGAGATCCGAAATTTAGCTATTGTAATTTTAGCATGATTGTATATGATTTAATATGGTTGCAATTTCCTGTGGTTTCATGCCTCTGATTTAGTAATATGTCACTCCTCATGTATTTAACGATTTCCATTTTTTTTAAAAAAAGAAACATGGTTCCTTTACCAATCTAGATGTGTTAGCCTGTTTGAGGATTTTCCATTTAACTTTAGGTGTTTTATTTTCATTTTTTAACTTCCAAAAATATTTAGAGAGTGATGTTGCATTTGGTTTGTCCTTATTATTGAAGGATGAAAGGTGATTGTAAAAGCGCTTTTTAAAAATGTTCATTGCATTTCCGATATAAATTTTAGTAGGTAGGAGGCATTGGTTCGGGTTTCTACAATTGCAAAAGTTATTTTATGGGGCAAACTGACATGAGTGTTAGATTTTTTTTGTTGTTGTCTGATTTCAATATTTTATTGTTATGTTATTTACTTATTTTTTCTAAGTTATTGGAGCAACTATAAATGAGTTTTAGTGTATTCCTATTGAAAATTTGGCTTAAAGGGTTATTTTTAGGAAAATTTTAAAGAAATTTCTGTCCCAGTTCAAAATTCGTTAACTGATTAAATGGAGGGTTATACCAGATGATCTTTGTTTCTATTTCTCCTTTTTGAGCTCCTAAAAATTTTCACAAACTGATCTCAGAAGATTGATAACTACTGTCTCTAAAAGTTTTATCATAAATTGTTTTTATGCTTATCGAATATTTATTTGAGGAGTGTATGTTGATACGGCGTTCAACTGATGCTGGAATATATTTGATAACGGATTGAGGATGGTTAAAGCTAGGGTTTATATAGATTGGGTTAGCATTATTTTTCATGTAAGGTTGAGAAGTGTTTGAAACTAAGTTTAACGTTATGTCTAAGAAATCAACATGTTTTATATTAGGGTTAATTACTACGCTAAGAATGAAAAGTTTAAAAACTCTATGAATTAATTTTCTAAGCCTGTCAAACTTACCTCCAGTAGATTTATTTATTATCATAAGTCCGTTATCTCGATAAAGTTCTAATTTGCTGCCTACTTTTAAACATGACACCTTCCTCTGACCCTCTCACCATGTCTCTTTTTGTCCTTTCTCTTTCTCTCCCGTTTTCCTCTTTTTGTCTGTATTCCCTTAATGTCTCTTTTACAATCCCACATTCTGGTTTCTCATTTTCTCTACCCACTTACCTCGCACACAAAAGTTTGCCAATATAAAGAAACGAATTTTCCATCTCCCTTCAAAAAATAGCGTTTACTACCTGATGAGACATTGTCCCCTCAATGTCGAAACAGAATGTAAACTTTGTAGTAGATTGTAATTTGTACATGTTCTAAATTATAATTTATAATAAATATTCATAGCTCTATTTCTATATTGAGCACAGTTTTAAATGAATGTTTTGAACGTTGTTAATATTTTCTACGGTCCTTATTCATTTGGATAACACACACACACACACACACACACACACACACACACACATATATATATATATATATACTAGCAGTATAGCACGGCGTTGCTCGGGTGTAATGAAAGCTTTAAAACTAATCCATGGTCCTGGAGCTCAGACTCTTTGGACGTTCACACGAAAGACTAAAAAGCAATAATTGTTTCCAGTTAAAGTGAAACCGTAGACTGAAAGAAAAATGAATGGATGTAAGTCAAATTTTGATGTCCTGGTATCGATATCAAATAAGTTTTTTTCGTCGTAAACTGAATTTTGAAACTAAATAAGTCCTCTGAGTAAATGGTATCATGGCTGAGACTAAGAACTACAATTATACCTACTTAGAGTCAAACCCGAAGCAAAAACTAAAATAAAAGGGCTGAAAAAAAAAAAAAATACAGACATACAGGCAGATAAAGAAACACACACACAAACTTCTTGCCTTATATATATATATTATCGATTTTCTGCACTATTGTAAGAACTGCAACCTTGAAACTTCTGAATATCGTTTCTTATGTCTTTGTCTATGAGTGTATCAAATTTGCTTAAAATCGAACCACACCTTTTATAACCCAATTTTTTCGATTATCGATTTTCGATATTTATCGGGGGTACCTCGACACAAAACCTAGCTAAGAACACTCGCAGACACTTATAGTATAACTGTGTTAATTTTGAAGAAAATCGGTCTATCCGTTTCGGAGTCTATATGTAACGGACACACACACACACACACACACACACACACACACACACACACACACACACACACACACACAGAGAGAGAGAGAGAGAGAGAGAGAGAGAGAGAGAGAGACACGCACACACACAGAGACAAAGTTCCATTTATAAATAAGTTTAGATAATGCAAATTTAAGGGAGATGTTCTGCAAATCAAAGCACATTCTTTACACTTTCTATGGTTTTTATAAATTTTATTATTAAGTATCCGACATTGTGTTAAGAAAATTATATGATAAGAAATGTGAAATGTTGTAAGAACTTGGACGCAAATCTACTGTAGATATTCTACAAATCAAAGCACATTCTATATCCTTTCTATAAGCAGTTTGCAAAAATGAAAAAGCGCTTTAGTCGTTGGGTCATCCACAGTACATTTGTGTCGAGGATTTTTACAACATTTCACCTTTCAGCAGATGCGTAATAACAATGTTAAAAACATACCAAGAAAAAGAAGTTAATAATCTATGAATGCTAAGCCACTTTGCACCCACCTCTTCTAGTCTAAATGTGTATCTCTATGGTTACAAACTGCTGATGGGCTAGTTTAGACATACTAAATTCCAATCCCCTACAACAACCAACTACACCTCACATTTCCCAAAAATAAATCGTTTCCACCATTTGTTTTCAGTTATACATATCACCCGGAGAGGAGCAGTTCGACTCCGAAGCATGAAAGTCTTTGTCTAGTGATGCTGTGCTTGTAACAACTATTACAATATAATTTAATTGGAGTAGATAGACTAAATTATCGCCCGGCTCACACTCCACCAACGTCTATTGTACAGGTGTAGAGGCTCATCTCTTGTTCCCTGTTTAGGATGTGGTTTCCGGCTTTCTCTTTTCCAAATCTTTTCACTTCACGTAGCCCCCTGCACATCAGTGGCGTTACCGCCTTGTTCGGGGTGATATGATTAAAAAAAATGATTAAAAAAAAAATCTAATAATAATAATAATAATAATAATAATTATATATATATATATATATATATATATATATATATATATATATATATATATATATATTGGATAAAGAAATAGGGTTGTTCCAACGAGAGAAATTAGTATAGAATAAAAAGTGTGAGAAGCCGTGAATGTTTCCTTTAAAGTCTATATTTATTGTTTTTGTTATTATACATGTTATAACACATTAAATATCCATAATAGTATTTGTGATACCATTATTATATTATACCATTATGGACACTTAATGTATCATTACATGTATAATAACAAAAACAATAAATATATACTTTAAAGAAAACGTTCACGGCTTCTCACAATTTTTATTCTATATATATTTTATATATATATATATATATTTTATTCTATATATATTTTTTATATATATATATTTTATATATATATAAATATTTTTATTCTATATATATATATATATATATATATATATATAGGGTGGACCAAAAGTAGTTGGACAATAAATTTCAACATTTATTTCGAGATTACATATACAATCATATTTAATACAATTATTACATTGGCAATGAAATGTTATTGTGTACAATAATAACTATGTCATAATTATAATGAACACCATTGTAATAATATAACCGATACACAAACTGATTCCACCAACTTGGCACCTAATTTTGGACCACCCTGTATATATATATATAAACACCAATACATATAAAAATCCATATATAGTCATAGATATACGTATATATTTTCGAAGAGAGTCATAATTTAGCAACATTATTTTATTTACTAGCATTAATGGTATTTTACAAGTAAGTAAAGTTGAACTCGTCCGAATCAGCCTAAATTTTTTTCATTCTTTCATTGATGAAACTGCAATATAGGTAATTATTAAATATTTATAAATGAATTTGATGCACATGTTATTGTGCAATATTAACAAAAGAACCTTTCTATTTTCATTTACAATTTTTCAGTTGGCAATAAATAGTATGAAATACATCACTTTTTAAACACTGTGGTGGCCTAATAATTATGGCCGGTCTCGATCTGTTAGAGATGAGAACTATAAAAAATATCTATAATTTTTATCGTTCTAACCGCTTTCAGACACTTCTATAGCCATTTTCAAGGGTGTTTATGTATCTGCTGTTGCTATTTTTTCCTCATTTATTTTGTTTTGAATGGTTCTTTTGTTATTATCACTTTGCAAAATTTTACAAGGCATGGAAGCAAAGATGAACTCGTCCAAATCACCCTAAATTTTCTTCATTCTTTCATTGATGAAACTGCAATATAGGTAATTATTAAATATTTATAAATTCATTTGATGCACATGTCGTTGTGCAGTATTAACAAAAGAACCATTCTATTTTCATTTACAATTATTCACTTGGCAATAAATAATAAAAAATAGTATGAAGTATATCATTAAAAAAAAACAAAAAAACTTGGGTGGCCTAATAATTATAGTCGGTAGTATATATATATATATATATATATATATATATATATATATATATATATAATTACCAATTCCTTTTTCTTCTACACCATAATATAATTAACATAAACATATGGATCATATTTCCTTTATTGATAAAATCGATACAAAAGTATCTCATTTAAAAAGGAGGTGAGTACTTTAAGGCGCCTTTCAGCCGACACTTCATCAGAAAAACAAATCGTCGACAAAATTAAAACTGAGAAGTTGATAAGAAAATTGTTTTACCAACAACTGATATTAAAAGCTAAGAAAAGGTGAGAAAGAAAAAAAACCTTATACGTTCTAAATATCATCTATGTTGAGCGGTAGTCTTCACGAAGAACTTTAATTTAAACTTCGACTCCCTTTGCCTACACAGGACGTTGTATGTTAATAGTAAGAGACATCAAGATGTCTAAATGTAGTCTAGTCCTAGCCCTGTGTGACAGAAAAGAAATCAGAAGAATAATTTGTCCTGCATTTGATAAAATTTATAAGGGTGTTCACGAATCGCTGACTCATGAGTCTGTGAACACCCTATGCACTATACCCGGAACGTTTAACAGCGTATTCCGTAAATTTAATATTTTAAATTATCTTTATAAAACAAAGAATTTGCTGACATATATTTCGTCCTTGTTTTGGGGTGAGGAACATGCTCCAAGAGTCTGTAAAAGTATTTCTGATACACCTTGTATATATTAAGCGGGAAACAAAGCTTATTCAAAATATACAGTTACCACAGAAAGCCTTTTCCAAATTCTCTATAACCCGAATCGTGACAAACAATTTGCTCAAGAATATCACATCACTTCAGTAATGCGAAAAATTATTTCTCCGGCAAAAAAAAAAAAAAGAAAAGAAAAAAAAGACCCACTTCATTTTTCATTGTTTTATTTTTCGTCTTAAAGGCGCAGGCGTGTCCGATATTTCGGATTTTTAAAATCTTTCTCATCATATTATGTTCTGGTCAAAACATCTACGAATATACAATAAATACTATTGGTTTTATTATTATTATTATTATTATTATTATTATTATTATTATTATTATTATTCTTTGATTTCTGGTGCATACTAGTTTCTTTCCGGGTCCCAACCAGTGACCAAAGGTCAGAGATTACATCATGTCCTTATTATTATTATTATTATTATTATTATTATTATTATTATTATCTTTGATTTCTGGTGCATACTAGTTTCTTTCCGGGTCCCAACCAGTGACCAAAGGTCAGAGATTACATCATGTCCTTATTATTATTATTATTATTATTATTATTATTATTATTATTATTATCTTTGATTTCTGGTGCATACTAGTTTCTTTCCGGGTCCCAACCAGTGACCAAAGGTCAGAGATTACATCATGTCATTATTATTATTATTATTATTATTATTATTATTATTATTATTATTATTATCTTTGATTTCTGGTGCATACTAGTTTCTTTCCGGGTCCCAACCAGTGACCAAAGGTCAGAGATTACATCATGTCCTTATTATTATTATTATTATTATTATTATTATCTTTGATTTCTGGTGCATACTAGTTTCTTTCCGGGTCCCAACCAGTGACCAAAGGTCAGAGATTACATCATGTCATCATTATTATTATTATTATTATTATTATTATTATTATTATTATTATTATTATTATTATTATGTCATTTTTCATCATATTTCGATTTCTGCTTTGGTCTCACTACCAACCAAGTCTGCGGGGAGACCTAAGGCAGGTCGTGGCGTGTTGTTATGACTCCATTTCATGTTTTTCTATCTTCCCTATCATCCTATCATTCCCTATCATCCTTTACATAGATAAAGTTTTCCTTAGTATGTGGGCTGTACTTAATAAGACAAATTTTTGTATATCTCTTAAGCTGGGGTTTCCAGGGATTCTTTCAATGTGTTGTTTTGTTCCATTTTTTATCATTCCAAGTGCACCTACTATCACTGGCACAACTCTTGTTTTCAATTTCCACATTTTTTCTATTTCAATTTGCAGGTCTTTATATTTTGACAGTTTTTCAAATTCCTTGATTGCTATGTTACAATCCGCTGGACAAGCCATATCAATTAATAGACAAGTTTTCTCCTTCTGGTTTTTAACAATAATGTCTGGCCTGTTTGCTTCAATTTTTCTGTCTGTGTAGATGGTGTAATCCCATAGAATGGTTACATCTTCTATTTCTGTAACCGGTGCAGGGTGATGTTCATACCAGTGTTTGTTTACAGATTTTCCATAATGTTTGCACATTGCCCAATGTAAATATTGCCCAACTCTATCTTTGATTTCTGGTGTATACTAGTTTCTTTTCGGGTCCCAACCAGTCAGAGATTACATCATGTCCTTATTATTATTATTATTATTATTATTATTATTATATATTGTTGCTTTTTTATTTCTTGAATTTATTTCAAACGCCTATTCTATTGACCTATTATACAAACATTCTCGTAGAAAATACAACTATGATAGCCTCATAAATATGACCAAAAATAATGAATGTACTGACAATAAAAAGAAAAAAAATCACCACTCAATATCAACAACTATGAACACGGTCACAATGTGCTGATCATGTTTAGAAAAAAAAAAACATCTATATAACTCTAGACACACACATAAAAATCACCAAATTCACCAAAAACAAAAATCTTACTTGAAAATTGCTAAAAGAATAGCCGAAAATGTTTGGACATACAAAAGATTTGTACAATTTTTACACACCTTATATCCAGAAAAAAGTAATACGAAGAAAAATTAAAAAAACAAAAAAAAAACTTAAGCGCAGGACCTTGGTAGTCGACTTGAAAGAAACATGTAGAAAAGAAGGATTGTTGCCAGTTGTGGAGTAAATATGACACTCCTGGTGGCACAAATAAACTAAGAAAGAACTTGAAGAGAGACAACTACCAGAATTCCTTACGAATTCTAACCTCGTCAGACTCTCTGCTTCTGGGCGTATAAGAACTCTGAGCGGAGAGGCGGAGAGGCGGAGAGGCGGGGAGGTGGAGAGGTGGAGAGGCGGGGAGGTGGAGAGGTGGAGAGTCACTGCTTCGTCTGGGGAAAAATAGACAGCTGCCCGGTAAGTGTGTAATGTGTGTTTGTGAAGAAACGCTTGTCTGTTTAGGTGTATGTTGGAAGGTATCGTTAGTTCATATATATATATGTGTGTGTGTGTGTGTGTGTGTGTGTGAGGAATGTCTGTTGACGCCATTCCGCATATGTCGATGAAATATAGCGAGATGTTGCAATAATTTTGTATTTGGTTGGACTTTTTCTATTCATGTTTATGTGTGTGTGTGTGTGTGTGTGTGTGTGTGTGTGTGAATAAAGATAATAGATTCTTTCCGTTTTTATATTTATACAGGAGAAAAAGGCAGACCCGTAAAGACAGAGAGGACAATCCAAAAGATTTTATCCAATTAATATAAATTATTAATTAAATAAAAATAGAGAGCTCGATGGATATTATCCAGGGCGTTATAAAATATTGAAGGAAAAATCAGCACATATTTGGACGGTCTGAATGAGACAATGTAAGTACATTTACCCTGTCGAAATAAATCTAGGTTTATAAACACAGAAACATGTATTGAGTTTTCCTCCCAAAACGATATATATATATATATATATATATATATACACGTATGATATATTTGTACATATATACACGTATCACACACACATGTATATATGTGATACATGTACATATGGACATATAGACACGTATCACGAGCCTATATATATATATATATATATATATATACTTATTTATAAATGGAACTTTGTGTGTGTGTGTGTGTGTGTGTGTGTGTGTGTGTCTGAGTGTGTGTGTCCGTTACCTATAGACTCCGAAACGGCTGAACCGATTTTCTTGAAAATTTACACAGTTGTACTATAAGCGTCTGCGAGTGTTCTTAGCTAGGTTTTGTGTCGAGGTACCCCCGATAAATATCGAAATACGAAAATCGAAAAAATTATAGGAGTGGTCCGATTTTAATCAAATTTGATACACCCATAGACAAAGACATAAGAAGCGATATTCAGAAGTTTCAAGGTTGCAGTTCTTACAATAGTGCAGAAAATAGATAATATATATATATATATATATTATATTATATATAAGGCAAGATGTTTGTGTGTGTCTGTTTATCTGCCTGTATGTCTCTATTTTTTCACCCATTTTATTTTAGTTTTTGCCTCGTGTTTGGCTCTAAGTAGGTATAATTGTAGTTCTTAGTCTCAGCTATGGTACCATTTACTCAGAGGACTTATTTAGCCTTCAAAATTCAGTTTACAACGAAAAAAACTTATTTAATATCGATACCAGGAAATCAAAATTTGACTTACATCAATTCATTTTTCTTTCAGTCTACGGTTTCACTATAACTGGAAACAACTATTGCTTTTTAGTCTTTCGTGCCAACGTCCAAAGAGTCTGAGCTCTAGGAAAATGGATTAGTTTTAAAGCTTTCATTACACCCGAGCAACGCCGGACTATACTGCTAGTATCAGATATATTTATAAACCATTATAATAACAAAATTACAATATTAAGCTATACTTTGTATTAAGAAGTCATTATAAAAGTAAATGCCTGAACAGTGGGTTTTAATCTGTCTGTTCTTTCATTCCTTATAATATATATATATATATTATATATAATTAGAAACAAGTATTGCTTTTTAGTCTTTCGTGCCAACGTCCAAATAGTCTGAGCTCCAGGACCATGGATTAGTTTTAAATCTTTCATTACACCCGACCAACGCCGGGCTATACTGCTAGTATATATATATATATATATATATCACACTGGCACACATACATACACACACTCACACATATATATATATATAAACGATACATATAAGTATATATAGTCAATAAATTAATAATGGTTAAACTGATTTATCTTTCGACCGATTTCAAAATTTCACGTACACACCGTTGATCAGGGTCAGATAAATTTATTGAATTAGTTATACGTTAATCAATAAACACTGACCATAGACGAACACGTTTAAATTTCCAATGGACTAGGATAAAGTCTTAAGCTTGATGTTTTCCCGCAGTTGACGTAATAGGCACTGTTTGAAATGGAAATAAAACTAAAAAAAAAAACGAGGCGTCTATTTCAAACACGGGTCCTAAGCGTCATATGGTCAATAAATTTAAGTTTAAAAGGTTCGTTTTAATTATCGTATTTTTCGTAATTTTAAAAATGTATTTAACAAGATGATAAGAGAGAATGGAAAGTTTTTATTAAAGACGCGTTTCACCGGGAAGACGTCTGCATCCTTTGGGTTGCTCAGCTTAAGGTGAGAGAAAAACAAAACAAGTGTGTAAGAAAAATGCCTTAGAATTGCTGAAGATAAGTAGATATCATAAGTCACATTAAGTTACCCAATTTCCAGACATAACAGAGTGTCTGTCTACTTGTTTTTTTGTTTTATCTATATATATTATAGACGTTTGGTATTTTAGGATTGCGTTGTGGTACAGTGAATATCGCCTCGGAACGATAAAAACGGCGAGCCGAGTTCGAATTCTAGTTGAATCCATTGTATTCACTTACGCGCAAAGACCCTTGGGAAAGGTATTAATCCGTCTATTCCTTCCAGTTATGGGTTCAATAGCAGGACAGCTTGGGTTCTATAGCCTTGGTCGGCAACCAGTCTACCGCAGAAAGCTAATGACAAACTACTGCGGGATAATCTTCTGCCCAGTCAGTCATGTCTCTTTCGAGACATGATCGCCCAAGCGTGTATCACGTATAGCACTTAACTGACTGATATATATATATATATATATATATATATATATATATATATATATCAGTCAGTTAAGTGCTATATATATATATATATATATATATATATATATATATATATCAGTCAGTTAAGTGCTATAAATAAATATTAGGATCACACAAACATGAAGGAAAGCGTTTTAAAATCCTGAAGTAATTCGTCCCATATTTTGAAAATTTTCGGTTGTTTAAAAATTCCCTGTTGTACATTAAAAAAAAGCTTTGGAAAATCAATTATACATCGCCTGAAAATACCAAATGGCTGAAACCTAGGTTGCGTAAATAACTCATTTCGAAATTAAAAATATTCAAAAGCTCTACAATATAAATGAATTGAGCGCTTTTCAATACAACTGTTTACTGGCTTAATTTAATTATGACCAAAAACTAATTATTATATATATGTATATTAATTAGTTTTTGGTAATAATTAAATTGTTCTCTTTTTTCTTTTTATATATATATAGCACTTAACTGACTGATATGTATATATATATATATATATATATATCAGTCAGTTAAGTGCTATATATATATATATATATATATATATATATATCAGTCAGTTAAGTGCTATATATATATATATATATATATATATATATCAGTCAGTTAAGTGCTATATATATATATATATATATATATATATATATATCAGTCAGTTAAGTGCTATATATATATATATATATATATATATATATATATATATATATATATATACTGAATAGTTACAGCTCAAATTTAAATTAGATTTAAATTAGACCAGTAAGCAGTTGTATTTGAAAGTGCTAAGCGTCAAACAAGGTCGAGTAATCATGGTGGTCACTCCAACTCATATGTATATATATATATATATATATATATATATATATATGGATATATATAGTAAATTGCAGATAAACCCTGAGGAGTGGAAGAAACTTTGGTGTCGGGATGCTGATCTATCTATCTATCTATCTATCTATCTATCTATATATATATATATATATATATATATATATATATATATATATATATATGAATAAAAACAAAAGTAAAACTTTTCTTACCCAAAGCGTTTCTTCCTTAAATTCAAATTATATTTTTACCTGTAATGTTTTAAGTAAGAAATTTGTTATTTCTTATTTTACTAGAATATCTTGTCCTTTACTTTTCCAGATTTAATAACTTGTCCTGTTCTTTTCCAGGTTTAATAGAAAAATATTACTTTTCATGCACGCATTTTTCAATGTAATCCATGATTCTTCCAAGCATTGCTATTAATTTAATATAAATTTAATGCTGAAAACCGCATTCAAAAATATTAAAAAGAAAAAAATTACATGCAATTCTTAAGATAAATTTTCCTTTTTTTTTGTTCATATTGTCCTATTATAGACATCTTTTCAGTTATATCTGAAATTTTGCTCCCCCCCCCCCCCCAGGTATACACACAGACACATACACGCACACACACAGACACACGTATATATTACTAAGGGAGATGATATATATAAGTCCTTATATATCAGAGAAATGTTAAAAAAAATTAATACAAAAAATGAGTTTTGTTTAACGGCATATCCAACTCTGTGGGTTATTTATTGCCAAAAACTCGGGTTTTAAGGTAATTTTTTTAGTGTTCGGTTTTGTTGATTTAGTCAGATTTTTAATGATTTTTTTTTTGTTTTTATTCTTTTTTATTTTAGCAAACTGAAAATGTCTGCTCGTTTTGTATTCAAAAATGTTTTGCCGAGAATAATTTTTTTCCTTCGAAAATTTGTTGTGGTAATAATTTTTTCTTCAAAAATGTGTATTTTTCTATAAAAGACTATTTTTATGTATATATTTCTATAAAAGATGATTTTTATACTTTCATAGTGTTTTGACCACAGTTTGGAGATTCAATATTTGCCCATAGCTGGGACCCTAACAGGTGCTACCACTCCGGGTCAGAACAACAGCAATTAAGAGGTGGTCCCATGCTCCTCACAACCTCTCAATCATAGGCCATGCTGCCAGATGCAGTTTACCGTCATGTCTGCGTAACAATTTGCAGCCATACAGCTTACTTGGCACTATGTAGATTTCTAGTATCAGACAGCCATTAATCCAATGACACGAACCAGAGAAGATAATTGAATATGGCGCATACATTTCTAGTAGTGGGTGTGCGGATAATGTAAATGGAATCAGCTAACCGAGTTCAAGTTCCGAGCGAGTCAATTACTTTGAGTTATACACTAATATCATTGGGAATATCATTATTCTCACTTACTAAATAGAGTACAACAGATCTCTTGCGCTTTGGATGACAATCAGTCTAAGACAGGGGTTTTCAAACTTTTTGACTTACAGACCCCTTTATTAAAAATTTATCCATGGGTGAAACTCGCAGCCTGAAAAAAATGTAAATTAGAACATCAAGCTCTTGCATGTGTAAAATAATTTTTTGTATAAATAACGTTGTCATGTAATGGGCGATAGTGCAAGCTTTTGTCATTTGATAACATTCATAAGTAAAAATAAATATCCATATTTATACTTTTGAATATATATATATATATATATATATATATATATATATATATATATATGAAAAACAAATAAAAACTCCCGAGATCGTATGGCCATTTCAACGGCTGAAACTAATCCCGTATTGTCGGTGATGGTAATTATGATAAATTACAATTATTTATTTGAGTGTATTAATTAATATTAATAGGATCTCCTTTGGGATTTTACCATCAAGCTGCTTCTATTTGGATATATATATATATATATATATATATATATATATATAGAGAGAGAGAGAGAGAGAGAGAGAGAGAGAGAGAGAGAGAGAGAGATAGAGAGGGAGAATAAACTAATGAAGAAGCGAAGGAATGCAGAAAAAAAAACGGTCCATCTATACAAAGAATGGAAAAAAAGAAACAGGGACCTATTTTAACAAAACCCATCAGTGCTCAGTGTCTATAGACTAAAGAGACTGAAGATAGTAAATCAAACCAAGAGAGTTGCCATAATAATGGTAACAACCAGGAATACATTTTCTGGCATCGAAATGTGACCTTTTTCTCTGTCTCACGCCCAATGCAATCATAATAATCTGACGATGGTGGCTGGAGAGTAACGACTATAGATTAGTTACTTTAGTCTCTGTCTCCAGCTCTCTCTCTCTCTCTCTCTCTCTCTCTTTCTCTCTCTCTCTCTCTCCACACACACACACATATATATAATATTGTAATATAACAATCTGGCCCCACCCGAGGAAGTGATGCAAGCGATGGTGTTTCCCGTCGGTGGAGGGGTCGGCGAGCGGCAGGGCGGGTGTTTGTGAAATACATCCTGTCGAGGCCGGAGCGGATGTCGTTTGACCTTATTTCCGACAGCGGCGGAAATGACTACGGAGGCAAACAGAACAGGTGTCTCTGGGAATTACGTAGGCGTTGCGTGGGCGAGGCAGGACCGGAAGGAAAGTCCCGGTTCTAGAAGACTATATAAAGACCTCGACACACGGATTCGCCAGCAGAGAACGGCCAGTGGAAGCAGAGAAATACCACAGGCAAGACTACACTCCCGTCAACCCATTCTATGTGCGCTCTCACTCTCCTGTTCTCTATTCCACACGGTTCGTCGTCATTAATAAAAATATAACCTTATATTTTTATATATGCGTGTTTGTTGTTTTGTCGTCGTACGGCGATATATAACAATATGAGTAATAGTTACGAATAGAAGTATACTCCACAGTTAGATATTTACTTTTAAAAGTGTTCAATACAAAAGTAGATAATAATAATAATGACATACTGCAACTTGATAGCTATAAAGTTTCGGTGTTAAAACATCATCATCAGTGGTGTTTCAACATCAAAACCTTATAGCTATCAAATGTCATTATTATTTGTCAATAAACTTTATATATATACGCAGACAGTCCTGTTACACTGTATCACAGCACATCAGTACGGTTAAACATCCGATTGCTTCTAGCCAGAATTGAAACCCAACCAATATGATTCTATCTCTAAGCTTTGGCCGCTCGGTGAAGAAGGGCAGGTTTTAGCGTGTTATATAGACAATGTGAATAGTAGCCGAGAGTTTTCAAATTCATTACTGAATAAACGATGCCCAAATGCTTGAGTAGCTGCTGTTTTAAAAGTCTACCATTTCTCCATAGTGCTCAATCGGCAGGCGAGAATATATATATATATATATATATATATATATATATATATATATATATATACTATAGTCATCCGCAGACAGATCTGTTTCGCTCATCAGTACTGCTTAGACTCCGTTCGCTTCCGAACCCAGGATTGAAACCCGACCGAATCGGCGTCAGTCGGCGACTCTACCCCTAAGCGTCCGGTAGAAGAAGGCAAGCTTTTTAGCGCGTATAAACACGCCCAATATATATATATATAAGCAAACGTTTAATTATCTTATCTCAACCTCTAAGTTTTGTGGTGATAACAGCCTTTCGTCAGGGGGCTTAATTGTAAAATTGAATTTATTGACAGAAATTCAGTTTTATCTCATAAATGGCTGTAGTGTTCTAATATTGAAAATAATAGCGACAAGCCGGCAAACTGACTGGCAGGTAATCCCTGGAATTCTCTGGGAGGGATGGGTCTGATGTCTTTAGAAGCTTGAAATTCCAAATGACATCAGGGATAAATATCACAGATAAAGCTCCCAGAAATGCCCTAGTCGAAACACACACACACACGCATACGTATATATATATATATATATATAAATGGAACTTTGTCTGTGTGTCTGTGTGTCTGTGTGTGTGTCCGTTACCTATAGACTCCGAAACGGCTGAACCGATTTTCTTGAAAATTTACACAGTTGTACTATAAGCGTCTGCGAGTGTTCTTAGCTAGGTTTTGTGTCGAGGTACCCCCGATAAATATTGATAATCGATAATCGAAAAACAGGTTATAGAAAGAGTAGTCCGATTTCAATCAAATTTGATACACTCATAGACAAAGACATAAGAAACGATATTCAGAAGTTTCAAGGTGGCAGTTCTTACAATAGTGCAGAAAATCGATAATATATATATATATATATATATATATATATATATATATATATATAAAAGGCAAGATGTTTGTGTGTGTGTCTGTTTATCTGTCTGTATGTCCTTTATAGAAATCCACAATTTTTATCCGATTCTCACCAAACTTCACACAAATATTCTTTAGGCTGAGTCTGAGCTCCAGGACAATGGATTAGTTTTAAAGCTTTCATTACACCCGAGCCACGCCGGGCTATACTGTTAGCATATATATATATATAAGGTAGACACATTTTTTCATGGTGAATCGGAATGTGTAAAATTCTTTGTAAAATAAACACAGAAGCTGATGATGGTTCGCCGGAAATATGCCCACACTTCCGATTCACCATGAAATAACGTGTCTACCTTAATTTTTGTTATATTTGCTCTATATGTATTTATATGCATATATGTTTAGAGCTCTCATAGAGAGTTATCCTACCACTGTATGTACAGGATACTCCTTTGGATTCTTCTATACCCACACTGCATGCTGATATATATATATATATATACTAATTATTAGGCTAGCCGAGTTAAAAAAATGATGTATTTCATACTATTTTTAGTATTTATAATTCAAGATGAAAATAGGATGTTTCTTTCGTTTATTATTACTTTGCAAAATTTTACAAGGCAACCAGAAAGCCTTTTCTTCAGTCAGCCAATAAGAAGAAGAGACTAGCATGGGGACGAGAGCACAAAAACTGGACACCAGAACAGTTCATTTGATGCACATGTTATTGTACAGTATTAAAAAAAGAACCATTCTCTTTTCATTTAGAATTATCCACTTGGCAATAAATACTAAAAATAGTATGAAATACATAACTTTTTTAAAAACTGGGTAGCCTAATAATTATGGCCGGTAGCGTATATTGAAAAGGAAATTTAGGATAAAAAATTAAATGAAAAAAAAAAAGGTTATAGCTTAAAATAATTGTGGGTGTAGAACAATGATCATTGGGACATTAGTGTAGCGATCTATGTAGAGACAGGCGGAAGTGTCAATTTCTAAATATAAGAATGAAACAAAAATGTAGCAAATATAACTATTCAGGATGCGAGGAGATTGAAATTAAACAATAAAAAATATTTTTCTTAAAGGCTTTTGTTAATCTAAAAACACAATTTTAATGTAAGGAAATAGACGTAAAATTAATTGTTAAATACAGAATTACTTGATTTTAGAGATAACTGGCTGTGAAAGCAAGTGTACACAGCAATGTAACAATTAATTAATTTTAGGTTTCAGATATATAAAATTAACTAAAATGGGTAGGTTTATAGATTATAGTAAACAGTAAACAGTTTGAGATAATTTTAAATATATTTAAGAGTGTGAATTATCTTATGGTTGCAGTAAGTGGTAATTTCGTTATGTTTGTTTAATAAGTTAGTTTTTGGGAATTTATTTATATGATTTTTTTCTTGTAAGCAAAGATAAATTTTTCGTGTAAGGATTTACATGTTCTAGTTATTTTAATACCTTCTATTTTACTGTAGGATTTTCATTTGCATTTTTCAGTTGCCAATAGTATTTGGAAAGTGAAGATGAGTTTCTGTAGATTTTATTATTAAAGGATAGTTTATGCTGATACAAATACGTCTTAAAAGTGTTTTTAGTACTCCCAATATAATGTTTGATAAGATTTGGATTTTCTGTCGTGGAGATGTTAGCATATAGAATTTGTAAGGCATCTATTTTGTAGAAGAAATTCGTCTGGGTTACGACAGTAGCAAGTATTTGTATTTTTTTTAATCATCTCACCCCAAGCAAGGCATTCCACTGCCACTATTGCGCATGGGGCTACATAGAAGAAGGTAAAGAGGAGGAGTGGTTAGACATAGGAAATGTCAGGAGGAATGAATGTTAGACATAGAGAATGTCAGGAGGAATGGGAGCAGGTTAGTGTGTTAGGAGGTGTATATTGACCTTACATTTAAACTCCTTGAGATTGTATCCGTCGGGGAAGCAATCGTGTGGAAGGGAATTCCAAAGTCGGGAAGTGCAAGGAAAGAAACTGTTGGAGTAGAAGTTGCGGTTGCATTTTATCGGTTTCACTGTAAAAGGGTGGGATCTAGTTGCTAATCTAGTATCTCGTGCAAATTCGTATTTAGGGGGCACCAGTGATCTAAGTTCATTGGAGCAGAAGCCGTGAAAGTATTTATAGAAGAGACACAGGGAAGCCACGTCGCGCCGGTGGGAGAGAGACTGCAGGCGGTCTGCCAAGTCGGTATCGATCACATTACAGACCCTTCTCTGAAACTTATCGAGAAGCCCGAGGAGAATAGCAGGGGCACCCGACCAGATATGGTAGCAGTATTCAATGCACGGGCGGATGGTAGTTATTGTCTGTAATAGGGTGGTTTAGATTGCTAATATTGTTATATTGCTTTAGGATTTTATTGTGGCGTTATTTTATTATCGTTTCAAGATTATCAGTACAGCTATAACTAAGTTTCAGTGTTTTCTTATTAAACATTTTGCTAAGGGCTTATTAATTCGGAAGTGTTTCTGAACTAGTTTAAATAATTTATTGTTTAAATTAGTACTAATCATTTGGTTAACACAAACTGTGGTTTGTATCAAATTATTTTTCTAATTCTATTATTCTTGGTATTATTCTTGGTATTATTATTATTTTTATTATTATTATTATTATTATTTTATTATTATTATGTCATTTTTCATCATATTTCGATTTCTGCTTTGGTCTCACTACCAACCAAGTCTGCGGGGAGACCTAAGGCAGGTAGTGGCGTATTGTTATGACTCCATTTCATGTTTTTCTATCTTCCCTATCATCCCCAGCATTACATAGATAAAGTTTTCCTTAGTGTGTGGGCTGTACTTCATAAGACAATTTTTTGTATATCTCTTAAGCTGGGGTTTCCAGGGATTCTTTCAATGTGTTGTTTTGTTCCATTTTTTATCATTCCAAGTGCACCTACTATCACTGGCACAACTCTTGTTTTCAATTTCCACATTTTTTCTATTTCAATTTGCAGGTCTTTATATTTTGACAGTTTTTCAAATTCCTTGATTGCTATGTTACAATCCGCTGGACAAGCCATATCAATTAATAGACAAGTTTTCTCCTTCTGGTTTTTAACAATAATGTCTGGCCTGTTTGCTTCAATTTTTCTGTCTGTGTAGATGGTGTAATCCCATAGAATGGTTACATCTTCTATTTCTGTAACCGGTGCTGGATGATGTTCATACCAGTGTTTGTTTACAGCTTTTCCATAATGTTTGCACATTGTCCAATGTAAATATTGCCCAACTCTATCGTGGCGATTTTTATATTCGTTTGGGGCAAGCACAGAACAGCCTGAGATTAGGTGGTCTATTATTATTATTATTATTATTATTATTATTATTATTGGTATTATTATTATTTTACTTATGTAATATAACAATCTGGCCCCACCCGAGGAAGGCTGATGCAAGCGAGGGTGTTTCCGGTCGTTGAAAGGAACGGATGTCGTTTGACCTTATTTCCGGAAGCAGCGGAAATAACTACAGAGGCAAACAGAACAGGTGTCTCTGAGAATTACGTGGGCGTGCGTGGGCGAGGCAAAACCGGAAGAAAAAGTCCCGGTTCTGGAAGATTATAAAAAGACCTCGGCACACGGATTCGCCAGTAGTAGTAGAGGAGCAACAGAGATCGGCCGGTGAAGAGAGACACAACAGATAAGACTACACTCCCGTCAACCCATTAGAAGCGCGCTCTCTCAATTCTCTGTTCCCTATTCTACACGGTTCATCGTCATTAATAAAAATACAACTTTATATTTTTATATATATGCGTGTTTGTTGTTTGTCGATATATAACACTTATACCATTTAATGTCATTGCATTTATAGCCGCTGTTTTTAGGGTAGTATTGTAATATAAACTGTGTTTATATAAATGTCTTCAGTTAAGAAATTGTTGTTTATTCGGTGTTCAATAGAGTGAGATATGTGTTTAATAATAGACGGTAGGTGATTACATTTAGGATGTATGTAAATAGGCTTAGCCTCATGTTTTATATAGGGTGAGTAAGCGTTATGAACTTAATCTAGAGTAAGATCTAGGAAGTCAACATTTTCTTAGGTCAGTTTGTACTATTACTTTAAGACTAAAGTTTTTCATTAGGCATGTATTAATTTACGATTTCTGTCTACTAGAATTTGTAGAATTATAAACAATCATGAGACCATCGTTTTTGTATAACCCAATGTCAGCTATGCCCACATCACGATATGCAATTACAAAAATAAATAAATACAAAATAGACCTACGAGATCCGATGATTACTTTTCAAATTATTTTTTTATTTTAAATTTCCTAATTAATATATATATATATATATATATATATATATATATATATATATTCTAAATTATATTTTAGAGCATGTACAAATGTTTTTATTATTATTTTTTTTATTTTTTTATTTAGAATAAATATTCACAGCTCTATATATTATATATCGAGCACTGTTTTAAATTAATGTTTTGGACGTTGTAAAATTTTCTTCGTTCCCTATTCACTCGGACATATATATATATATATATATATGTGTGTGTGTGTGTGTGTGTGTGTGTGTGTGTGTGTGTGTGTGTGTGTGTGACCTCGTAACTGAACCAAATTTCACTGATTGATGATGGTGTATTGAGCACTGAAAATGGCTATATAAGTTATTAACGATAATAAAAACTACACATAACTTATAAATACTCAACTTCTGTATTGTGCACTATATACAAAAAGTAAATATTAAACTGTTGAATATACCACCATTTGTTTAAACTAATTATATATATATATATATATATATATATATATATATATATATATAGTTTTTAAAGCTAATTATTACTAGTGTCTCTTCTAGGCATAGTTTACAATTTTTATATTTCTGCTGTGTGGTGGTACTCATTTTACTATTTTCAAAATTATTTTGATGGTAATGTTATTTTCTTTCTGGTCCCATATATATTTTGATAGTCTTGTGTTGTGTTGTTTTTGTTTTTCTGTGTTAAGTGATGTTTTGTGATTATTAAATCTTTCTTTGAAGGATGTCTCTTTTGCTTTTATGTAAATCTTTTCGTTTGTGTTAATACTATTTGTCATGGTAGCTTTGTATATTATGTTGTTGGTTAGACATTTATTATTAAGTGGACAGTTGTCTTTCTTTCGGTAGTTATATCTGTTCGTATTGTGTTGTTGTTTATTGGTTTTATTAAGTATTTTCTTGTTGGTTCTTTTGTTATTATTACTTTGAAAAATTTTACAAAGCAGCCAGGAAGCCTTTGCTTCGGCCAGCCAATAAGAAGAAGAAACTAACATGGGGATGAGTGCACAAAAACTGGACACCAGAACAGTTCATTTGATGCACCATTTTATTGTGTAGCATTAACAAAAGAACTATTCTACATTCATTTGGAATTATCCACTTGACAATAAATACTAAAAATAGTATGAAATACATAATTTAAAAAAAACTGGAGTGGACTAATAATTATGGCTGGTAGTGTAATGTTTATTCCTCCACATAAAACATCTACAAAAAATCATGAGCATGCTTTGTATATCGATAAAACATGATTACACAGAAAGTATGTAATTATGTACAAGATATCTACAGCTGAAGTCATATAAATGCTGTCAATATGTGTATAATAAGGCATTAAATAACCCATAGAGGTTGATATGCCGCTATACCAAATCAACCAAACTAATAATCTAAGTAGCACTCACTGTAAAGAAAAAAGACGTAAAATAGTTGAAGCTATGTTTATACGAACGAAAAAAAAACATTTATATAAAATGTGTATAAGATATATAATATATTCTTTTCCAGCATTTACATTATTCGGACTACTGTACTCATCTTTGTTGCCATTTGTACGACGTTTCGGCCGTTGTACGCTCCGGCCTTCTTCAGGTGCTAGGAATTTCGAACCGAACCCTTTATTACAATCACTGGAGTATATCATCCTCACTCATTGCGTAAAGCCTCTTCTGGGAGTCATGAGTTATATCCCTTTAACCCTGCAAGTTACTTGTTCACCACAACTGATATTGAACTCACAATTCTCAGAGTCAAGTCAGGAACTAACCAAGGTCTATATTCACTGAGCCATGTGTCCTTAAGGATTGTACTAAAGGGTTCAGTTTGAAATTCCTAGCACCTGAAAAAAGGCCGGAGCGTACAAGGGCCGAAATGTCGTACAAATGTCAACAAAGATGAGGACAATAGTTCGAATAATGTAAATAATGAAAATATTACCTAATCTCATAGAGAGACAAATATTCGTTTTCCGTTGCGAAAAAAAAAAAGGGGGTTGGAAAATGATTCGTCGCCTGCGAGGACACGAAGACGTTTTGGACTCTGTCGAGAGTGGAAAATGATGACTAGGTAGCAATATTCCATTTTTGGTCTGATCTAGTTCTTGTAAACGTAAAGAATGGGAAGAGAAGTGAGATACTTAGTGGATCAGAACCGGGAACCGTTCATTTTCCCAGCATCTGTAGCAATGGATCGTATATACAATTTCTACTTGAGATATAGATCAAATTTAATTCCAATAGTCGTTCAATGTACGAGGACTCCTTGAGGGAACATCACTTCATCATAATTTTTTAATTTTTTTTATTTTATTTATTTTTTTAATCATATCACACCGACCAAGGCGATAACGCCACTGATGCGCAGGGGGCTACGTAAAAAGATTGGAAAAGAGAAAGCCGGAAACCACATCCTAAACAGGGAACAAGGGATGAGCCTCTTCACCTGTTCAATAGACGTGGGTGGAGTGTGAATCGGGCGATAGTTTAGTCTAACTACTCCAAATGAAAAAAAAAATAAAGAAAAGAGTGAAAAGATTGGAAAAGAGAAAACCGGAAACCGCATCCTAAACAGGGAACAAGGGATGAGCCTCTTGGTGAAAGTACTGGGTTAGATTGGTGATGGCGGATGATCACTAGTTTGATTTTTTGAGGCATTGAATGTGACCAGACATTATTTCCCCACTGACCTGCACGAGTTAGGTCAGAGGAGAGACCCGCAACCACAGTGAAGTAGTAGTTGTCTGTTCGACAGAAAGTTCTCTTCGAGTTTAATATGAATTCTCTTCTGTGTCCCTCGGACACTTGTTCAAATTTGAATCTTAGAAAATATCTCGTTTGGAATAACGGATTGGAAAATAAAAATGTTTTGTAAAAAAAGAACAAAGAAAAAAGAAAAAATAATATGAGAGAGAGAGAGAGAGAGAGAGAGAGAGAGACAGAGAAGAGAGAGACAGAGAGAGACAGAGAGGGAGGGAGGGAGGGGGAGGGAGGGGGAGAGAGAGAAGTGGATGGAATTAATTCAAGGGAGACAATAGAAGAAAAATGTTCGGGAAAAAGAAGAGAAATTGAGGGAAAGTGCATAAAAGAGGGAAAGAAAAGGTAAAAGAGGAAGATAGAAAAAAGAGGCGCAAAGAGTAAGAGAAAGAAGAGAAAAAGAAAAAAAAGAAGACAATGTAGACAAGAGAAAGAAAGAGATAAATAAAGAGAGAGGGTCTGTGAGAAAGAAAGAGAGAGGGAGAGAAAGAAATAGAGAGAAAAGTGAAAAGAAGAGGAAAACGTAGATGAACAGTCATACATAAATGATGAACAGGCATTTCTTTCAGTCTACGGTTTCGATTTAACTGGAAACAACTATTGATTTTTAGTCTTTCGTGCCAACGTCCAACGAGTCTGAGCTCCAGGACCATGGATTAGTTTTAAAGCTTTCATTACACCCGAGCAACGCCGGGCTATACTGCTAGTATGTTGCAAAAAGACATATAAAAAACTGAGTTTGCAATCCAAGATACAGATTCGTGGCTATGGAACATTAATGATACTAGCACAATAGATTACCGGATTCATAGAGGCTCCTTATTATATGAGAATCATGATGGCAACCTTTCAAATTCACGCGGAGTGTATAAAACAGTTGGTTTGGTTGTTTTGTTTTAATGGCAAATAAACACCTCGGCAGGTCATTTATTTCCAACTAAACTTTATTCTATTGCTGATAATACCTTTTTGTTTCAACAATTTATTGTTGTTTTATTACATAAGTTTTGTGTCTAGTAATACATTTTTTCTTTTCGAGTATCAAGATTCATTGGGATTTGTTTTTAAGGGCAGAGTCCCCAAGTCCTACCCTTGTTATTTAACCCATAACTGGAGAGAAGGGACGAATTAATACCTTTTCCAATGGTACCAGTGCTTAAGTGAATGCAGGGTATTCAACTGGAATTAGAACTCGGCTCACAGATTTCTCTTTCCGCGCCGATATCCTCTGCACCACAACGCACATCCGTCACTATACGCTTACAGCAGCTGGTATTCCCAAGCGGTCAGCCATCTAAGTACTGACCAGGCTCAACGTTGCTTAACTTCCGTGATCGAGCGAGAACCGGCGTATTCAACGTGATACGCCGTAAGCCATAAAACAGTTGGAGTAGAGAATATGAAGGCAAGGTATATATCAAATTATGTGTTCTGTGGAATAGCGAGTGTGTAAATCTTGAATGGCTACTATTCACCTTCCCAAGCTCGTTAGTACTGCTTTATATGTTGCCTACCCCCCCCCCCCAAGAATCTTATTTTGCTACATCGGGGTTCAATGACAGGAAGTCCAACAATGTTATTGTAGAACATGAAAATGGAGAAGAACATCGAAAGTACATGACAGCAGATTTGATAAGGCATAAAGAAACTGAATGTGTAGATTCTTTATTACCTTCCCAAAACACATATTGCTTCTGCCAGTGAGTTGAAAAAAATATTTTTTTAACTTTTTGGCCAGAGAATGCTAGGACATGGGAGGGTCAATTAAATAGCCAGTGTGACCTATACACCAAGGTAACTAAAATACAACCGGCCAAAAAAAAAAAAAAAAAAAAATGAAAGAAAGAAAGAAAGAGACTGACTGATAGACTAGGGCAAAAAATAAAATAAAGACAAAGAATCCACCAGTCAAAGAAATTTCTGCTAAAAAACGAAACTAATCCTTCAATTAGGCATGAAAAGTTTAAAATTAAGCAAAAATTAGGCAAAAACGAAAAAAAAAATGGCTTACTTTTAACAATATTCAAGACAGTTGATTCCATCCCAAATCACATATTGTTTCTGCCAGTTGGTATAACGTGTTGACACGTGTAGTTTCTGTAATTCTCTTTCTTGTCCCCAGTTGTTTGCCATTTCGTGGATAAAACCAGTAAAAAATGGCAACTCTTTAAGTATAATAAAGCTGCTCAGGGAATTTGACCCTTTCTTGGAAGAACATCTCAAAATGTATGGAAAAGGGAATCTGTCATATATATCCGCAAATATTTGTGAGGATTTTATTGAATTGATGGAACAACAGGTTTTTTGTACTATTCTTAAAATAAAAGAGTCAAAGTATTATTCAATAAGTTTAGATGTCACGCCAGACATCTCACCCACAAATCAATTGGCGTTTACTGTCCGATACATTAAAAGCTGTGAGCCTGTGGAACGTTTCTTGGTTTTCCTCTCCCTTTTTTTTTCACGAAGCAAAATATCCAACAGTCATTGTTTTGGATATCTAAACTTATATAATAAATGGAACTTTGTCTATGTGTGTGTGTCTGTGTGTGTGTGTCCGTTACCTATAGAATCCGAAACGGCTGAACCGATTTTCTTGAAAATTTACAAAATTGTACTATAAGCGTCTGCGAGTGTTCTTAGCTAGGTTTTGTGTCGAGGTACCGCCGATAAATATCGAAAATCGATAATCGAAAATATCGGGTTATAGAAAGAGTAGTTCGATTTTAATCAAATTTGATACACTCATAGACAAAGACATAAGAAACGATATTCAGAAGGTTCAAGTTGCAGTTCTTACAATAGTGCAGAAAATCGATAATATATATATATATATATATATATATATATATATATATAAGAGGAAAGATGTTTGTGTGTGTGTCTGTTTATTTGCCTGTATGTGTTTATTTTTTCAGCCCTTTTATTTTAGTTTTTGCTTCGGGTTTGGCTCTAAGTAGGTATAATTGTAGTTCTTAGTCTCAGCCATGATACCATTTACTCAGAGGACTTATTTAGCCTTCAAAATTCAGTTTACGACGAAAAAAACTTATTTGATATCGATACCGGGAAATGAAAATTTGACTTACATCCATTCATTTTCCTTTTCTTAATATTAATATATTAATAAGACATCCCTTGGGATTTTAACGTCATGTCACTTCATTTTATATATATATATATATATATATATATATATATATATATATATATATTACGGAAATTAACGAAGATTAACGAAACTTTGTTATAAACTACCGACAATTTGAAATGATTTGTTTGAACATTATTTTTGATCGATACTCAATCCCTATGTGGATAGGGGTCGCAGGTTCGAATCCTGCCGAATGACACCCATTTTCGTAATAAAAATTTATCGTAAGTAATCGGCCCGGTAGATATAAATATATAATACTGTTTAATTAAAAACAGAATATCTACTTAAGTATGAGTAGCGATCACAAATAATGTTTCAACAAATCATTTCATATCTATCTATCTAGCAATATATATATATATATATATATATATATATATATATATAAAGAAGTAATGAATTTTTCTTTATTAATCCGACTGATTTTTTATCACTTTAACTGTTATTTTTAGGGGATACGCATATTTTTCGTTCAACAGCATATTTATTTATTTTAATCTATTGGTCTAAATGTTCGAGAAATCTTATTAAAGAAAACTATGCGGTCTCCTGCAGGTCTTAAATCTGGGAAGTGGGCGCCTCCGTTAGATACGACGTGCCTTAACCGACTCCGAAACGGCTGAACCGATTTTCTTGAAAAATTTCACTGTTGTATGATAAGCCTCTGCGAGTGTTCTTAGCTAGGTTTTGTGTCGAGGTACCCCCGATAAATATCGAAAATCGATAATCGAAAAAATCGGGTTATAGAAGGAGTGGTCCGATTTTAATCAAATTTGATACACTCATAGACAAAGACATAAGAAACGATATTCAGAAGTTTCAAGGTTGCAGTTCTTACAATAGTGCAGAAATTTTGATATCGATACCAGGAAACCAAAATTTGATTTACATCCATTCATTTTTCTTTCAGTCTACGGTTTTGCTTTAACTGGAAACAACTATTGCTTTTTAGTGTTTCGTGCCAACGTCCAAAGAGTCTGAACTCCAGGACCATAGATTAGTTTTAAAGCTTTCATTACACCCGAGCAACGCCGGGCTATACGGCTAGTCTTCAAGAAACTAGAAACAAATTTAGTGGATATGAATTCAAATCCAGGAGTATGTGTCAATATACAGATTACAGTGATGGGAAAAACAGGAACGAAAACGAAGGTTTGCCTCATCATAGATTTGATGCATCAGTAGAAAAACCGAAAAGTTCAAGATTTTCTTGTATTCCTATTGAAACTTCTACTTAGAGGGTTATTTTTGGGGAAATGTTTATCTATTAGCTTAAGAAATGTTATGTCTAAGAAGTCCACTTGTTTAATATTGGGGTTAATTACCACGCTAAGACCAAAAGATTTAAAAACTCTATGAATTAATTAGAAATTTTCAATAGGAATACAATAAAATTAAGTCATAGTTGCTCCAACAATTTACAAAAAATAATTAAATAAACAATAAAATACTGAAAGTATATAACAATTGTAGAAACCAGAACCAATGCCCCATAGCTAATAAATGATTAACAAAATCCCTGGTATATATGTGTTCGATTTCATCCACAGAGAATCCCAAGGATGCTGAAATGTATATCGGAAACTCAATGAACAATTTTAAAAAGCGCGTTTACAATCACCTCTGATCCTTCAATAACAAGGACAAACAAAATATGACATCACTTTCTAAGTATTTTTGGAAGTTAAAAAACGGAAATAAAACACCTAAAGTTAAATGGAAAATCTTCAAACAGGCCAGAACATCTAAATCGGTAAAGGAACCATGTTTCTTTTGTCTTAAAAAAATGGAAATAATTAAATACATGAGTAGCAACATACTATTAAACCACATGAAACCACAGTAAACTACAAACACATCAAAGAACTGACCTTACAATCATGCTAAAATTACAAAAGCCAAAGTTAGGATCCCTAGAAACTATGAACCTTTATAATATTAACAACACTCTTACTTCAAATTTTACCTTTATTTCATACCACAAACTGAGATGTAATTTAAAATTTTATATAAAAAAGAGGTTTCCTAAGTTTTAAATTAAGGTTAAATATAAAAAATAGATTAATAATAAAAACTAAGTTTAAATACAAAAATATTTGTAGTCGTATAATTCACTAATAAAGATATGTTTACCTAATAGCAATTTCTATTCCCTTGTTATCACATCCACTCCTACTTCTCCCCACTCCATGTACAATTCTTTATTTTCTCCTTTTATTAAACCCAAAGAACTGACCATAAAGGATGTAAAGGACCATATCCTATATTCTAATGTTAAATCTGTCTACAAAATTTTCAACACGGCCATTAATCACCTCTATCCCCTACCTCTTCTCTCTTTTCGTTCAAATTCTAACAGACAACTTACAACTCTTATTTCCCATCCCCCACCCCACCTACATCTCACACACAATTCGCCAAATATAAGAAAAAGAATTTCCATGTCTTTTCACACTACATGATGAGACATTGTCCTTTCAATGTCGAAACAAAATGTACACTTTGTAGTAGATGATAATTTGTACATGTTCTAAACTATAATTTATAATAAATATTCACAGCTCTGTTTTATATTGAGCACTGTTTTAAATTAATGCTTTGAACGTTGTCAGTCATTTCTTCTTTCCTTATTCACTTGGATATATATATATATATATATATATATATATATATATATATATATATATATATACGCAAGGCGCCAGCAGCCTAAACCCTCACAAGATAAATAGATTAACCTAGCCTGAACTCAGCCACAAACAAACACTTAACCCTAAGACCTTAAAAAGGTCAACAGAACTCAAAAGACAGACCAACCCCTCTAACACCCAAAAAGAAACAAATCCAACACAAATAAACGGGCTTTTCAACTAGATAATTCTCATTTCTAAAAAATCACCTGAAGATGAAGCCAACCACATAATGGGCTGGCTTCGAAACGCGAAAAATTTTGGGTAGTGATACTATGAATTTATAAAAACATTGTAACACCCATTACAGTATATAGATAGATAGATAGATAGATAGATAGATAGATAGATAGATAGATAAAAACAGGCTGAGATAGATAGATAGATAGATAGATAGATAGATAGATAGATAGATAATGAGCAGACTGAGATAGATAGATAGATAGATAGATAGATAGATAGATAGATAGATAGATAGATAGGGTCAGAAAGTTTCTATGAAATTTACATAAAAATGTAAAATAGGGCAAGATGTTGGCATTAAAGGCAGTATCTATATTTTTTCCTCATGAAATGCCAAAAAATATCTTGCTTATAAAAGCTTTTCATTTTCTTCACGTTTCGACATCAACAGTGCCGGTGACACCATCATTATGAACGTTTTCCTCGCCATCTTTGTTCTCGAGCTTTTTTTAAAACTTTTATATTTTTCCTTTTATGGCTTCCAATGTGTCTTTTCAATCTGTAGTTCGTCTGGCTTCACATTAACTCCGTTGCTTGGTACTAATGTACAGCTTTCGCCGTGCCCTTTCAACAGTCAGCTTCGGCTTAGCATAATTAGCTAGACGGTTAGCCAGTCGACATTTACTATTTATGGGTGAGGATTAAATTCTAACCAATCTCCCAATTTCTTCCTTTATTCTCTTTCCACCCAATCTTCTTCTCCACCTTCTTTCTCGTTCATCGACATATTTTTCTTTCTTTCCCTCCACCATACTTCAGTCCTCCACATGCCTCCACCTTATTTAAAGTCTTCCCTTTTTTTTTTTAAATGTAGTTTCTTTTAATCTTTTGCCAGTCGGTCTTTTGCCAGTCGGTCTTTTGCCAGTCACTCGCTCTTGTTTCTTTTTATTCTCTTAGCTTGTCTTTCCCATTTTTTCTCACACGAGAAACAGACCCCATTCTTCTCACCATGTTTTTCTTTCCAGTTATTTGTTTTGTTTTTTGATATTTTTTTTATATTGATCTCTCTTTTTTCTGATTTCTCTGTTCGTCTTGCACTTTTTAAAGCTTTCTACACCTTTCCCAAATACTCTTGGAAAATCCGTCTCTTCCCTCCAGTTATGGGTTAAATAACAAAACAGAATGGGTTCTTTAGCCTTGGTCGACAACCAGTCTACCGCAGAAAGCATTGGCAAACTACTGCGGGATAATCTTCTGCGCAGTCAGTCATGTCTCTTTCGAGACATGATCGCCCAAAGCGTGCATCACGTATGGCACTTAACTGACTGACTGAATATAATTGTTTGAATCATGATTAAGGCTGCTACTGGTTATAAAATGGAGGATTGGATTTATATTGTTATGAAGTAATAAACTGATCCCCCACTAATTATTACGTAATAATATAATACATCTCTTCTCCCTCTAGCTATGAGTCAAATAGCAGGACAGATTGGGTTCTATAGCCTGGGCTGGCAACCAGTCTACTACAGAAAGTAATGGCAAGCTACTGCGGGATAATCTAATGTCTCTAAGAGACATGATCGCCTAAGCGTGTATAGATAGATAGATAGATAGATAGATAGATAGATAGATAGATAGATAGATAGATAGATAGATAATGATCAAACTGAGATACATATAAAAACAGATGAACATATTCAAATAGATAGATAGATAGATAGATAGATAGATAGATAATGATCAAACTGAGATACATATAAAAACAGATAGATAAACATATTCAAATAGATATATATATGTATATATATATATATATATATATATATATATATATAGATAGATAATGATCAAACTGAGATACATATAAAAACAGATAGATAAACATATTCAAATAGATAGATAGATAGATAGATAGATAGATAGATAGATAGAGAGTGAGTGAGTGAGTGAGTGAGTGAGTGAGTGAGTGTGTGTGTGAGTGAGTGAGTGAGTGAGAAAGATGAGTTGAAAACTGTATTGAATCCGACAAAATTATTAAATAAGAAACAGGTAAGAAAAATTTATACATTTGACATTTTTATTTGCATTATTTATATTGGGGCTATCGTCCTCATACTTGTTGTTAGGATCACATCTTTTCAACTATTGGAAGGCTATACAGTCTTCATCGAGAGTACATTGAGTTAACTTCTGTCTCAATTTCTGAGATGAGGAGTTATCTTTATTTACACTATCTATATTTGGACTATTGTCTTCATCTTTGTTGTTGTCACGGCGTTTCAACCATTGTGCTCTCCGGCATTCCTCAGGTGTATATCTGGGTAACTTAAGGGAATTCTGAACTGGATCCTTTAGTTAGTCTATGTAAAATCAATATACAACCGAAGAAGGCTGGAAGGAAAAACGGCCAAAACGTTGTGGTAACAACAACAATGATGAGGACAATAGTTTACTTAGTCGGCTTTGGTAGGTTTACCTATTGAGACGGGAGTAAATGGTGGTATCATTTGCATAGGTGCCATCTTGGGAACTGATGACATCAAGAAAATCATTGATGAAGACTAGAAACAGCGTAAGACTCAGGATGGAGCCTTGAGGAACACCCGCGTTTGTGTGAAAGGTTCTGGAAGCGTATCCCGTTCAAAACGAACTTCATTTCACGATTTGATAGGAACAATTCCATTAAATCAATCAAAGCTCACAAATACCGTAGACCCGGAGCTTGCGCAGAAGGCCATCATGACAAACCCTGTCGAACGCATTCGTGATATCTAGAATTCTGACAATCCCCGACAGCTACAATCTCCAGTAGTTTAAATGTAAGGTCAATAGACACCTCCTAACACACTAACTCGCATCCATTCTCTCAAACACTCTTCCCTTCTACCCAACCCTCAGCCTCGGTATCCTTACCAGTCTATCACTCTCTTTCTGACATTTCCTATATCTAACCACTCTTTCTCATCACCTTCTCCTATATAACCCCTTGCAGAATAGTGGCAGTGGAATGCCTTGCTTGGGGTGAAATGATTTTAAAAAAAGTGGATGTCAGCCAGTAAACTCACTCGGCATCATATATGTAAACATCCCGATAATCAGGTTACTGTTAGAAGACTCGGTTGTGCTCAAAGTGGGATGGCCTGCGAGTCATTTTCATGTCTAATGGGGCATTTGAAAGATCATCAATGATATGGAAATAATTCCTCAAATAGGTGTTTCGGAGTTAGGAGTCTTGGATGTGGTCTTACCCGGTTATGAGTCGACTTTCATCATATATTTTGTTGCGTGTGCGCGGCACGTGTTAACTTGTGTGATTAAATGAATTAGGAATATCTCAATGTTTTTCTCTTCGTTCATTCTTTCAGTGGAGTAGAGCCATTGTCTACCTGAGATATTAATAAATAAGATGTAAATTCTTGTCACCTGGCAATCCACTTCTTCCTCATTTGCATTTACATTATAATACAATAGCCCTATTCACTCAGTAATGCTTGTATTCATTCCTGACCACTGACAATCCCTTTCTTCCTCATTTGCAATGCATTCCTATCGTAAAATCATTTACAATGCATTTACATTATACATATAATAGATCTAATTTATCATTAATGCTTGCATTCATTCCTGACCACTGACAATTCCTTTCTTCCTCATTTGTAACGTATTCCTATAGTGAAATCATTAGCAATGCATTTAGATTATTAATATATTACCTCTATTCAATCAGTAATGCTTGCATTCATTCCTGACCACTGACAATCCCTTTTTTCCTTATTTGCTATGCATTTCTATAATAAAATCATAAACAATTTATTTACATTATATATATAAAAGTCCTATTCTATCAGCAAGGCCTACGATTATTCTTGACCACTGACAACGTGCTAATTCATCTCTTCTCTCTATAACTATGGGTTAAATTGCAGAACATATTGGGTTCTATAGCTTTAGTTGGTAACAAATCTACCTCAGAAAGTAATGGAACTTAACTGACTGCGTGATTAAGTATATTTAAATAAATATAAGTATTGATTATGAGACACATATATATTTAAATCCAAAACGAAAATTTCATGTAGGTAAAATCTCAAAACAGTTCTTATTCATATAATATTAAAATTTATCCTGGTAGAGCGCTAGATGAAAAGTGTATTATCTGTTTACAAAGTCAAATATTTATAGTTTCAATTATAACTGCGAAAATTATATATGTCGTATGGCTATTTCAGCGAGGAGAAACCTCGCTTCTTCAGCGACATAATTCGTTTTTTTTTGTCGCTGAAGAAGCGAAGTTCTTCCTCACTGAAATAGTCATAGGACATATGTAATTTTAGGAGTTTAATTATATATATATATATATATAAAGAGTTGATACTGCAAAGTTAATAAAATGTGGAAATATAACTTTCATTGGATTTATATTGAAGAAGAGTTTCTTCTTCTTTTTTAATCCGTCGACACCTGTTTAGCTCCGGAATAAGAAATCTACCAGAAATCTATCTATTTTTTTCCACGGAGTTTACAAATACTTTTTCAGCTACAAAACACAATTTTCTTTATATAATTATCCGATTCGATATGCATTTTCGCCGGCTACAAACACGTGCCTCCTTGACAGATTAGTGCTAAGCTATTATATATATATATGTGTGTGTGTGTGTGTGTGTGTGTGTATATATATCTGTTTGAAACGATTATATATATATATATATATATATATATATATATATATATAGTGTATCGAGGCAGCAAATAATTTTCTAAACATATATTGTTAAATATAAGAGACAATGAATGCCTATTATGTTTAATCATGAGCCGTTCTAAAATCGTCGCTGATGGTGGATGTTATTGAGTTACCGTCTTAATAACCTCTCTGAAGATGGCTCATGTGAGCCAAAAGCTTAGAAACAACTTAATAAAAAATTATCCAAATGTTGGAGAATTTTTGTCTTTATATATATATATATATAATCGTGTCGCACTGTTGTGCAGGGGGTTACATAGGAGGAATGTTATGAAGAGTGAGAGGTTGTAGGGAGTGTCAGGAAGAGAGTAGGAGAGGGAAGAGAGAACTGATGAGAGTGGGGTAGACGAAGAAAAAGCATGAGAGAGAGGATGTAAGTTAGTGAGACAGGAGATGACTATTGACTTTACATTCAAATTCTTGGAGACCGCAACTGTCAGGAAAGCAAGTATGCAGAAGAGAATTCCACAGGCGGGAAGTTTGAGAAAAAAAGCTGCTGGAGTAGAATTTGTGTTTACAATTTATTGGCTTTACAGTAAAAGGGTTGCTAATCTAACCTAGTTGCTAATCTTGTGGCTCGTGGAAATTTGTATATAGGGGGTACTAGTGAGCTAAGTTCATCGGAGCAGAAGCCGTGAAAGTATTTGTAGAAGTGATACAGGGAAGCCACACTGCGTCGGTGAGAAAGCGACTGTATCTCAGCTGTCAAGTCAGGATCGATCACATTACAGATTCTCTGTTGGATTCGGTCGAGGACACATAAGTGGACAGCAGGAGCACCGGTCCAGATATGGCAGCAATACTCAATGCACGGGTGGATGGTAGACTTGTATATGTGCAGGATTGTTTGGGACGGGAAAAACTTCCTGGCCCTAAACAAAGAACCAACTTTCTTAGCAGCGGATTTAGCTATGGATTCTATACAGTTATTCCACTTGAGGTCTGGTGTGAGAATTAACCCAAGGAGGCGCAGTGTTTCGCTATCTCTCTCTCTCTCTCTCTCTCTCTCTCTCTCTATATATATATATATATATATATATATATATATATATATATATATATTCCCTTCTTTGATTCCAATCGGTCGAGTTTCTATCCTGGCCAGAAGCAAGTGAATGTGTCTAGCCACACTGATGAGCTGTGATACAGCGAAACAGGCTCATATGTGGATAACTAATATATATATATATATATATATATACATTCGTATACAGGCTTGTTTCGCTGGATCACAGCTCATCAGTACGGCAAGATTAACTATGCAATAATAATAATTGCATTTATTGTTATTATCATTCCAGCACAATTACTAAACACTACTGCCGCTTTACAATAACTACTTGCCACCACAACTGTTATTATTATAAACCTCACCCCGAAATTACTATTGCCGTATCATCATTAACGTAAATTACTCCTCACTTCAGCAGTAAAATTAATACCACCGCATAAAAACTAACAAGCATTACAAATTCAAATTTCTACCATTTAAATATGTGCAACCACCATAAACAAGCTAATAACCGACTTTAAAATACAGATTTAATATAATAGCAATTTTTACCTATCATAGTTTTACACAGACCACATCATACGTACATATGTACGTATGGGAAAAGATTGTTCAGAGAACAGAAATTGACAACCCTCAGCGCGTTGACATCGCTACACTATTTGAATACACCAACCAAATGCGTATGTATGTACGCAACGGCACACATATACATATATATGCCAAGCCCCATACGGTTCGCATATAGTTATATTTGTGTGAGAGCCGGTGAGCGGACGAGCGTGTGTGTATGTACGTGTGTATGTCTTTGCGCACGTCAATGGGCGTACAAGTGTGTATATATATGTCTGCGTTTGTCACAACTACAAATTTCCCCCAATTTTCCTCCTACGTCCACAAAAATACACTAATATACGCAGCCCGATATATAGCCAATTAAAAAATAATAATCAGTTTGTTTGACAATCGCAAAAGCATGAAACCTAGGGTCATAAACTCACATCTATCTATCTATCTATCTATCTATCTATCTATCTATCTATCTATCTATCTATCTATCTGTTATGTCGTGAGTAAGAATAAATAACTCAACACCAGGCATAGGTTAATTGTTGTATTCCGTGAAAATAGTATTTACAAAGGTTATTAGTATCCAATACAAGGATAAAGGTTAATCGTCTCAACCGTCGTAAGACGTAGTATGAGCAATGGGTACTTCCGGGTCGTCACCGGAAGTCTACGACTGACTTGTCGATCGGCTGCTCGGCACACTCTCGTCTAGATAGATGCCACCATTACTTTACATAGTAAATAGTCCATTATAGCCGAATAGGCGCGGGCGTCCCAACACTATTTATCTATCTATCTATCTTAATGGTATGTTTCTATCTTAAATACGTGAACACTATTGAAGTAGAGTAGAGAAAGCGATTACACTTGATCCAAACTCTGTCTTGTTAAACTCTCCGCGTCCGAGCAGAAAGGGACCAAAATGAAACTCCGACGAAAAGTAGAGTTACGTTTGGGGTGTAAAAAACAAGAACTCGACCCAGTCATAAACTGGCTCTATGGTATATTTTTGGCTGAGCTTAAGGACTCCGAATCCCCACTTTAATTGACCTTGTGTCGCATCCGCCTTGGTGGGAAGATGCTAAATACTGAGAGAGTAATCATACCAATCCAAACTCTTTGTCAACTTTACTGGTCCCAGAAGGGGCTCTGTCGAAGGATAGAGTCTCGTCTGAGTTTAATAGACAAGAGCCCGACCCAGCCTTAATTCATTACTTTAATTGACTTTGTGTCACATCCGCCTTGGTTAGAAAGTGGTAAATTCCGAGAGAGTGATTATACTTACTAGTAGTTCACTAGCAGTGGATCTACTTCACTCAGCGTGCAAGTCTTGTACTTGTTGATTTACTATTATTTCTAAGCTGCCTTTTGGTGATTACTCAAGCAATAACCTTTTAGGGTTACTATGTGGTGATACCGAGCAAAGCGAGGGACCGGATGTTTGCCCTCAGAGATTCAGAAAGCAAATGACCAAAACTGGTCTTTGCGCATCTGGTTCCACGCAGAAGTTCCGGAGGTAAACCAAAAATAAATAAATATCAAATCCCTTTTATGGACCTGTAGCGGAACTCTGGATCCTGATTGGTCATCAAATCGCAAAATTCAAAATACGTCAGAGAAACGGGTTTTCCATAGCTAAAGAAAAAAATCGTTTCTGATCCACCCCACGGACTGGATTGAATATTTAAGGATGGTCACTAACCGGTCACGGGCAGTCAGAGGAGGCAGCTTGCTGACACACATCAAAGATGTAACTCTCAACTTCAGGCAACCCGGATATTGTCCTCTCTCTCTTTCTCTTTCTCTATCTCAACAATCACTGCTACAAACATTTTATATGAACTCTTAATTCTTCAACCTCATCAGTGAATACGAACTCTACTAATAACTTCTTACTAAGATTTATAATTGAACATTAATTTCTACAACTCTTGTTATTCCTTCTTATAATAAATTTCTATTTTACATTCAAAGTGTATATTTTCTGCGGTAGACTGCCGACAACCAATCTTCTGATGAAAACCCTTCTGATGAATATTAACCAAACATAAATCCTGTAAGCAGTAGGGAGTCGGTTAAGAAAGACACTAGGCCGAACAAAAGAAACATTAACCTGCTTTCTACATTTCAACAACAACAACAACAACAACAACACACACACATACATATACATACATTATATATATATATATATATATATATATATATATATATATATATATATATATATATTTCTGTGTATCTAACATGCCCGACCACGCATGCGTCAAATTTTTCAACGTATATATTATATATTGTGAATTGCTGTCTTTCACGGAAATTACAAAAGAAAAATTATTCTGTTGGTTGTGACTGATGGAATGAATTTAACAAATCTACAAAAGGCAAAGACAAAAAAAAAAAAAAAAGAAAAAAAGGCAACATTATAGAACACAGATCAAAATAATATATCTCGCTTCCCCTACATATAAATATGTAAGAAAAGAAACGTGCAATTTTGAAAGGAAAATGAAAAATAAATTACGCGCACGACAGTCGTAAATAGAAACCTTACGTCTGCTTATCCATTTTCATATTTTGCTCGCGGTAAACAGAAAAGAAAAGAAACTGCTTCTTGAGAGATATGCCGTTGTTATTCTTCCTTGTTTTTCGAAAATATTCTCTTCTGTGGTTTGGTATGAATGGTGTCTATGTATAAAACAACAGTAACGTCGCAATATTGAAAATAATGTCTTATTTGATTTTGTTTTGTTTTTATTTTTTATTTTTTTATTGAGGCTTTCAGATATTTAAAACTCGGCTAATCTTAGCTTGGAATAGAAAACGAAGGCATCCACTAAATAAGATAATTTGCGAGACAATCTATATGAGATTTACTGTAATAAATAATTTATATAGTCGATAGATATTTACAGATTTCAGGATGGTTTAGCATTTAAGCTTAGCAAGACGAATCTACTAATAACTGTTCGAAGTTGTGTGAATTTTTTAGATGAAGCATTGGCAATTATTATTCATTTTTGATTAGTATTTCTTTTTTTTGACTAGTATTTCTTTCATCTTATTTCTCTTGCTTTTCCACCAAGTAGTAATAGTCTTAAGTTGTCTGAATTTCTTAGATGAAGCATTGGCAATTATTATTCATTTTTGACTAGTATTTCTTTCATCTTATTTCTCTTGCTTTTCCACCAAGTAGTAATAGTCGTAAGTTGTCTGGATTTCTTACTGTACCATTGGCAATTATTACAAATATTTCATTCATCTTATTGTTTTCATTCCCATTTCTAATAGTATGTCGAAACGAGGTGTTAGTGTTTCCTCTGTCTCGCCAGACACCGCAGACATCAAGTGAAATCTATTCATTTGATAGCGCCCCATTTGCTATCAAAGATTTTGTTCGTTTCAGATACTCATTAAAAGTTCCCCCGATCTATGGGGTAGTATTTCGTGCATATATGGGTGGTTATTCTCATTTTCCGAGGACAATCATTTGCTATCGTAGCTAGCCAATCTCTGTATGAGACATATGTTCATCCACGTTTGATATAGAATTTACAGTTAGATCTCGCCATTTCGGTTATAAAAATACGAGACCTTGACACTAATTTAGTAATATGCCTAAATTAATAAAGTTTAGGTATGGCTTAGCGTTCATCAGAACAATTACAATGGAAATACTTGTAGGAAAAGCATCAGGAAGCAATATTATAGTGATGGAAAAGTGACTGAGGTCAAAATTCCAGATCAGGACCAATAATACTGCATATTCTTTGGATTTTATCAAGTATCTCTAAATATATAGCAGGATGGTTCTATAGCAGATGCGTACCAGGACTTTTGAGTTTAGACAAATACGACCCTGGATAATTGCGTACGTCAGATAGTTTTTTTAAAATTTTTTTACGATAAAAAAAAATAGGTAGTAATCACAAACTTTTAAAAAAGGAATAAAATAGAATAAAAATATAAAAAAAATACAAGTTTATTTTTGCTATAGACGCAATGACAGATCTTTCTTCTTCTTCTTCTTCTTCTTCTTCTTCTTCTTCTTCTTCTTCTTTGTGCCTTGTCATTTCAGGACGTAGGTGTTCATGGCTTTCCACGTCTCCCTATCTCTGGTGGCTCTTAGCACGCTTTCTCCTGTTACACCACGCAACCCCCGTTCTGCCATCCACCTTCTCAGGCCAGTCAAGTACGTTACTTGCTGTTTTCCCTTGTCCCTTCTTCCCTCTATCTGGCTTGTTAGTATCAGGTTCTCCAAGCCCTCTTTCCTCATTGCATATCACAGGAATTTTAGCTGTCTCTTCCTGATGCTCAGCATTAATTTCCTTTTCGTTTCCATCCTTTTCAAAACCTCATCATTGCTTACGTGCTCGATCCATGATACCCGCAGCATCCGTCTGTAGAATTCCATTTTAGCTGCTTCATATTTTTCCTTCATCTTTGATGATATTGTCCAGCATTCACCGCCATATTGAAGAACTGACATCACATAGCAATCCAATACTCTTTTCTTTGTTTCTAGCAAAATTTTCCTGTCTCTTAATACTTTACTTAGCTTCTGGAACGTAACTTCGACATGTCAATTAGTCTTCAGATCTCTGTGTTACACTTTCCGTCTTCTGTTAGAACATTTCCCAGGCATTTAAATTTTTGTACCTGCTTGATTTTAGTATCCCCCACCTGTATTTGACATTTTAGGCTGCTCTTTTTTCTGATGACCATGCATTCGGTCTTCTTGCAGTTTATTTGTAGTCCTTTCTTGGAACTCTCTTCAGTCAACTTCTGTAGGAGATCTTGTAGTTTCCTTTCTGTGTCTGCTATCAGCACTGTATCATCTGCTTGGTAAAGGTATTAATCCGTCTCTTTTCTCCAGTTATGGGTTAAATAACAAGACAGATTAGGTTCTATAGCCTTGGCTGGCAACCAGTCTACCGCAGAAAGCAATAGTAACATACTGTGGGATAATCTTCTGCCCAGTCAGTCATGTCTCTTTCGAGACATGATCGCCCAAGCGTGTTTCACGTATCGCACTTAACTGACTGTTCATCTGCGTACCTTCATTAACAGTGTTTAAAGATTATTTCAAAAATTGAAAATTATTGTTTCACAAATTAATTTTACGTATGATGTGAGCTAGACCTTTTAAGAAATTTATCTTTTTCAGGAGTATACTTATCTCATAGCGTCATGATTCTTTTATATACAATTCTATTATTTTTTTACGCAATAGAATTTCTCTATTAAAGTCACTTTTTTCATTAAAGCAACATCTTCCTCTTTTTTCAATGTTTCATCAATTTCCAGATAGTTGACACGATAAAGAAACATTGTGCGATCCCTCTAAGTTATTATTCGATGTAGGCATCTGATTTCTCACTGAAAACTCATATTCATTAGCGATCGTTGCTCAAATAATCTCTGCAAGGCCAGGAAGTTTTTCCCGTCTGAGTCTATCCTGCGCATATATAAATCTACCATCCGCCTGTGTATTGAATACTGCTGCCACATCTGGTCGGGTGCCTCTGCTATTCACCTCGGGGTTCTTGACACAATCCAACGGAGAATCTGTAAAGTGATCGATACTGATTTGGCAGCTCGGCTGCAGTCGCTGTCTCACCGGCGTGACGTGGCTTCCCTGTACCTCTTCTATAAATACTTTCACGGCTTCTGCTCCGAAGAACTTAGATCACTGGTGCCCCCTATGTATGAATTTATACGACCTACTAGATTAGCAACTGGGTCCCACCCTTTTACAGTGAAACCGATCAAATTTAACCGCAATTTCTACTTTAACAGCTTCTTTTCCCGCACTTGTGGAATTTCCTTTCATATACTTGCTTCCCCGACAGCTATAATCTCCAGGATTTTAAATGGAAGGTCAATAGACATCTTCTATCTCACTAATTCGCATCCATTCTCACAAGCTCTTTTTTCCATCTACTCCACCCTCCCATTCACGGGATTCTCATCCGTTTATTACCCTCCTCCTGACATCCCCTGTAACCTACTCCTCTTTCACATCACTTTCCTCTATGTACCTCCCTGCGCAACAGTGGCAGTAGAATGCCTTGCTTGGGGTGAAATGATAAAAAAAAAATGTGTGTGTGTGTGTGTGCGAGAGAGAGAGAGAGAGAGAGAGAGAGAGAGAGAGAGAGAGAGAGAGAGAGAATGGCTGTCCTGTAAAAACGAAGAGGATAATCCAAAAGATTTTATCCAATGAATATAAATTATAAATTCGATAAAAATAGAGGCCTCGATGGATATTATCCAGAGCATTATAAAATATTGAGAGGAAAACTTAACACATAGTTAAACGGCTATAAATAAAGAATTATTTCAACAATGTAATTTTACATTGCCTTTTTCAGATCTTTGAAAAAAATTATATATATATATATATATATATATATATATATATATATATATATATCAGTTAAGTGCCATACGTGATACACGCTTGGGCGATCATGTCTTGAAAGAGACATGACTGACTGGGCAGATGATTATCCCGCAGTAGGTTGCCATTGCTTTCTGCGGTAGACTGGTTGCCGACCAAGGCTATAGAACCCAATCTGTCCTGTTATTTAACCCATAACTGGAAGGAAGAGACGGATTAATACCTTTACCTTTATATATATATATACACGGTCAATAGACATCTCCTATCTCATTAACTCGCATCCATTCTCTCAAGCTTTTTTCTCCATCCACTCCACCCGCATTACACCGTTATTCTCATCCGTCTATTACCCTCCTCCTGATATCTCCTGTAACCTACCCCTCTTTCTCATCACTTTCCTCTATGTACCTCCCTGCGCAACAGTGGCAGTAGAATGACTTGCTTGGGGTGAAATGATTAAAAAAAAATTTTTTTTAATTGAAACAGCTTTTTGCGATTTGTCTTTAGCAACTAAAAATCCCTGATTATTCTCCTTATATGATGTCCTGATTGAGTCATTCCCTGTATGACTTCTTGCCTTACAAGATCTTTCTACACATCGCCAATATGGTTTTGTTTCATCAGCGTTTTTCTTATGATAGTGATACCTGTAATGTTCCTCGTTAACAAATATTTTTCCACCAGTGTTTGATTTTCTTAAATTAGCCAAAATTTCCAGTTAAAATATAATCTATAAAATCCAATATATAATAAATGTTTGTGGTACGCTGAAACTACTAATAAACTGAAACTTCAAAAGAATTACCACAGTCACACAATTATGAACGGATGCATTTGTCTAGATTCTGGAGATAAAAAAAAGTGCCTAGCATGTCAAATAAACAAATTTTCTTTGCAGCAGACCTATCAATGGATTCAATATAATCTTTTCACTTCCTGTCAGTGGAGAACGTTATCCCGAGAAGGCGCAACGAGTCGCTCTTCTAAAGGTTAATATCAGCCATAGTAATGATAAAACGTTTCTCTGAGAAGAAGACTAGAGAATGGTTTTAATTATAAATTTCTTTGTAGTGTCTATTCTATTTAAGAATACCATGTTAACCACACCCTTAATCCATTACATTCTCAGCATCGTTCTGTAGAAGCACATCTGTATTTCCGCCCCATTTGTGAGAAAATTGCCCAATTCATCTAGGTTTTCTTTAGTATTTGCCTATATTTCTGAGATTGTTGTGGAGTAGTTATAGTCGTGTTATCTCGGTTACTAATCGACTTAACGCACCCTAAATGTTATGAACTTGGTAATCTTCCACTGAAAACTGACTCCTTAGTATTCGGCTAACTGCCGACTAATATCAACTGCCTAGTAGTTCAACTGAACTCCAATAAAACTCTAAAGAACTCTCTAGAACTTCTAAAAACTCCTAAGAAGATGTTTTCGAGTTAACTTCCTGTTAACTCTTATTAATGTAGGAAGGAGAGTTCATAATCTGAGGAATAGGTGTGTTTCACCATAACAGAGATGAGGTAGTATCTACCGTATTTATATTATCCGGAGTATTGTCTTCATCTTTGTTGCTATTTGACGTTTCGGGCGTTGTACGCTGCAGCCTTCTTCAGGTGCTAGGACACATAGCCCTGTAGATATAGGCGTTGGTTAGTTTCTGTGACTTGACCCAAAGAGTTGTGAGTTCAATACCAGGCTACAGCAGTAGTGAACAAGTAACTTGCAGGGTTAGAGGGAGATAACTGACGACTTTCAATCGTTACTTTACGCAAGGAATGATGATGATATATCCCAGTGACTGTAATAAAGGGTTCGGTTTGAAATTCTTGCCACCTGAAGAAGGCCGGTGCGTACAACGGCCGAAACGTCGTACAAATGTTAACAAAGATGAGGACAATAGTCCAAATAATGTAAATACGGTTGCTTTTCTTTGTATTTAGTGACATTGCTTCGTTGATATTCACTACACCCAAGTCTTGAGAGTGATCAATTTTCGAAGCCCATTTTCCTCATCCAGTCCTAAAACTTTCACTATTCTTTTCTTTTCTTTAAAACTACAAGACAAGGTACCCTTAAACACAGTATCATTTATCTCCCTTTAAAGCAACTCTCAAAGCGGAATGAGAACAATCTAGTCCTGTAGATTAAATTACATCGTAATACAATTATTATTGACTCATAAAAACAGGGCTAGCAACAACTGAACAGTACTAAAAACATAACAAGACGAGATATCTCTAGGCAGAAACAGTAAAATAAGTATGATCTACTGTCTTATGGAAACTGGATTAGCGATCACTGAACAGTATTAAAATGAGAAGAAGACAAGATATCTCTAGAGAGGGACAGTGGAATGAGAACAATCTATCCACCAAAGATTAAATTACATTATAATATAATTATTATTGCCTCATAAAACCTGGGCTAGCAATAATTGCATAGTACTAAAAAGAGAACAAGACGAGATATCCCTAGTTGTGGACAGTGGAATGAGAACAATCTATCCACCAAAGATTAAATTACATTATAATATAATTATTATTCCCTCATAGAACCTGGGCTAGCAATAATTGCACAGTACTAAAAAGGGAACAATACGAGATATCCCTAGATGTGGACAGTGGAATGAGAACAATCTATCCACCAAAGATTAAATTACATTATAATATAATTATTATTCCCTCATAGAACCTGGGCTAGCAATAATTGCACAGTACTAAAAAGGGAACAATACGAGATATCCCTAGATGTGGACAGTGGAATGAGAACAATCTATCCACCAAAGATTAAATTACATTATAATATAATTATTATTCCCTCATAGAACCTGGGCTAGCAATAATTGCACAGTACTAAAAAGAGAACAAGACGAGATATCCCTAAATGTGGACAGTGGAATGAGAACAATCTATCCACCAAAGATTAAATTACATTATAATATAATTATTATTGCTTCATAGAACCTGGGCTAGCAATAATTGCACAGTATTAAAAAGAGAACAAGACGAGATATCCCTAGACGTGGACAGTGGAATGAGAACAATCTATCCACCAAAGATTAAATTACATTATAATATAATTATTATTCCCTCATAGAACCTGGGCTAGCAATAATTGCACAGTACTAAAAAGAGAACAAGACGAGATATCCCTAGACGTGGACAGTGGAATGAGAACAATCTATCGACCAAAGATTAAATTACATTATAATATAATTATTATTGCCTCATAGAACCTGGGCTAGCAATAATTGCACAGTACTAAAAAGAGAACAAGACGTGATATCCCTAGTTGTGGACAGTGGAATGAGAACAATCTATCCACCAAAGATTAAATTACATTATAATTATTATTGCACCTTGGAAACAGAGCTAACAATCATTGGGTAGTGCTCAGTGCCGTGCTTAGCAACATCAAGCCCCCCAGCCCCGCAGAATGTGCCTTGCGGCCCCTCTCCCCACAGAATGCAACTTGCGGCCCCCATGAACATACTGAACCCACAATAAATGGTACTTTAAACAAAATAAAATACTCTCGGAACGCTGATATCCAGTGATCACAAAAAACTTAAGAAATCGCGAAATTGGCGTTTTAAAGCTATACAGTACGAACGTTTTCACAACTTTTAGTAACTTTTTGCTGATTTTCTAGCTATTTTTATAGCCATTTCAGTGCGTTTTGGCTCTCAATCTTCTACAAGTTTTTTAATTATATATATAAATAAAGAGAGAGAGAGAGAGAGAGAGAGAGAGAGAGAGGGGGGCGGGTTGATAGATATCTATTTCAACATACACGAATGAAAATAATTTTCCAGTCAATCCTAATAATTATTTTGTTAATTTTTTTCATTGCAATAGATCTGCGGAGCCAAGGAGCCTTGCGGCTTTCCGAGGCCTTGCGGCCCCAAGAGAACTTGCGCTCCTCTTGCAATTGTGGGGCCTGCGGGGGCCCTAAGCACGGCCCTGGCAGTGCTGAAAAGAGAACAAGATTAGATATCCTTAGACAAGGACAGTGGAATGTGAAAAATCTATCCCCGCAGGTTAAATTACATTTTAATATAAGTATTATTGCCTCATGAAAACAGGGCTAGCAATCACTGAGCAGTATTAAAATGAGAACAAGACAAGATATCCTTAGACATGGATAGTGGAATTAGAACAATCGTAGATTAAATGAAATTATAATATAATTATTATTGCCTCTTAGGAATAGGACTGACAATAACTGAACAGTATTAAAAAGAGAACAAGACTCGATATCTCTTGAGAAATAAACGGTTCGAATGCTATCTACCCTCATCCCACAGATTCAATAAAGTGTTTTGTTCGAAATTCCTTCCAGGTTAATCAGATCGACAAACAGCCGAAGAAGGCGAGTGGGGGGGCGGTGAAACGCCTGAAATTTTGTGTTATTGAAAAAATTATCTCAAGTGTAAGTAATATAAACATTACCAGTTTTCAGTTCGTTGAGATTCGTTGTGGATGTGCGTTGTGGTGCAGTGAATATCGATTCGGAACAACAAATCGGGGCACCGAGTTCGAATTCCAGTTGAATTCATTGCATTCACTTAAATAACCTTTGGAAAGGTATTAATCTGTCCCTTCCTTCAGTTATGGGTTAAATAACAGGACAGATTGGGTTCTAAAGCTTTGGCTGGCAACCAGTTTACCGCAGAAAACAATGGCAACTTACTGCGGGATAATCTTCTGCCCAGTCAGACATGTTTCTTTCGAGAGACATGATCGCCCAAAGAGTGTATCATGTATGGCACTTAACTGACTGAATACAAAAATATCATTTTTTTTTTAATGTTCTTGAAATAGACAAATTTCACGTCATTTCAGGCGTTGTACGCTTCATCCTTCTTAAGCTGATTGAAATTTCGAACTGAATTCTTTATTTCGTACATTGGAGTAGATTGTTCTGGTTCCACGAGCCATACCTCTTCCAGATGTTTCACTTTCAGTTATCTCCCTTTAACCCAACCCAAGTTTTTTGTTCGTCCATGCTGTAGCCAGACATTGAACACACAAATCTTTCGGTCAATTCACTGGATTCAATCACGAGGAAGAGGCATGACTCGTGGAAGTAGAACAATCTTTTAGTCTCTAAATTCATGCTATTATTGCTCAGTTCATCGTAGGCGTTGACAAGACTGGGTTGAGGTTATAGATTATTCTGGTGTCTTAACTCAAACCAAACCAAATTCAGTTTAAATACAGAAGGAGAAAAAAGCATTTCCAATGGCCGCATACTTCGGCTCATGCTCTTTTCATGGGTTTTTGCAAGACAGAAAAAATAGCCGTCTGCGACACAAATGTCTGTTTTGATTTAATTCCAGTTGTTTATGCGGCCTAAAATATTTCTACAAAATTTTTAAAAATTAATAAAACTTCTATTTATTATTGAATAATTTCCGACAATTTTCAATAAAATCTTACAACTACCTGAGTTGTTAAGATTAATTTTTTTTCGCGCCAAATTCAATATTTTGTTGCTCAGTCGAATGTAGGTGTTGTCCAGGCTGAGTGAAAAGGGAATATATATATATATATATATATATATATATATATATATATATATATATATATATATATTCTAATTTCTTATTTTAAACTTATTCAAATTGTGTGTAAATGACACATGCGCAGAATACCAGATCATATTTTATCAAACTAGAAAGTTTTGTCAACGCGCGTCATTGTGTTTAAATCCCGGTATTTCGTATTGTTTAAGTTATCGCTAATATTTTTTGTCGAGATTTACAAAACTATGTTTTGTTCAGTTTCGGAAACCAATTGATGAAATTTGAATAAACTGATTTGTCTGGAAAAATACTTTGACAAAAAATCTATTTCGCAGTTTAATAAATTCCTTAATTTGATTTTATAAGACTTCATGGTGAACAACATCTTTTAAGAAAATTCATTTTTTTCCTTTTTGACAGCAAAGAATAAATTTTTAGCATTCTTATTTTGAACATGAAACCAACTAGCCATGCATAAATACAGGTGTCCATAAAGTTCGTGCGCATTTTTAAAAAATTATAACTTTATTTGATAGAAATAATTTATTAAAAAAACATTAGAAAGAAGGAAATCTATATTTTTTAAGGTTTTATTGAAATTTTATTTAAGTTTCCATATGTCCTCCATCATTAGCAATGATAATACGATTTTGCAGTTCATGGAAAACATTTGCCGACTGATTTACAGTAATGCCTGAAATCACATTAGCTTTCAAATCTTCTAATGAATTAGGTTTGGTTGCATACACAATTGTTTTCACACGTCCCAATAAAAAAATCTAATGGAGTCAAATCTAGCGAACGTGGAGGCCAATAAAAGGGTTCACCCCCTCCCGAATTATCTGTTAGGAAAGTCCTGATTTAGAAACCATCTGGTTGAAACATTAAACTTTATTACATTTTTACAGATTATTTCTATCACAAATACAAATAAAGTTATATTTTTTTAAATGCACACGGATTTTATGGACACCCTGTATTTCTTTTTTGAGCCAAATTCCAACTTTTTGGAGCCTTTGACTTTGTGATTTGTTTATAATTCTCGTAATTGCAGAGCGACAGGAAACTTCACTTTTGTATTTGTAAAAATTTAAAGAAAAAAAAAAAAATATATATATATAAGCGTGTCGCCCCAAGCAAGGCATTATCTTGTCACTGTTGTGCAGGGGGTTACATAGGAAGTAAGTTATGAGAAGGAGTGACAGAATACAGGGAGTGTCAGGAAGCGGGTAAGAGAGAGATGAGAATACTGAAGAAATGCGATGAGAGCATGAGAGAGAGGATGCAAGTTAGTGAGATAGGAGATGACTATTGACTTTACATTTAAATTCTTGGAGATTGTAGCTGTCGAGGAAGCAAGTAAACGGAAGGAAATTCCACAGGCGGAAAGTGCGAGAAAAGAAGCTGAACGGAGTAGAATATATATATATATATATTGCATTTTTGTTAAATAAGTATTTGTTATTTTAAATATCAAATTGTTTTTTAAAATAGTGGGAATATTTCGTATGTTAGACAAAAAAAAATATTAATAATGAATAACTAAGCTACGCACCCAATAAACCCTCCTGTATTTTGTACTTTGTAGTCTGTTTGCGTTGTGGTGCAGTGGATATCGGCTCGGAACAAGAAACCGGGGAGCCGAGTTCGAATTCCAGTTGAATTCATTGCATTCACTTAATGGGAAAAGTATTAATCCGTCTCTTCCTTCCAGTTATGGGCTAAATAACAGGACAGATTGGGTTCTATAGCCTTGGTCGGCAACCGGTCTACAATGGCAACATACTGCGGGATAGTCTTCTGCCCAGTCAGTCATGCCTCTTTCAAGACATGATCGCCCAAGCGGGATAAGTTTTCTATTGTTATTAAGTAATAAACTGATCACCCACTAATTATTACATAATAATAGAATACATCTCTTCTCCCTCTTATTATGAATCAAATAAAAGGACAGATTGGGTTCTATAGCCTTGGTCGGCAACCTTCTGCGGGATAATGTTCTGCCCAGTCAGTCATGCCTCTTTCGAGACATGATCACCCAAGCGTGTTTCACGTATGGCACTTAACTGACTGAGTCTGTTTGCGCTTATTACTAAAATTTCGTTTCGGTCAATGTATGACTATTTTAGATGGTGCACGGATGGACGAAATAACGAAAGTCAATGAATTTCAGATATAGATAAATTTAAAAATAATATTACGTCTTCTTTTATTGCTGTTTTTTGTTAACTTTGAACATGTAATATTTTCTTTAAAATATTTTACGCCTAAGTTCAAATATTTTTTCGTTCCTTTTGGTTGATTTCTTTTTTTAGATATTTCTCTGCTTTTGCATTGTTTCAAAAACAAAGGCTTGTGTCCGGATTAAACTTCTTCGTTTCGTTTGTCCGGAAATCAAATTAATTAAAAGAAAATATTACTGATATTTTGCATTCATTTAAAGGTTCCATTGAGAAGCAATATGCACTGAAAACTCTTTGAAATCTTTTTGAAGAATCCAATACAAAAATAATGAAGAAAAACAAAACGATACTAAAGGAAACGAAACGAAACGGGGAAAAATTGTTGGCTTAAATTTAAAATGGGATTTTTAAGTGCGGACACGTCGCTACCGAACGTGACACAAGATCAAGTTTAATGTGGGTTTTTTTTCGGCAATGCCGTAAAAAACTGTGTTATTTGTATATAATTTTATACTTTCAGAGTAAAGGTGTGTTTTTGGGATTTACGTTTTGTAAATTATTATACTGTTGGTAATTTTACTATAAAAATGTATTTATGTTTTTTCTAGGGTAGCATTGATTGTAAGTCTCCTATAAAAAATATTGTTGATTTTTGGTTATGGATCCACTATTTACCCATACCAAGTCCTACCACTCTAAGAGTGGGCCAGGAAACAACAGCAGTTAAGAGGTGTTTCTAAGCTTCTTAAAACCTTCCGAATGAGAGGCCATGTGCCGAAAGGGTGGACCCGGGAACAAGAGGGGGTTCCATGCTCTTCAAAACCTCCAATCTGTCAATCAGAGGCTTTGCTTGTAGTTTATCGTCATACTCAGGACGAATCAGGACTTGAAGTATTTGTAACTCATTATCTCAAAACAACTTCTCAATAAATAAAATACTAGCAGTATAGCCCAGCGTTGCTCGGGTGTAATGAAAGCTTTAAAACTAATCCATTTTCCTGGAGCTCAGACTCTTTGGACGTTGGCACGAAAGACTAAAAAGCAATAGTTGTTTCCAGTTAAAGCGAAACTGTAGACTGAAATAAAAATGAATGGGTGTAAATCAAATTTTGATTTCCTGGTATCGATATTAAATAAGTTTCTTTCGTCGTAAACTGAATTTCGAAGGCTAAATAAGTCCTCTGAGTAAATGGTATCATGGCTGAGACTAAGAACTACAATTATACCTACTTAGAGTCAAACCCGAAGCAAAAACTAAAATAAAAGGGCTGAAAAAATACAGACATACAGGCAGATAAACAGACACACACACAAACATCTTGCCTTTTATATATACATATATATTATCGATTTTCTGCATTATTGTAAGAACTGCAGTCTTGAAACTTCTGAATATCGTTTCTTATGTTTTTGTCTATGAGTGTATCAAATTTGTTTAAAATCGGACCACTCCTTGTATAACCCGATTTTTTCGATTATCGATTTTCGATATTTATCTGGAGTGCCTCAACATAAAACCTAGCTAAGAACACTCACAGACACTTATCGTACAACTGTGTAAATTTTCAAGAAAATCGGCTCAACCGTTTCGGAGTCTACAGGTAACGAACACACACACACACACACGCAAAGACAGACAGACACATACACACACACACGCAGACACAGACAGACAGACAGACAGACACACACACACACACACACACACACACACACACACACACACACACGCACACACAGACAAAGTACCATTTATAAATAAGTTTAGATTTTCTGGCTTTAAATAACACCCAAAATGTTGATAAACTGCTAAAAAATACCAAAAAACAAATCGCTCAAACAGCAGAAACATTAAATAGGAGAAATATGAAATTTTCATGGATAATGTCAATTTAAAAAAAAAATTAAAACAGTTTCCTCGCGAGCTGCCGACCATTTCTTTTTAATAAAAGACCTCTTTCTAAGGTCTCTGTCCATTTAGATATAACTTCATATTGCTACTGGTCATGCAGTTCTTCAGCCACATGGTATAGGGTCCGCATAATTACAAAACTTAATATTCTCTAACTCACGAGTAATTGACAAGCTTCTACCATCAATCTGAGATTGTCCAGCCTTCCAAATGTAATTATGTTCGAGATGCTACGTGACATAATCTCGCCACTGATATCGTATTCCGAGTTCATGCGACCGCTTGATGATACCTGGTGCCGTAAATATTGGATGTGTGGGTTGTATAATGGGTAATGATTCAGAGAACGCCTCTAAAACTAAGCAGCTCTCTGTTGATCGCATAAGAGACCCCTATTCGGCTTTCTATCAGGCTAGCTGAGGTTGATATCCAGGAGAGTGAGTCGTAGCGCCTTCTCGAGCTAACATTCTCTGTGGACGTAAAAATACTATATAGAATCTATTGCCATGTCAGCGCCTAAGAAAGTTGATTCACTGCGTCGTGCTATTTTTCTTGACAGAATCTATTTTATCTAAACTCATTTATAAAGAGAACTTTGTCTGTGTGTAAGTCGGGTTATAGAAGGAGTGGTCCCATTTTAATCAAATTTGTTACACTCATAGACAAAGACATAAGAAACGATATTCAGAAGTTTCAAGGTTGCTGTTCTTACAATAGTGCAGAAAATCGATAATATATATATATATATATATATATATATATATATATATATATATATATATATAGGCAAGATCTTTGTGCGTGTGTCTGTTTATCTGTCTGTATGTCCTTTATACAAATCCACAATTTTTATCCGATTCTCAGCAAACTTCACATAAATATTCTTTAGGCTGAGTCTGAGCTCCAGGACCATGGATTAGTTTTAAAGCTTTCATTACACCCGAGCAACGCCGGGCTATACTGCTAGTAGGTCTACCATTCGTTTAGGCTTTGAGTGTTGCTGCCACATCCTGCTTTATATTTAGTTATTCTTGATAAAATCCAAAGAAAAATATTACTGTCTTGACCTGGCGATTCGGCTTCAGTCACTTTCACATCGTCGTAATGCAGCTTCTCTGTGCCTTGTCTATAAATACTTTCATGGTAATTTTTCAGATGAACTCTTTACTGTGGTACCTAAACTTTTTGGATTGAAAAGCTGCACTAGATTGGCTGCAAGGTCCCATCAATTCATAGTTGAAATATATAGAGCTTTATATTGTAATAGTTGTTACAATGGTTTATAAAAGCATGGTATCACTACACACAGATTTTTATGTTTCGGAGCAGAATTGCTCCTCTTCGGGTGATATGTGGAACTGAAAATAAATGGTGGAAACGATTTATTTTGGGGAATGTGAGGTGTAAGTGGTGGGTGTAGGGAAGTGGAATTCGGTATGTCTAAACTAGTCCATCAGCAGTTTGTAACGATAGATACACATTTGACCTCACATTCCCAAAAATAAATCGTTTCCACCATTTGAAAGGAAACATTCAGTGTATGAATTTCTTTTTGTATTTCTATAGAAGGTCACAGAAATGATCATACGGCACTTGTGATTTTCGAAGTTTTATTTGATAAAATTGACATATTTGGCTCTGTAAATAAATAATTCTAGTTACATCGTGCCCTCTGGTTGGATCATTATTAATAATTATACGTGTTGTAATAGAATGTCTCACACTCACTATCGCCAATGTAGACCTGACTATATTAGTAGCCATATATTGTTAGCACAAGAAATTCCTGTGATTTGCTTCGGCAATTACTAGCCTGCCATCAGATTATCTGTCTTTTACCGTAATCTATTCTCTTTACAATAAACCCCTCTTCTTTCATCTGCACACTTGTTGCTATTTATTCACTCGAGCACCACCTTAAAGGATGCAACAGTGGCGACGAGGTATTCGATTCCAACTCACAGCGAGAAAGACCCTAAGACACTATTTGTAAAACGTACAATCGCAGTAATTACGAATTTGATCAACTTTTGTTGAAAATACTCAGTGAAATTCGGTCGGTTAAGTGCCATACGTGATACACGCTTGGGCGATCATGTCTCGAAAGAGACATGACTGACTGGGCAGAAGATTATCCCGCATTAGGTTGCCATTGCTTTCTGCGGTAGACTGGTTGCTGACCAAGGCTATAGAATCCAATCTGTCCTGTTATTTGACTCATAGCTTGAGGAAGAAGAGATGTGTTATATTATTGCGTAGTAATTAGTGGGGGATCAGTTTATTACTTCATAGCAGTAGAAAACCGATCCCCCACTTTATGACCAGCAGAAGCTTTAATCATGTCTCCAACTATTATATTCAGTCAGTCAGTTAAGTGCCATACAGTATACATGCTTTGGGCGATCATATCTCGAAAGAGACATGACTGACTGGGCAGAAGATTATCCCACATTAGGTTGCCATTGCTTTCTGCGGTAGACTGGTTGCCGACCAAGGCTAGAGAACCCAATCTGCCCTGCTATTTAACCCATAACTGGAAGGAAGAGATGGATTAATACCTTTCCCAAGGGCATTTGCGCGTAAGTGAATGCAATGAATTCGGCTGGAATTCGAACTCGGCTCCCCGATTTCTCGTTCCGAGCCTATATCCAACGCACCACAACGCACTCAACAAAAAAAAAAAACAAAAAAAAACAAAAACAAAAAAAAAACGGAACAAATGGCTGAATTTATTAAAGTATTACACGCTAGTTAGCAGTTACAACAGCAGCAGCAGCAGCAGCAGCAGCAGCAGCAGCAATTACATCAACTGTTGTTACAGCAACAAGAAAAATTGGAAATAAAATCACTAAATATTTTTAACATAAACTGAAGGAATTACGAAAACAACAAACGGGAGACGCTAAGCTATTGTGCATAACCGTCATAGGTAAAACAACAGAAGAACGGGGTTACAGATTTTTTTACCCACTGAAAGAATATCGAATTCGTTATCAGAATTCAAGTATGACCAAAACAATAGAGTAACTTTCGCTGCCTATTTTCGAAGGTACGAGACGATTTTATTCAAAAAGTGCAAACAATGATCTGAGGAGGAGAAAATTACGTTGTTAGTCCAAAAATTAGGTACAGAGGAGAACATTAAATACACGAACCTAATTTTACCTAAAAAGTCGGAAGAAATCTTGTTCGAAGAAACAATAAATTTTGTCACGAATGTTCAATGAAAGAGACAGTTAGTTTCGTACTCGATATAAGTGTTTAAACATTGTAAAACAAGAGAATGAAGACTTTGTTACTTATGCAGGCAATGTAGCTTCACGATGTGAATTGCTTAAATTAGACGACTTTTCAATAGATTTTTAAATGTTTAATTTTCGTCCAGGGACTTAAAGGCGAAGGACAAAGACATAAGATCAAGATCGCCCGGTTCACACTCCACCCACGTCTATTGAACAGGTGAAGAGGCTCATCCCTTATTTCCTGTTTAGGATGCGGTTTCCGGCTTTCTCTTTTCCAATCTTCTCACTTTGTTTTTTTTTTTTCAATTTGGGTAGATAGATCTATCTATCTCCTGGTTCACACTCCACCCACGTCTATTAAACAGGTGAAGAGGCTCATCCCTTATTTCCTGTTTAGGATGAGGTTTCCGGCTTTCTCTTTTCCAATCTTTTTACTCTTACGTAGCCGTCTGCGCATCAGTAGCGTTATAGCCTTGCTTGGGGTGATATGATAAAAAAAAAAAGAAAAAAAATTCTGACAATTATGGAGCAAGACCCTCAAATTACGCTGCAGTCCAAGCGATAAAACAACCGAAATTTGCAAAATATAAGCCGAAAACATCCAAATGTGATGCATGTGGGGAGTCACATTTAAAAAGGACTGTTTTTTAAGGATAAGGTTTACTTCGAGTGTGGCTATATCGGTCACAAAAAATCTCCTACTGTTGGTATAAGTAAAAAAGAACAAAAGCAAAGATTTAAATCAAAGTAAATGTTGTTACATCTAATAACGAAATTTAAAAGGGTGAAAAACGGAAATACGTAGATACAAAAATAAATGGTCATATGGTGAAGTTATTGTTATAAAGTGGAAGCGATATTTCTATTATAAATGAACAAACATGAAAGAAAATAGGTTGTCCATCATTGACGAATACTAAAAATGTAGCAAGAGAAATGTCTGGGAAAAAGTTAAACTTCAGTGGTGAATTTTGCTGCAATCGCCCGGTTCACACTCCACCCACGTCTATTGAACAGGTGAAAAGGCTCATCCCTTGTTTCCTGTTTAGGATGCGGTTTCCGGTTTTCTCTTTTCCAATCTTTTCACTCCTTTCTTTATTTTTTTCAATTGGAGTAGATAGACTAAACTATCGTCCGGTTCACACTCTACCCATGTCTATTGAACAGGTGAAGAGGCTCATCCCTTGTTTCCTGTTTAGGATGCGGTTTCCGGTTTTCTCTTTTCCAATCTCTTCAATCTTATGTAGCCCCCTGCACATCAGTGGCGTCACCGCCTTGCTCGGGGTGATATGATTAAAAAAAATCATTTAGAGAGAGGATTTTCAAATCAGAAGTCTGTGTTCTTCCAGGGACAACGGATTTATTTGGTACGGATTAAATCGTGCTTTTCGATATATGGGAATTCCCTGTAAATTTATTTCGCAACAAAGTGGACTGACACGTAAAGGAAAAATATGAAGAAACTGAAAACTTTATTTCCGATCTGAAAAGCAAATTTCCACGCGTGTTTTCTGAAGGTCTCAGGCAATGCACTAAAACCGAAGTCAGGTTCGAACTTAAAAACAGCTTAAGACTAATATTCAAACCAACAAGTATCTCCCATTTTCAGCTTTAGATTCCGTAAATCAAGAACGGGAACGGTTAAAGAAAATGAGTTTAATTTCTGATATTGACGACTCAGATTGTGCTGCGTCTATAGTGTATGTAAGTGCTACGTGTTAAGTGTAACAAAAGAAAAAAGAAAAATGATTGACCAAAACTCAGAGTTAAAATACAGACAAATATTTAATTAAAAAAACATTAGATAAAACATTTACAAATATACAGTTTTGCATTCAAATAGAAAACGTATAGTTTACTACTGGCAGGCGAAGTGTTACAAGGAAGAGAAGGGGAAGGTAAGGTGTCAAATATCTTTACCCAGTTAAGTTGGTGTAGAAATTAAGTGCTATACTTTTTTGGAAATCCTTAAATGCGTATATAAAGACTAATTATTGGCTTGGTCAATGAAAGAGGCAAAAATATGTATTTATCCAGATAGTTCCATGAGGTTCTCTTTCAGGTTTTAGTTGTTCCGACTTTTCTGTGAGATTCTTTCGGCTGAATATAGATCCTTGATTCATAACCGGAGTTGATATGACAGCAAATCCTTTTAACAACTGTTTCAAGTTTTAGTTTTTGTCGTCGATTTAGAGAGATTCTTTCAGCTGGATATACATCTTTGAATCAAAACCGGAGCTAATGAGGTCAACCCATCCTGCTATCAACTGACTACTCACTGCCCAAAACCTATTTTTATAGGGGCTAACACCTAATTTGCATACTTCTAGAACCTTTCGAACTCTCTAGATTCTACCGGAACATTCTACAATCTTCCAAAATGTTCTATTACTAATTTTCTTATTTTTAAGACTACTTTCTGAATTAAAACTTTTTTGCAACAACACGGAGGACTCAATAGAATCAATTATTATAACTTTTAGACATTATTGATATTATTTTTATATATACATGCAGCCTCGTAACAGTAAGAAAAAAGAACGAAAAGATCCTAGTTTGTGCAACGGGATTAAATGACTGCCTGAAAGACCACACATACCTGCTACCGTCACTGGAGGATATTTTCCCAAGCTGAATGGTGGCAAAGTGTTCTCTAAAATAGATCTGTCTGACGCATATCTACAAGTGAAAGTGGATGAACACTGCTCAATGTTATTAGCAATTAATACACACAAGGGACTCTACAATCTAAGTCGTCCCCGTTTTGGTTAAAGGTTACTCTCAGTTTGTTTCAATAAATAATGGATACCATGTTAGCTGGGCTAGAATTTGCCATAGTGTACCTGGATGACATCCTGCTAAAGAGCGAAAACAACGGACAGCACAAAAAAACATATGAAGGTAGTGTTCCAGAAGAGTAATGAATATGGCTTCAAGCTAAGTTAAGATAAATGCTAGTGCTTCATGAAACAGATCAAATATTTAGGGCAAATAATCGACGAGATCAGAAGAAGAACGGACCTGGAAAAGGCCAAAGCTATTAAAAATATGCCACCACCAAATAACGTCACTAATCTTCAGGCGTTTTGAGGCTTGTCCAACTATTACAATATCTGCATTCCCAATATGTATGATCTTAGAGAGCCCCACTGAATGACTTGCTTATCGTTAGCGCATTTTGACCCTAAAAGAGAAATAATTGTAGCATTTGATGCTAACAACAATGGGATCGGAGTGGTAATTCTATATAAGTTTGAAGATAGGTCTACAAAGGTCTACAAAGTCCATAGTCCACGTTTCCAGAACCTTACATCCTGCGGAAATAGGTTATAGCCAGGTCGAGAAAGAAACCCTGGTCATAACATTTTGCGGTTCAAAATTTTACAGGTTCATCCATGTAAGGAAACTTGGACAACAGACAGATCATAGACCGCTGTTAACAGGTTTTTGATCAAGAAAGTGTATACCTACGTTCAGTGCTAACAGGTTAGAGCACCGGGGAATAATCTTGTTAAACTACGACTTTATGAAATAAAAAAATAAAGACAGATTAAGACACGCCGATGGTTTGCCCAGGCTGATTTCAAAATTTTCAGAAATATTAGAAGGCACGGTGATAGCTGTTTAAAGGGATTAAAAAGAATAATCAGTACTACTATGCAATACAATTCGGGAGTTGCCCGGGACTAGAAGAATTAAAAATAAATCAGCTGAGTAGGACGAATTCATTAAGAAAATGAAGAAACAGGTATGGTTGAAAGAAAAACTGATAAAAGAATCCCAATCTGCGAGCAAGTGTTATTATATGCAGATAGAGTGATATTCCTTGTTCCCTGTTTAGGATGTGGTTTCCGGCTTTCTCTTTTCAAATCTTCTCACTTTGGTTTCTTTTTTTTTTCAATTTGCCCGGTTCACACTCCACCCACGTCTATTGAACAGGTTAAGAGGCTCATCCCTTGTTCCCTGTTTAGGATGTGGTTTCCGGCTTTCTCTTTTCAAATCTTCTCATTTGTTCTTTTTTTTTTCAATTGGAGTAGATAGATCTATCTATCGCCTGGTTCATACTCCACCCACGTCTATTGAACAGGTGTAGAGGCTCATCCCTTGTTCCCTGTTTAGGATGTGGTTTCCGGTTTTCTCTTTTCAAATCTTCTCAATTTGTTCTTTTTTTTCAATTGGAGTAGATAGATCTATCTATCGCCCGGTTCACACTCCAACCACTTTTATTGAACAGGTTAAGAGGCTCATCGCTTTTTCCCTGTTTAGGATGTGGTTTCCGGCTTTCTCTTTTCAAATCTTCTCATTTGTTCTTTTTTTTTCAATTGGAGTAGATAGATCTATCTATCGCCCAGTTCACACTCCACCCACGTCTATTGAACAGGTGTAGAGGCTCATCCCTTGTTCCCTGTTTAGGATGTGGTTTCCGGTTTTCTCTTTTCAAATCTTCTCAATTTGTTCTTTTTTTCAGTTGGAGTAGATAGATCTATCTATCGCCAGGTTCACACTACACCCACGTCTATTGAATTGGTGTAGAGGCTCATCCCTTTTTCCCTGTTTAGGATGTGGTTTCCGGCTTTCTCTTTTCAAATCTTCTCACTCTTACGTAGCCCCCTGCGCATCAGTGGCGTTACCGCCTTGTTCGGGGTGATACGCTTTTAAAAAAATATACCATATACACTGCAAAAGTAAATCTTGAAGGGATTTCATATAATTCATCTGGACATGTCAAGAATGAAATCATTAATTCGTATCTATACGTACTGGCCTAGGATGAACCAAGATATCGAAAAAATGGTAAAAGACTGTAGATGTTGTCATCTTGCGGGAAAAGTACCACTAATGAAAATTCAGCCATGGCTTAAAATGGATGTTCCGTGGACGAGGTTTCACATCAACTACCCTGGACCAGTAAATGATTACTACTGCCTTATAATCGTGGACAGCTTCTCCGAGTAGTCTGAAATATTTAACTGTAGACATCCAACATCCGCAAATAATATTAATGTACTAAACAAGCTTTTTAATCGTTTTGGTGTACCAAAAACCATAGTTAGTAACAACGGGACACAGTTTACCAGCAGAGAATTTAACAATTTCTGCACATCTTTGTCCAGAGATCGCATTACAACCTCTGTTTACCACCCGATATCAAACGGGCAAGCTGAAAGATTCGTAGATACTTTTAAAAGAGCTCTAAGAAAGACTCAAGACATGGACACTGATGAGAGGAGTATTCAAAAGTTTTTTTAGCGGTTTACAGAATTACTCCCAATCCGAACATAGATTCAGGCTTATCACCTGTCGAACTGATGTTCGCGATAAAAATTCAGTAAGTGTTTGACTTTTTTTTTTGCTTAGTACAAGAGTGGTCGAAAAAGAAAACTTTGCAACCAAATTTTACATGACAGTGTCCTTCAGAAATTATAAAGGTAGAAAAAGCTTCTGGGAAGATGGAATTATCACCAAAAGACTTGGAAGAGTGATATATATACACAAAAGAAGAAGATATGAATATAAGAGACATTTAAATCAGTTAAGGCCAAAACATACGAAAGATGTCTCGACTAGTGAAGAATTACCAATGAAGATAATATATGACGAATTCGAAATATCAGTTCTCATATCTCTACCAGTACCGATGGAAGTACCTCCAACCCCGCCTGTGCTGAAAGTGTCAGCTTTCCGAAAATCGTTAATGCCTGAAATCTTACCAGCACAAAATTCCGTGAGATGTAAAAGTACTAGGAAGAAGAAAAAAAATCAAACAGTTATTATACAAATGAAAAAAGGGCGTGTTATATAACGTTTTATAGAGCATGCAAAGACGCTCGACAAACTACGCTAGAAAGAATTGACAGAAAGGCTCAGCAATCTCAAAATATTTGGGAGAGACGTTAGATTAATCAAGAACCTCTACTGGTAGCAAACCGCCTGCATACGGACAAGAAATAAATTCAGCAGGTATACAACGATAGAAAGGGGCGTAAGACAAGGGTACGTCTTTTCAAAGGGGCCTATTTAACTTGTAAAGCGAGACTATTCTGTGAACCTTAGAAGTCATTCCAGTATTCATCATCAGCGGCCACAATCTGAACAACGTAAGATACGCAGATGATACAGTGCTGATAGCAGACACGGAAAGGAAAATACATAACCTCCTACAGAAGGTAGCTGAAGAATAACGGAAATAAAAGACTACAAATAGACTACAAGGAAACAGAATGCATGGTCATCAGCAAAAAGAGGATCCCAAAAGACCAACTCAAGGTACGGGATACTAAAATCAAGCAGGTATAAAAATTAAGATACCTGGGAAATATTCTAAAAGAAAACGGAAAGTGCAACATTGAGATCGGAAGGTGAATTGGCACGGCGAAGGTCGCATTCTAGAAGCTGAGTAGAGTATTAAGAGACAGGAAAATTTCGCTAGAAATAAAGAAGAGAGTACTGGATTGCTATGTGATATCTACTCTTCAGTGTAGCAGTGAATACTAGACAATATCATCAAAGATGAAGGACAAAGTTGAAGGAACTGAAATGTGGTTTTACAGAAGGATGCTGCGGGTATCATGGATCGAGCATGAGAGCAATGATGATATTTTGGAGAAGCTGAATACGAAAGGGAAATTAATACTGATCATCAGGAAAGGACAGCGAAAGTTCCTGGGACATTCAATGAGGAAGGAGGGCTTGAAGAATCTGATACTCACAGGTCAGATGGAGGGAAAGAGAGACAGGGGAAAGCAGCGGGTAACATACTTGACGGGCTCGAGCAAGTGGATGGCAGGACAGAGATTGGGTCGGGTAACAGAAGAAAGCGTGCTAAGAGCCATCAGAGATAGTAAGCGTGGAGGGCCATAATCGCCTGCATCCTGAAAGAACATGGCACATAGAAGAAGAAGAAGTAAAATTGGCTTCTGGTTTCATTGTCCCTCAAAGCAGATTCATCAACTTGTAGAGGAAAACTGTTTCCATTGTAAATACCATTTTATATCCACAGTCGCCATCTTGCTCAAAGGGAGGTAAATTCAGATGGCTTTTCGCTAATTACAATTGGAATTGAGTTTTGCTGAAAAATTTTGTTTCTCCCGCAACGTGAGTCTTTCCCGGGTTTTGCATTTATCTTTGAAATCTCATTTGATTCTATTAAATATTTCCTTTGTCTACTAAATATATGACCCAATATTTTTCTTGCTTGAAAATCACCAGATTTTAATTTCAATTTTTATTTAGATTTTAGTTTTTATATCGAGATTTACGAGTTTTTATATCGAGATTTACGAGTTTTATAAATTTATTTTTATTTATTAATTTTTTTAGTTCTCATATTTTTGTGTTTTTTTTTCATGAAATTGTTTTCAAATTTCGGTCTTTGCCCAAATATCATCTATTTTATCAACTAGCAATGTTGTGCCACCACAGCAGGTCGATAATCTCTGCACTAGTTGAAAAGCAGCCATGTAAATAGGCATATCCTAGGTATGTCTTCTCAACAACGATGTCCGTTGTGGTGCAGTGGATATCGGCTCGAAACGAGAAATCGGGGAGCCGAGTTCGAATTCCAGTTGAATTCATTATGCACAAATACCCTTGGGAAAAGCATTAATCCGTCTCTTTCCACCAGTTATGGGTTAAATAACAGAACAGATCTGGTTCTATAGCCTTGGCAGGCAACCAGTCTACCGCAGAAAATAATGGCAACCTACTGCGTGATAATCATCTGCCCAGTCTGTCATGTCTCTTTCGAGACATGATCACCCAAGCGTGTATCACATATGGCACTTAACTGACTGACTGACTTCTCAACCACAGATGACCTAAACTAGACCAATTGGCTTAAAAAGATATATGTCATTTTGTTTAGTTTTTGTCCAATGTCATAGTGTTTAATGCTTATATTGTCTTGAATTCATCAAATAAAGCAAAGTATTGGTGAAAACTATACAAAAGCCTGTGAATATATTAGCAGTAATAGTACTGTAATGGTTTGACCTGATGATAACACAGACAAAACAATGTTTGGTTAAGGATGAAGACAAGGATTCAGTTTCCCCTAAACTATTTACAGCAGGTATTGAAAGTAACCTCTATGGTGAATATTTAAACAATATGATTTTTGCTAACATCAGGATGATCAGATGAATTAGCAAAAAAGTAAAAAAAATTTCTTCCATTTGTACGATAACCGTTTTTTCTTTTATTACAGTTACATAGGTACAACTATTGAAAATATTCAAATAACGTACATGCAATACACACACAGAGACAAAGTTCCATTTATAAATAAGTTTAGTTTTATCTATTTTTTGAAATTTTCGTTCTTGCTCAAATACCAACTATTTTGTCAACTAGCAATGTTGTGCCACTACAGAAGGTCAATAATCTCTGACCTAGATGAAAAGTAGCCATGAAAATAGGCAGATTTTAGGCATGTCTTCTCAACAACAGTTGATCTAAACTAGACCATGTTAAGCAGCAGAAGTATAGTATAGTAACAGACAAAAAAAAATACTTCTACTGCTTAGGCTCCTTGCTGAAAGCTTTGGAAGGAGTAAAGCTTTTAGGTGGCATTTATTGTATGTAAAAAGAAAAAGCACTGGTTTTTTATGTCGAGATTTACTGGCGTTTAAGTTTATTATTTATTCATATTTAGTTCTCATGTTTTGTGTGTTATTTATTTATTTATTAATAGTATAACCTGGCGTTGCCCGGGTGTAATGAAAGCTTTAAAACTAGTCCAAGGTCCGGGAGCTCAGACTCTTTGGACGTTGACACGAAAGACTAAAAAGCAATAGTTGTTTCCAGTTAAAGCGAAACCGTAGACTGAAAGAAAAATGATTGGATGTAAGTCAAATTTTGATTTCCTGGTATCGATATCAAATAAGTTTTTTTCGTCGTAAACTGAATTTTGAAGGTTAAATAAGTCCTCTGAGTAAATGGTATCATGGCTGAGTCTAAGAACTACAATTATACCTACTTAGAGCCAAACCCGAAGCAAAAACTAAAATAAAAGGGCTGAAAAAAATACAGACATACAGGCTGATAAACAGACACACACACAAACATCTTGCCTTTTATATATACATATATATTATCGATTTTCTGCACTATTGTAAGAACTGCAACCTTGAAACTTCTGAATATCGTTTCTTATGTCTTTGTCTATGAGTGTATCAAATTTGATTAAAATCGGACCACTCCTTCTATAACCCGATTTTTTCGATTATCGATTTTCGATATTTATCGGGGGTACCTCGACACAAAACCTAGCTAAGAACACTCGCAGACGCTTATAGTACAACTGTGTAAATTTTCAAGAAAATCGGTTCAGCCGTTTCGGAATCTATAGGTAACGGACACACACACACAGACACACACACGCACTCATGCACACACACAGTGACAAAGTTCCATTTATAAATAAGTTTAGATTTATCTATTTATTATTTGAAATTTTGGTTCTTGCTCAAATACCATCTATTTAGTCAACTAGCAATGTTGTGCCACTACAGGAGGTCAATAATCTCTGCACTAGATGAAAAGTAGCCATGAAAATAGGCAGATGTTAGGCATGTCTTCTCAACAACAGTTGCTCTAAACTAGACCAATTGGCTTAAAACATATGCTA
>JBBBDQ010002703.1:222500-242500 GCA_037127315.1 Ascarosepion bandense | reverse complement strand
TGGGCCTAAAAGTTTTTCAGAGGACGAAACGCAGTGGTAAAGAAAAATTCATTTTGCTTTTATTTCCACACACACCACTCTTTCCCTCTCTATTTCTCTCTCTCTCTCACAAACATATATACACATATATAATACTACTATGAGCACACATCAATATTCTTCTTCTTCTTCGATGTGCCCTGTCCTTTCAGGACGTAGGCGATCATGGTTCTCTAAGTCTCCCTATCCCTTGTGGCTCCCAGTATGCTTGCTCCCGTTACTCCTGGCAACCCCCGTTCCGTCATCCACCTGATCATGTCCTGCAAATATGTTATCCGCTGCCTTCCTCTGTCTCTTTTTCCTTCTATCTGGCCAGTCAGTATCAGGTTCTCTAAGCTCTCCTTCCTCATTGCGTGTCCTAGGAACTTCAGTTGTCTCTTCCTGATGCTCAGTATTAATTTCCTTTACGTTGCCATTTTTTCCAACACCTCCTCGTTGCTTGCATGCTCAGTCCACGATATCCGCAGCATCCTTCTGTAGAACCACATTTCGGCTGCTTCCAGCTTTGTCCTCATTTTCGATGATATTGTCCAACATTCACTGCCGTATTGAGGAACTGACATCACAGAGCAATCCAGCACTCTCTTCTTTGTTTCTAGTGAAATTCTTCTGTGTGTTAGCACTTTACTCAGCTTCTGGAACGTGTCCTTTGCCATGCCAATTCGTCTTCGGATCTCTGTGTCGCACTTTCCATCTCCTGTTAGAACATTTTCTAGGTATTTAAATTTTTGCACCTGCTTTATTCTGGTATCCCCCACCTGTATTTGGCATTTTGGGTTGCACCTTTTGCTGATGACCATGCATTCAGTTTTCTTAAAGTTCATCAATATTAGTATTATTAAAATAGATAAATGAGTAAACATATTAATTAATTATTACATAATAAAATAAAAAAATTGTATTCTTTTTGCACAAACTTGTTTCCCAATAGCAAACTGATATCTTTCTAGACTAGTAGTTCAGAGATTTTTCTGTTATTTCTTCTACATAAAGTTTAACCACCCTTCGTGTGTACGATAAAAAGTATAGTCAAAGACTCAAGACACACTGTTAAGTTTCATTAATTTAAACTAATTAAACCAACAAACGGACTACTAAAATAATATTATTATTCACATACATTGTACTTATGCAGAAACCAATCTTGTGGTATTGAAGATATGATTTAACAACTCCATGTTGTCTTTAAACAACAGTAAATACAGCAAATGTACTGCTTTATCCATACATTATTGAAAAATAAATAAACAACGACAACTCACTTATTACCTGGAATATCGTAGCTAAATCCAAACATCACAGTGGAAAAGATAAATGTAATCTATGCCTTTTAGAAAAACTTGTCATCTTAAACCATATCAATAATCCTAATTTGCTTAATAAAAAACGTGATTTAATGACGACATGCTGTCATAGAAAAAAAAATACTTACTTAAATTCTTAGGCCCTGATTGATATAGATCCCTCTTTACGCTTGCTTCTTTCTTTCTTTCTTTCTTTCTTTCTATTAATTTTAACAATTATAAATTAAACCCGTTTTATTTTTACTCCTTACATTTTAATTCTTAATCCTAAATTTTACCTCTTAATTTTTCATTTCATTTTTATGGTATTTTTTATCTTATTTTTATTTTTGTTTAAAATTTTGAAATTTTAATTTTCCCTACAATTTTATGTACATGTAATATTTGAACATATAAAATTTTTAAGACTCATGATTTACGCCCCTTAGATTTCTTCTCCCTGCATTTTATTATTTTTAATTTTAACTTTATTTTAATTTCAAATTTTAAATTTAAATTTTTATCTATATGTAATCTTGGAATATTTAAACTTTTAATCTTGTTATTAAAAAAGCAGTAACATAACTTTATAAGATTTAATTCCTATGAACATCGAGTGAACTTAAATTAAAATCTATTAAACCGTCAGTTTGAAATAAGTACCTAATGATTGAATAACGCATGAAATTCCGAGTCATGCAATAGACATAGGATAATATGTATATCTATCAATATTTATATATATTTTAATACAGCCCTGCTCATACATTGAGTACTGTTTTATTAACAGCTTAATAATGATACTATACACCCTCCTCATATGTATATTTATAAATCTACATCACTATATATATATCTATATATATATATATATATATATATATACATATATGCCCTCCCATATATATATATATATATATATATATATATATATATATATATATATTATAATATATATATATATATATATATATATATATATATATATATATATATAAACACCCTCCTATAAATATATGTGTGTGTGTGTAGACCCTCGTCATATGTATATTTATAAATCTACATCACTATATATATATATATATTTATACACACACCTTCCTCATATCTATATATATATATGTGTGTGTGTGTATATATATATATGTACACCCTCCTTATATATATATATAAACACCCTCCTATATATATATGTGTGTGTGTAGACCCTCCTCATATGTATATTTATAAATCTACATCACTATATATATATATATATATATATATATATATATATATATATATATATATATATATATATATATATATATATATATATATATATATATATATATATATATATATATATATACCCTATATATATATATATATGTGTGTGTGTAGACCCTCCTCATATGTATATTTATAAATCTACGTCACTATATATAGATAGATAGATAGATAGATAGAGAGAGAGAGAGAGAGAGAGTAATTTGTGATATGGTGCATATTTAGGCACTCGATTTATCTTTCAATTTTTAGTTATTGGACTTAAACTTATTGTTTAATCCTCGGTGTATGCTGGCATTTTTGTGCAAAATCTAAGGTATGTTAAGTAGGGTATACTCTGAATGTATTCTCAACTGCAAAGTATGACTAGTAGCTCGAATGACACATTCACTATCATAATTCCTGGAAATGAAAATTACTTATGACTCAAGCTAATATATCACAACAATTAAAATGAGGCACAGAAATGAAAAATACATAGACCTATATCTTTGAAATTATTCAAAAATGAATCAATCTAAAGACATCCAATTCTCAACCAAATAATAACTGCTTCATCAGAATTAACCTTTAGCCAATAGCTAATTTGTCGACGGAAGACAGTTTGGTATCTTGACTTTACACATTTAAGCTCTGTTCTAGACTGGCAATTAGGTCTCGTTATGTTATATTTGAAACCGGATGTTCTATGCTAAGCGTTTCTTCTATCGCACGTTGAACTTGTGAAACTCTTCTATAGATAGATGTGCACGAAGAGATAGATAGATAGATAGATAGATAGATAGATAGATAGATAGATAGATAGATAGATATGAACAGACTGAGACAAGTAGATATGAACAGACTGAGATAGATAGATAGATAGATAGATAGATAGATAGATATGAACAGACTGAGACAAGTAGATATGAACAGACTGAGATAGATAGATAGATAGATAGATAGATAGATAGATAGATAGATAGATATGAACAGACTGAGACAAGTAGAAATGAACAGACTAAAATAGATAGATAGATAGATAGATAGATAGATAGATAGATAGATAGATAGATAGATAAGTCTGAGAGTAGAAGATAAATAATGAGACCAAAAATGTGACCATGAATGAAGTCATCATGGTTGACATGATCATACCAAAATCGATAAACTGATCACTCACTATGAATCAAAAGAGTAGAATCGGTCATATTCTGTGTTGCCATTCATCCACGAACCAGAATCTGACCCGAAGCAGTGATTTCCAAAATCGATTTGTTGTCCTGAACATTTCCTAAAAAAACTTCAAAGCATCCCAAGAATATTTATGCATTATATTTTTTTTTCCAAATTTTCCTTCAAGTTGTTAATCATATGAATCGAAATTGTGAAAAATATGTTCATGCTTTTTGCTTAGAAGGAAGTTCTATTTATGTGATTTTTGGAACAGTCCCCTTTGAGGGCGCTCCACGGGCAATACAGTCTTAACCACTTCAAGTCTGCCATCAACCATTATCTTTCCTACATATCCTCATAATCTAAATTTCTTACGTTCATAAAAAATGTTCAGTAACCCACAAACTTAGGAGTAAGAGAATGCATATTTTTGTGACAGATTTCTCAAATATTCAAATTCGGTAGATGTAAATAAATAAATATACTATTTAATAATAAAATCAGAGCATCTACTCAAATATGAGTATTCTTTAAAAATAAGGTTTAAACAAAAAAAGTATATGTTTATATATATGTATATGTGGCAACACTCACATATTCACCATAGAGCACAAATATGTCAAAAGGAAGAGAAATATCTTATGGTTCAACCCATTACATAGTAAAAACGTAAAAACAAACATAGGGAAAATATTCTTCAGGCTTTTACATAAACACTTCCCGGAATCAAGCACTCTCCACAAAATATTCAACAAAAGACGGTGAAAATCAGCTACTGCTGCACCGAGAACATATCTTAAATAATAAAAAGCACGAAAGAAAAACTATCAACCCGAACAAACTAAACCCACGTGTAACTGCAGAATAAGGAATAAATATTCCTTAAACGGCAATTGTTTACAAAACAACATAATATACTAAGCGACGGTAAAATCACCAGATAATGATGAAAAAATATACAGGAGTTACAGAACGACCCTGGAAACAAAGAAACTATGCACACAAAATATCTTTTACAAATAGTAAATCCGCGAACAACACAATGCTTTCTAAATATATCTGGGAAATTAAAAACAAAACCCAAATCAAACCAAATACATAATGAAAAATACGGAAAAGAACGTCAGCCTACAACAATCAATCCAAAACCCGAAGACTTTGCTTGGAGGAAAAAATAGTTTTTATTACCTTCCCAGACCAAAATAAACTACTCCATAAACGATTTGAACTCATCTCAAAATGCAGTCATGAAAACAAATTTTTACTACGTTACTTAAAAATCGAAAACTGAAAAGAAAATGTAAATAATAATAAAGAACAAATATTTTAATCCAAGCAAATAATAAACAAAATAACAGACCACTGCCGTTATAACTACAATTTGAATAGATAAAATAAAAATAAAATAACAATAAAAACAAATAACAAATAACAAATCTAAATAAATAAAACAAACATCGAAAACAGAAAAGAATAAATAAATACAAAAATAAAAACAAGTGAAATAAATTTATCTAAATAAGTAAATAAACTACCCTTGCCAAAATAACCGTTATAAGGATCACCCACAATGCACCACTGACATGTATATACAAATAGCTGAGGAAAAACCCAACACATGTAGCCTGATGATTGTGCCTAGCATAATATAGTCTGTCGCCTTTGAGTGTTGACTTCAATTTTCACTTTTACATATATATATATATATATATATATATATATTACAAAAAAGTGAAAAAAACAAGTAGATAAAAACCCACTGTTCAAGCATTTCCTTCTATAAAGAGTGCTCGATACAGAGTAGAGCTTAATATCACTACACAAAAATGTTCATGTTTCAGAACAAAACTGTTCCTCTTCAGGTGATATGTTAAAATAAATGGTGAAAATGACTTATTTGTGAAAATATAAGATGAATTCATGGTTATTTAGAAAATTAGGGAGTAGTATTTGTAGGAAATGCTTTAGGTGTGTCAAAATTGTTCAATCAAAACTGAGAATTATGTAACCATTTAGATTCAACATTTTATTATATATATATATATATATATATATATATATAATAAAATGTAAGTGTAAATGTAAGTGTAAGTGTAATGTATTCTATACATTAAACCATATATATATATGTGTGTGTGTGTGTGTGTGTGTGTGTGTGTGTGTGTGTGTGTGTGTGTGTGTGTGAGTTAGAGTGCTCAATATAAGAATAGGACGTATATAAAAGTGGAGATTGATGTCAATAGAGGTGACAGTATGTGTCATGCTAAACGCAATCGTCATACTATCCCTATAATTAGTGTTGACGTCAATGTATGTCCACTTTATATCTATCTATCTATCTATCTATCTATCTATCTATATATATATATATATATATATATATATAAAGTGGACATAGAGTTTGTCTCTTTAACTGAGCAGATTCATGGCTGACTTCGAAGTTTTATTAGGAAATCTTTATGCTATTCTCAGTTTTCATGGTTATTTGCAGTTAGGTTCCGGTTTTTTCTTGTTTATATTCAACATGTTGCGATTTTTGAGGAAGTAATCTTGTATGTGATTGGTTGATTTTTCTTTTTCTTTTTGTTTATTTTTCCTTTTTGTTTCAATTGTGCAGTTTTTGTACATTTTTTATTGCTTTATTTATTTTATAAATAATGGGTGTTTAATCGTTTTATATTGGTTGGGTTCTTTTGTTGTATTGACCTCTTTTTTATTGGTTTGACCTTTTACTTAATGTGTTTGTATCTTTTGTCGCTTTTTTTTTTCTCGGTCATTGTTGGATGTTTTTGTGTTTGTGGGCTTTACATACATTTTATCAATAAAATCACCAAACACACACACACACACACACACACACACACACACACACACACACACACACACACACACACACACAAAGAAACAAAAAAACAAACAAAAAACAAAACAAAACAAAACAAAAAAAACAACAACTTTGGCGCTAAACATCATCACAATAAAACAATATATATATATATATATAATTGTGTATATATATATATATATATATATATATATATATACCTCCCACTACCAGCAAAGAAATTACTACTATAATTCCGTTAGCTTAACCCTATAAAAATCAGTCCAAAAAAAAAATAAAAATAAAAATAAATAAAAGTTTGAAATTTAAATGCCAAAATATAATCCTGAATAAAGGGAGGACGATCATTTGTATGTGTCGTCATAGAAATAAATATAGATTAAATAATTATCCTACTCTTCCAATTAGTCGCAATAAGGCTTTTTAAAAAGATTTGGCTTAGCAGTTAATTCCCCACTACCTACCACTACTAACTCAAGAGTCAAGCCACATACCTCCCACTATCAAAGAAGAAATTACTACTAAAATTCCGCTAGCTTAACCCTACATTTTTTGTTTATATGAGGTTGGGAATGCATGTCTTAAAATGACATGTTGAAATGGCTATTTCCCCTCTAAGATTTATCTGAATTTACAGATATATATATATATATATATATATTGTTTAATTACTTAGTTTTAGGTTAAAATAAAATTAGATCAGTGCACATTTGTATTAAAAAATGTTCAATACAATTATATTGTAGAAGTTTTGAATATTTTCCATTTGTAAACGAGTTATTACGGGACCTAGGTTTCTACCATGAGTAACGGTGGTTTTACGTGAGCGGTATTAAAAAACGGTAAACAGTAAAATCAGCTATTGCAAATCGCCTGAAGACACCATTCAGGGTAGAAGTCGCGTAATAACTCGTTTACAAATGGAATATATATATATATATATATATATATATATATATATATATATATATATGTAAAAATTAAGACAGACACGTTATTCCATGGTTAAGTTGAAGTATAGACCTATTTCAGGCGAATGGAAGCTGAAGATGGTTCGCCTGAAATAGGCCCACACTTCCACTTCACCATGGAATAACGTGTCTGTCTTAATTTTTACATATATTTGCTCTATATGTATTTCTATACATATATGTTTAGAGCTCTCCTAGAGAGTTATCCTACCACTTTATATACAGGATACACCTTTGGAGTCTTCTATATCTACACTGCATATATATATATATATCTTCTTATAAAAAAAGTTTGATTAATAAGGTAAAAGTACGAATTAATCTCATTTCCCCCTCTCGCAACCAGTTATGGATAAATAGAGAGACCAAGTATGGCAACTAGTCCAGGAGAAAGATAACACTGAATTCAAAGCCTGAGTAGTCGACTGTGCGGACTGAGGGCAACCCAAACCATATTTCGTGGCCTTCGGTTCTAGGTAGCTTGGAGAGGGGATGGACTCGGGCGAGCTATCTGAAAGCCCGCTGAAAGGGTCACAGAGAAGAAAAATCACTTTCTTTCTTCTGCTTTCAGAAACGATTGAAGCAGTTTTATGATAATAGTATTAATTTCTCAGCACGTAAATACTTTATTTAAAATTGTGTGGTACGTATGTAAACCTAGAGCATAGACGTTCGCATATACATTTAATAAACGCAGGCAAAGTCATACGTAGAAGGAGAAACAATCATCTTTTCTTTTATAATATAGATATCGCTTTTCGTGTCTATCTTTATTAGCACTATTTACATTGTTCGGACTTGTCATCATCTTTGTTGTCATATTCACAATATTTCGGCCCTTGTACGCTCAGCCCTACTTCAGGATCTGTCTATATTTAAAAAATGAGGTATTGTAACTAGTTACAGTATTTACATTGTTCGGACTTGTCATCATCTTTGTTGTCATATTCACAATATTTCGGCCCTTGTACGCTCAGCCCTACTTCAGGATCTGTCTATATTTAAAAAATGAGGTATTGTAACTAGTTACAGTATTTACATTGTTCGGACTGTTGTCCTCATCTTTATTGCCATATTCATGACATTTCGGCCGTTGTACGTTCAGCTCTACTTCAGGATCAGTCTATATTTCTGAGATGAGGTGTCGTAACTAGTTACACACTTTACATTGTTCGGATTGTTGTCCTCATCTCTATTGCCATATTCATGACGTTTCAGCCGCTGTACGCTCAGGCCTACTTCAAGATCTGTTTATATTTCTAAGATGAGATATTTTAACTAGTTACATTATTTACAATGTTCGGATTGTTTATCAAATGTTTATTGCCATATACATAACGTTTCTGCCGCTGTACGCTCAGGCCTATTTCAGGATCTGTCTATATTTCTGAGATGAGGTGTCGTAACTAGTTACACTTTTTACATTGTTCGCATTGTTGTCTTCATTTTTATTGCCATATTCATAACGTTTCGGCCGCTGTACGCTCATGTCTACTTCAGGATCTGTCTGTATTTCTGAGATGAGGTATTGTAACTAGTTACACTATTAACATTGTTTGGATTGTTGATCAAATGTTTATTGCCATATACATAAAGTTTCGGTCGCTGTACGCTCAGGCCTTTTTCAGGATCTGTCTAGATTTCTAAGATGTGGTATTGTAACTAGTTACACTATTTACATTGTTCGGATTGTTGTTCTCATCTTTGTTGTCGTATTCACAACGTATGGCTGTTTTACACCTTTTTCTGCTTCTTATGTCCAGGGATATCGCGTTTAATTCTCATTCAGTAGCTACTCGCTCCTTTTAAACTGGTGAATGTGCCCTGTGTTCTGAAGGACACATGGCCCAGTAGATAAAAGCATTGATTGTATCCAGTGACAAAACTCAAAGAGTTATTATGAGTTCAATATCTGGCTACAGCAGTGGTGAACTACAAATTTAGTAGAGTTAAGTAGGGATAACTAATACAACCGGAAGAGGAATGAGACATGGAACGAGAACAATATTCTCCAGTAATCGAAATAAAGGGTCCAATTCAAAATTCTAGTCACCTGAAGAACGTCGGAGCGTACAACAGTCGAAGCGTCGTGAATATAGCAACAAAGATGATCATAACAGCCCGAAAAATATAAATAATGTAAATAATTACAAAATGTCATCTCAGAAATATAGACAAATATATTTTTATCTACCTGAACACTGGTATAAAATAGAATAGATATATCGACAGACACTAGTGAATAGATGTGCAGACGATAAGCAGTTCAATATTCCCTATTATTTAAAGTTGATTTACTGACTGCACATCTTTAAAATTCAATTACGAAACATGCAGATTGATTTAACCTTGTTTAGAACAACAATATTTAATGAATAACATTGGAAAAATACAGACCGATGAATAGATAGATAGATAGATAGATAGATAGATAGATAGATAGATAGATAGATAGATATGAAAAAACTGGAGCTAGCTAGCTAGATAGACAGACAGATATGAAAAACTGGAGATAGATAGATAGATAGATAGATAGATAGATAGATAGACAGATAGATAGATAGGAGACTGACATAGATAGATAGATAGATAGATAGATAGATAGATAGATAGATAGATAGATAGATATGAAAAATTGGAGATAGATAGATAGATAGATAGATAGATAGATAGATAGATAGATAGGAGACTGACATAGATAGATAGATAGATAGATAGATAGATAGATAGATAGATAGATAGATAGATAGATAGATATGAAAAATTGGAGATAGATAGATAGATAGATAGATAGATAGATAGATAGATAGATAGATAGATATGAAAAAAAACTGGAGCTAGCTCGATAGATAGACAGATATGAAAAACTGGAGATAGATAGATAGATAGATAGATAGATAGATAGATAGATAGATAGATAGATATGAAAAAAACTGGAGCTAGCTCGATAGATAGACAGATATGAAAAACTGGAGATAGATAGATAGATAGATAGATAGATAGATAGATTAGATAGATAGATAGATAGATAGATAGATAGATAGATAGATAGATAGATAGATATGAAAAAACTGGAGCTAGCTAGCTAGATAGACAGACAGATATGAAAAACTGGAGATAGATAGATAGATAGATAGACAGATAGATAGATAGATAGATAGATAGATAGACAGATAGATAGATAGATAGATGTGTCCTGTGTTCTGAAGGACACATGGCCCAGTAGATAAAAGCATTGATTGAAGTAACCCAGTGACATGTCCCAAAGAAATGTGAGTTCAAAACCTAGCCACAAAATACCTGACCACAAATATCTGGTCAAAACCTCGGGAGTTGAGTTACTAAGGGAAATAACTTATATTGGGGTATCCAAAAGAGGCATGGCTCGTACAACTAGAACAATTTACCTCTGTGGACTAAATACATGGTTCGGTTCGAAATTCTAGTCACCTGAAGGAGGCCGGAGCATACAATGGCCGGAACGTCGTGAATATGGTAACAAAGACGAGGAAAACAATCTGAACAATGTACATAGTGTAAATCGTTTTTTCGTACGCCGATTTTATAAACAAATGATCCATCAGCAATTCGAACACTAATACAGGGAGATTATTGCTTAACTCTCTCAACCTACATAGGATTCTGACAACGTAAGTCAAATAAATAAATAAATATTTAATTCACATTCCAAATGTCACAGAGAACTTACAAGTAACGACGGGACTCAAGTAAGCTAAGATGTAGCGTTGTAAGGCTGCCATACTTTTTAAAGGTTAATTGTTTCTCAGGATGTCGTAGTTGGGTACGATTTTCATTGAATAATGGTCTTGGAATTTAAATATGGAAACCGAAACGTAACTAATCTTATTACCTTTTTTTAGTCATTTATTGCGAAGTGATGGAGATTAGGATGCATGGCTAGGTTATTGCTGAAACGAAACGCTACGGAAACTAAGCTTGGTAAATATCTGTGTCGGCTAACGTGTTATATGAGAAAATTAAAACCTGAAATTAGAGGAAATTATAGCTTTAAATAGCTTCCATATTCTTCTCTGCTCTTTTTTTTTTTAGAAATTATACGTAGCACTTTCTATGAAGAATAGAATGATTGCATCTGGCTATTTCAGCAGTAAAACAATGGGACCTACTTGCCAATCTAGTACCACGATTAAATTCACGTGATCAATGTATCAAGGAGGAAAGCTCATAACAATCATATAAAAATATTTATTAAAATATTTTCAAATGTTTTCAGGTCAACTACTCAGGCGAGATTTTCCCCCTGGTGCCCCAACCTCATGTGCATTGTGATGCAATGGATATCGACTCGGAACGACAAATGGAGGTGCTGAGTTCGAATTCCAGTTGAATTCCTTGCATTCACTTACGCGCAAATACGTCTTTTCCCTCCAGTTATTTAGTAGGTTGTCATTACTTTCTGCGGTAGACTGGTTGCCAATCTGTTCTGTTATTTAACCCATAACTGGAGGGAAGAGACGGATTATTACTTTTCCCAAGGGTATTTGCGCGTAAGTGAATGCAAAGAATTCAACAGGAATTTTGAATTCGGCTCCCCGAGTTGTCGTTCCGAGTCGATATTCCCGTGCGCCAAAATGCACATTCCGCTACGGCAGTGACAAAGTGACTGAAACCAAGATGCCAGGTCAGGACAGATAACATTACAGATTCTTTTGTGGACTTTGTTAAGAATCTCGAAATATATACAGGAACCATATTGGCAAGCAAAATTATTGATAACATGGGATTTTTATGAATGATAATTTTTATGAATGACTAGCAGTATAGCCCAGCGTTGCTCGGGTGTAATGAAAACTTTAAAACTAATCCATGGTCCTGGAGCTCAGACTCAACCTAAAGAATATTTATGTGAAGTTTGGTGAGAATTGGATAAAAATTGTGGATTTGTATAAAGGACATACAGACAGATAAACAAAAAAATCTTGCATATATATATATATATATATATATTATCGATTTTCTGCACTATTGTAAGAACTGCAACATTGAAACTTCTGAATATCGCTTCTTATGTCTTTGTTTATGAGTGTATCAAATTTTATTAAAATCGGACCACTCCTTCTATAACCCGATTTTTTTTATCATCGATTTTCGATATTTATCGGGTGTACCTCGACACAAAACCTAGCTAAGAACACTTGCAGACGCTTATCGTACAACTGTGCAAATTTTCAAGAAAATCGATTCAGCTGTTTCGGAGTCTATAGGCAACACACACACACACACACACACACACACACACACACACACACACAGAAACACATAAACACATACACACACAGAGGGAAAAAGTTCTATTTATAAATAAGTTTGGATAAATTTTATTACACAGTTTTATTAAAACATAAAAATTCGTTTTCGGCCTGAATTCCTCTGATGAAGATTTATCACTCTCACCGGCGTGATGTGGCTTCCCTGTGCCTCTTCTACAAGTACTTTCATGGCTACTGCTCCGATGAGCTTAGTTCACTGGTGCCGCCTAAGCACGAATTTACACGAGATACTAGATTAGCAACTAGGTCCCACCCTTTTACAGTTAAACAAATAAGATGTAACCGTAAATTCTACTCCAACAGCTTCTTTTCTCGCGCTTCCCGCCTGTGGAACTCCCTTCCACAACTCTGCTTTCCCGACAATTACAATCTCCAGGTGTTTAAATGTAGGGTCAATAGACACCTCCTATCACACTAACTCCCAATTATTCTCAGAACACTCTCATCTACCCAACCCTCATTCTCGGTATCCTTACCCGCCTATCACCCACCCTCTGGCATTTCCTATATTTAATCATCCTTTCTCCACTCTATGTAGCCCTCTGCGCAGTAGTGGCAGTAACATGCCTTGCTCGGGGTGAAACGCTTATAAAAAAAAAAAAAATTACGTTATTTACACGCTGGTTATTATGCTCACCTTTGTTATTATTACAACATTTCCCCGGTTTAAAAGGGTCGACCCATAACTGAGCCGAACTGAAAAAAAATCTAGACGAGGTATCTCTGGATATGGGAAGCGGAATCAGAAAAACCTACCCTCGTTGAATCAGTTGCTAGGAAAGTTTGGGTTAATGGAACGTAGTAGTAGGTGTTACTTCACGAAGTCTGTGATAATGAAACTCCCCGTGCTAAACGCTCATTGTCTTTTATACATCCGGGCGACATGTCACATGGAAGAGTCACGACACAACAAAAAAAATAGGACAATACGCTATCTATCTATCTATCTATCTATCTATCTATCTATCTATCTATCTATCTATCTATCTATCTATCTATCTATCTCCAGTTTTTCATATCTGTCTGTCTATTTAGCTAGCTAGCTCCAGTTTTTTTTCATATCTATCTATCTATCTATCTATCTATCTATCTATCTATCTATCTATCTATCTATCTATCTATCTTCAGGCAATAACATTAATATATTACAGATGACGCTTTTTTTTTAATGTATCAAAAATAGATGAGGAAAATAGTGGAAATAGATAAGAGAAAAAATTGAGACAAACAGAAAATGGCTGAAACTAAAAAAGAAAAGGTGTAAATAGTAAAACATGCAAAAGAAAAAGGGGAAAAAGAAAAATCAAAAGAAAAAGAAAAAATAGAAAGTTGGAAAGAAAAAAGAAAAAGTGAAAGAGGCAAAAAGGAAAAACGAGAGAAAGAGATAAAAGGAAAAAGAGAAAAAAGTGAAGAACAAGAAGAAAAAATAATGAAAAAGTGGGAAAAAGTAAGAAAATAAAAGAAAAGGAAAATGAGAAAAAGAAGAAAAAGTGAAAAGTGCAAAAAAAAAAAACGATAAAAAAGAAAAAGGAAAGAAAAAAGAGAAAAAGAGAAACAAACGAAAAAGGAATACGAGAAAAAATAACAAAAAGAAAAAAGACAAAGCGTAAAATGGTAAAAAGAGGAGAAAAAAGGAAGAGATAAAAAGGAAAAGAAAAATTTGGGTTAAATAGAAAGAATGAAAAAAGAGTCGGAAGGGAAAATGAGAAAGAAAGAAGGGAAACGAGATAAACGAGATAAAAAGGAAAAGAAAAAGCATAAAATCGAAAAATAGAAGTGAGGAAAAAAAGAAGAGGGAAATGAGAAAGAATGAAAGAAGAGAACGAATGGGAAAAGAAAAAAAAACAAAAGAAAGGAGAATAAAAGAGACAGAAAGGAAAAAAGAATGCAGTGCACAAAAGAAGGAGAGGGTAAAAAGGGACCGAAGGACACAAGAGATACAAGGAGAAAAGAGAAAGAATGAGAAAAGAGAAGAATGGAAACAAGAGAGAGAGAGACAGAGAGAGAGAGAGAGAGAGACAAAGAACGAGAAAAGAGAAAGAGAAAAACCGAGAAAAGAGAAAGAATGAGAAAAGAGAAGAATGGAAACAAGAGAGAGACAGAGAGACAGAGAGAGAGAGAGAGAGAGAGAGAGGGAAAAGAGAAAAAGAAAAACCGAGAAAAGAGAAAGAATGAGAAAAGAGAAGAATGGAAACAAGAGAGAGAGAGAGAGAGAGAGAGAGAGAGAGAGAGAACGAGAAAAGAGAAAAAAACGAGAAAAGAGAAAGAATGAGAAAAGAGAAGAATGGAAACAAGAGAGAGAGAGAGATAGAGAGAGAGGGAGAGAGAGAACGAGAAAAGAGAAAAAGAAAAAACGAGAAAAGAGAAAGAATGGAACAAGAAAAAGAAAGAAAAAAGAGAACGAAGAAAAAAGAGAGAGAAGAAAAGAAAAAGAAAGGGACAAATTAAAAAAAAGACGAAAAGATAAAGAATGAGAAAAGACAATTAAAGAGACAAGAGAAGGAAGAGGAAAAAAGAAACATACAGAAAATAGAAAGAATGATAAAAACGTAGTGAGAGGAAAAGAGAAAGAAAGAAAAAGGGAAAAAGAGAAAGAAGGAAAAAAGAAAAAGGAAAAACAGACAAACGAAAAAGGAAAACGAGAAAAATGACAAAAAAAAAGACAAAGACAAAACGTAAAATGAAAAAAAAGGAGGGAAAAAGAGAAAGAAAGGGAGAAGAGGTAAAAGGGGGAAAGAGAAATTAGAGAAAATAGAAGGAATGAGTAGAAAGGGGAAAAGAGAAAGAAAGGAGAATAGAAAAAAGGGAGAAGAGACAGAAGGTAAAGAGAAGGAATGAGAAAAGAGAAAGAAGGGAACAAGAGAAAGACAGGAAAAAGAGAATGAAGGGCAAAAAGAAAAAAGCGAAAAAGGAAGGAAAAGAGAAAGAAAGGAAAAAGGAGAAAAATAAGAAAATCATGGTAAAAAAGAAAAAACATAAAAAGAAAAAGAAGAAAAAGACAAAGTAAAAAAGATTTTTTAAAGAGCGGCAAAAATAGTCATTAGATAACCTGTGTTTTTTCCCCGTTTTTTTTTTAATTCTTTAACTTAGAGCTGCCTTAATTCAATATCTCCGGCTGTAATGTACCAATTTGATTCCCTTGTAAAATCAATTATTCAGTTGAGAAATAATGCAGACCCCACATGAACATTCATTTACAAATCAGCAATATTTTTTGTATTCCCCAAGATAGCTAAATGTAATCTTATTTCATTCTATAACTCTGGTTAGAATCCATTGATTCAGCTTCAGTGATGTTTCTATACACATAGACGAAACGAAGCTAAATGGGTTTTTAGTGGGTACACATGTTCGATTGGTTTGTTTATTTTCATTTATTCATTATCAACTTCAGTGGGTTACTTAATGCCGACAAGGCTTTCACAATAGATTTGTATGAATAGAATATATATTCTTTGTAAGAAATCAATTTTTAGATCAGGTTTCTTTGACGTATTTTTGTAAAGTAGGTTTTGTTAAGTAAGATGTGTTACTGCTATGTATTTTTTCCCTAAAAATGTATTGCTGGTATTTTTTTTTTTAAATGAATTACTGGTAATATATTTTTCCTTCAAAATTGTATTGCTGGTAATATTTTCCTTCAAAAATGCACTGCTGGTAATATTTTTCCTTCAAAAATGTATTACTGGTAATATTATTTTCTTGAAAAATGTATTACTTGTCATATTTTTTTTTCTTCCAAAATATATTACTGGTAATATTTTTCCTTAAAAAAATGTATTGTGGTAATATTATTTTTTTGAAAAATGTAGTACTGGTCATATTTTTTTCCTTCAAAAATGTATTGCTGGGAATATTTTTCCTTCAAGAATGTATTACTGGTAATATTATTTTTTTGAAAAATGTAGTACTGGTCATATTTTTTTCCTTCAAAAATGTATTGCTGGGAATATTTTTCCTTCAAAAATGTATTACTGGTAATATTATTTCTTGAAAAATGTAGTACTGGTCATATTTTTTCCTTCAAAAATTATTATTGGTAATATTTTTTCTTCAAAAATGTATTACTGGTAATATTATTTTATTAAAAATGTATTACTGGTAATATTTTTTTAAAGAATGTATTGCTGGTTTCTTGAAAATGTATTGCTGGTCATTTATTTCCTTAAAAATGTATTCCCTGTAACATATCTTTCCTTCAAAAATATATTCCTGGTAATACTTTTTCCTTTAAAAATGAATGGCGAATAATATTTTTTCTTAAAATATGCATTAGTGGTAATATTTTTTACCTTCAAAAATATATTACTGGTAAACTTTTCTTAAAAAATCTATGACTTGTAACATTTTTTTCCTTCAAAATTGTATTGCAAATAACATTTTTCCTTAGAAAATGTATTACTGGTAACAATTTTCCTTCAAAAATGCATTACTGGAAATATTTTTTTTTTCAAAAATGCAACCTCCCCAACTGCCGGATGCCTTGATGCCGGATGCAGTTTATCACACGTGTTTGACGCGTCCTTTGCCTTAGTTTGTTTTTTTATCATTTTTTTAACAGTTCATTTAATATATATACGTATATCTTATTAATTCCACTGATTTATAAAGGAGTAGCCCGGCGTTGCTCGGGTGCAATGAAAGCTTTAAAACTAATCCATGGTTCTGGAGCTCAGACGCTTTGGACGTTGGCATGAAAGACTAAAAGCAATTGCTGTTCCCAGTTAAAGCGAAACCGTAGACTGAAAGAAAAATGAATGGATGTAAATCAAATTTTGGTTTCTTGGTATCGATATCAAAATTTCTGCACTATTGTAAGAACTGCAACCTTGAAATTTCTGAATATTGTTTCTTATGTCTTTGTCTATGAGTGTATCAAATTTTATTAAAATCGGACCACTCCTTCTATAACCCGATTTTTTCGATTATCGATTTTCGATATTTATCGGGGGTACCTCGACACAAAACCTAGTTAAGAACACTCGCAGAGGCTTATCGTACAACAGTGTAAATTTTCAAGAAAATCGATTCAGCCGTTTCGAAGTCGGTTAAGGCACGTCGTATCTAACGGAGGCGCCCATTTCCCAGATTTAAGACCTGCAGGAGACCGCATAGTTCTCTTAAGATTTCTCGAATATTTAAACCAACAGATGAAAATAAATAAATATGCTGTTGAACGAATAAACGCAGCGTCTACTCCAATATGCGTATCCACTAAAAATAACAGTTAAAGCGATAAAAAATCAGTCGGATTAATAAAGAAAAATACGTTACTTCTTTATATATATATATATATATATATATATATATATATATATATAGATAGATAGATAGATAGATAGATAGATATGAAATGATTTGTTGAAACATTATTTGTGATCGCTACTCATATTTAAGTAGATATTCTGGTTTTAATTAAACAGTATTATATATTTATATCTACCGGCCCGATTATTTACGATAAATTTTTATTACGAAAATGAGTGTCATTCGGCAGGATTCGAACCTGCGACCCCTATCCACACAGGGATTGAGTATCGATCAAAAATAATGTTCAAACAAATCATTTCAAATTGTCGGTAGTTTATAACAAACTTTCGTTAATCTTCGTTAATTTCCGTAATATATATATATATATATATATATATATATATATATATAAAATGAAGTGACATGACGGTAAAATCCCAAGGGATGTCTTATCAATATTAATTGTTGAAAATTAAATATTAAAGCTGATCCAGCCTGAGGGCTCAATGTAATTAAATTATTTATTTACAATGCCAAATATGTATCTGTTTTTTACATATAAAACTTCGAAAATTACATGTATCGAATGATCATTTCAGTAAAATAAATTCGCTTCATCAGCGATATTCATTATGGAAAAATTACAAAATTGTTTGAAAGGTTGTGTGGGTAAAGACGCCAGAAGTCTTCTTCAGAGAGAGGAGGGGAAAGGAATAAGAAAATTCGTAGCAATAAGCAAGAGTGAAAAGAAACGCGAAAAGGAAAAGAAAGAAAAGAAATATGGTAGAAAAGTGGGAGGGGAAGTGAAAAAATGAAGGGAAGGGTATGCTAGAATGGAGGCGTATTGAAACGCTGTTTCAGAGAGAGGGTGGAAAGAAAGATGGAATGGTTAAAAAAGGGTAACGAATTGGATTCAACTCGATCCGTGAAAGGGACATTTTAGAAATTATATATATATATATATATATATATATATATATATATATATATATATATATATGTGTGTGTGTGTGTGGGGGGGGGGGGGGTTTATGTGAAGATATCTGAAGTATGCGTGCAGAGGTAAGGAACTGAATATAGAAAGAAAAACTGGTGATGAGGAAAAAAGAAAATAGAAAAAAAAAAGAAAAAAAGGGAAGATTAACATATATAGGTGTTGTAATTAATTCTACAGTATTTAAGAAAAAGGAAAGGAATCAACTATCCAAGGTATTAATTTTGGATTCAATTTAGGGTATCGATATCTCAATTTAGAATTTAAATGTCAGCCGCAGACAGATCTGTTTCTCTGTATGACAGCGTTTCAATACGGTTAGACATCCGATTGCCTCTAGCCAGGACTGAAACCCGACCGAAATGATATCAGTCGGCGATTCTACCTATGATATATATATATATATATATATATATATATATATATATTATAAATTATGTTTTAGAACATGTACATAATTTCTTCTATATATGTCCTCTTCCCTACAATCATACTCTATACTCTAATACAATCATAATCTATACTCACTCGGTGGATATAAATATATATATATATATATATATATATATATATATATATATGTAGCGGAGCAGTTTATTTTATTAACGGGTGTGGTGTGGTGCGGTAATAATAATAATAATAATATGTATATAAATAAATAGGTAAATAATAAATTAAATAAATCAGTAAATAAACAAAAAATGTGTATACAAATTGCCTTAAGCACGAAACTTAATTACCGCTGAGGAAAAATCTATAGTTATTATCTGTGTGTGTGTGTGTGTGTGTGTGTGTGTGTGTGTGTGTGTGTGTGTGTGTGTGTGTGTATGTGTGTGTGTGTGTGTGTGTGTGTGTGTTAAATTGAACGAACAGAAAGGAATG
>JBBBDQ010002703.1:167500-217500 GCA_037127315.1 Ascarosepion bandense | reverse complement strand
TATATAGGCGCTTACGTAATGTCAAGTAATTATTGCAGGTGTGTCATCCGTTAAAAAAATGTACTTATATCACCGGTTGTCAATAGAGCTGTCAGATTGTCAATGGAATTTTCAGCGTGTTAAAATATGCATTTCTGAGACATTTTAAACTTAAAGTAAATAAAATTTGTTTCAAATCAGGTTAATTATACTTTAAATCAGGTAACCTTTTTTAAATAAAATTTCAAAAAAGAACATTTTATTTTTGAAATAGTTTTTTTTTTTTTAACAAAGAGAATTACGTCGTAGTGGGAGATAAATAAAGCTAAAATCAGACATTTTTAAGAATGAAAAACAAATTTCAATCAATTTAAATTCGTTCGTTAAATGTCATGTTTCTGGATAATAATGTTTAGCGACAGAGTTGTTATTTTTTCAGTAGTTTTACTGATAAAATGTATTTTGGCGAGCAGGTTTTTATCGTAAAGTGCTTGATATCGGGATGGAGTAGAGGTTTGAGAAATACAGAGAGTTCGTCTCTTTAACGAAGCAGATTCATGCCGATTTCGAAGTTTCGTGAGGACAAACCTGGTGAGTGAGAACATCACAACGGTATCCTCACAAAACTTCGGAAGTCCACCAGAATCTGCTCAGTTAAAGAATCAAACTCTCTGTTTTTATATATATATATTTTTGTTTTATATATAATGAAAATAAATTGGAAAATTTATAAATCCATCAGTGATGATTTATTTCATGATTCTAACCGATTCAACTCATCAGACCGAATTTTTTTAAAACAATGAATGGGTTAGATTTATTTAGACTAAAGGAATAGTGGCGATAAGGGGAAGAAGGAAAACATTTTGTTGTTGGGAGAGGGAGTTAGATATACAATGTTAATTTTTGAACGCGGATGTCATGGTTAGAATGTTACATTTACAAACCAGATGATAAAGATGACTTTGGAGTGAACTTTGGGTCAAACATTTTGGGTTAAACAGGACAGAAAATTTAATTAATAGCAATAATAACATTACAGTATAGTAAATCTAATTAATAGCAATAATAACAAGACTGAACAGTAAATTTAATTAATAGGAATACTAAAAAGACAGTATAGTACATTTAATTAATAGCAATAATAAAAAGACAGGACAGAAAATTTAATTAATAGCAAAAATAACAAGACTGAACAGTAAATTTAATTAATAGCAATAATAACAGAACCGGACAGTAAATTTAATTAACAGCAATAGTAACAAGGCAAGACAGTAAATTTAATTAATAGCAATAATAACAAGACTGAACAGTAAATTTAATTAATAGCAATAATAACAAGACTGGACAGTAAATTTAATTAATAGCAAAAATAACAAGACTGAACAGTAAATTTAATTAATAGCAATAGTAACAAGACAGGATAGTAAATTTCATTAATAGCAATAATAACAAGACTGAACAGTACATTTAATTAATAGCAATAATAACAAGACAGGATAGTAAATTTAATTAATAGCAATAATAACAAGACAGGATAGTAAATTTAATTAATAGCAATAATAACAAGACAGGATAGTAAATTTCATTAATAGCAATAATAACAAGACAGGATAGTAAATTTAATTAATAGCAATAATAACAAGACAGGATAGTAAATTTAATTAATAGCAATAATAACAAGACAGGATAGTAAATTTAATTAATAGCAATAATAACAAGACAGGATAGTAAATTTAATTAATAGCAATAATAACAAGACAGGATAGTAAATTTAATTAATAGCAATAATAACAAGACAGGATAGTAAATTTAATTAATAGCAATAATAACAAGACAGGATAGTAAATTTAATTAATAGCAATAATAACAAGACAGGATAGTAAATTTCATTAATAGCAATAATAACAAGACTGAACAGTAAATTTAATTAATAGGAATACTAAAAAGACAGTATAGTACATTTAATTAATAGCAATAATAAGAAGACAGGATAGTAAATTTAATTAATAGCAATAATAACAAGACAAGATAGTAAATTTAATTAATAGCAATAATAACAAGACAGGATAGTAAATTTAATTAATAGCAATAATAACAAGACTGAACAGTAAATTTAATTAATAGGAATAATAACAAGACAGGATAGTAAATTTAATTAATAGCAATAATAACAAGACTGAACAGTAAATTTAATTAATAGGAATACTAAAAAGACAGTATAGTACATTTAATTAATAGCAATAATAAGAAGACAGGATAGTAAATTTAATTAATAGCAATAATAACAAGACAGGATAGTAAATTTAATTAATAGCAATAATAACAAGACAGGATAGTAAATTTCATTAATCGCAATAATAACAAGACAGGATAGTAAATTTCATTAATCGCAATCTTAACAAGGCAAGACAGTAAATTTGAGATTAATGGCAATAATAACAAGAACAATAATAATTATTTTGAATAATAATAATAATGATAATAATAATAATAATACAAAATTTAAAATTTAAATAACAAAAATAATGATACCAAAAATTAAAGAAAAGTCTCAGAATGTATAGAGCCTTTAACGGGGAATTACGTGAGTATTATATGAAAACATTTGAGGGCCGTCTTCAGGAACTTAAATTTAATTCCTATTTACATGCAAATCCTTAATTGCACATCCACTTGTTTAAAACACCATCATCAGACAGTAAAATGATTTTACCGTCTGATGATGGTGATTTAACATCAAAACTTTAGAGCTATTGAAAGTTGCAGTATGCTATAATAATAATAATCATAATAATAATAATAATAATAATAATAATACAAAAAATTGTCTTATTAAGTCCAGCCCACACACTAAGGAAAACTTTATCTATGTAATGCTAGGTATGATAGGGAAGATAGAAAAATATGAAATGGAGCCATAACAACACGCCACGACCTGCCTTATGTCTCCCCACAGACTTGGTTGGTAGTGAGACCAAAGCAGAAATCGAAATATAATAATAATAATAATAATAATAATAATAATAATAATAATAATAATAATAATAATAATTACTATATATTTATGCTCTATTTTTGTATTGAGCACTTTTGAAAAATTTTCCAGTCTCTCATTCTATACGTATTGTGGCTTAGGGAGTAGGGACTCCGATTAACGCCAAACAGGTCGAGCTTCGATCTCTACTGAAAGCAAGTGGAAGTCTACCTACACTAATGAACTGTCATCCAGCGAAACAGGCTTGTTTATATGTGGATGACTAACATATGTGTTTGCAAAATATATTTTTCCAACGATTTTAATAAAAAAAAATTCATTTGCATATTCTGTCTTTAGTTACAAAACTTTGAATCTTTGACCTAATACATCTATATATATATTTTTTTCTACACATATACTGTTAAATATAAGAGACAATGAATGTCTATTATGTTTAACCATGAGCCGTTCTAAACGTCGTATTTTGGCTTTAATTTCAGTTGAAAATAAAAATTCTCCAACATTTCGGCTCACACAAAATAAAATCGTCGGTGATGGTGGATGTTATTGTATTACCGTCTAAATAACCTCTCTGAAGATGGCTCATGTGAGCCGAAAGCAAATTAATAAAAAATTATCCAAATGTTGGAGAAGTTTTGTCTTTATTTGTTTAGAAAATTATTTGCTGCCTTGTTCCCTGTTTAGGATGTGGTTTCCGGCTTTCTCTTTTCCAATCTTTTCACTCTTACGTAGCTCCCTGCACATCAGTGGTGCTACCGCCTAGCTCGGGGTGATATGATTAAGAAAAATATATATATGTATATATATGTATGTGTGTGTGCGTGTGTGTGTGTGCATAATTTATATTTACGCATAAAAAATAACTTAAACAAAGAAAATCAAAAAATGGAAAACAATATATATAATTATTTTCATATGAACATATATATATATGTGTGTGTGTGTATATATATATATATATATATATATATATATATATATATAGTGATTGAAAAGTAACTCCCTAGTTTATGCATTAGTATGCAACCAGGAGTCCCGATTTAACACTCTGTAACTTTTTACTCCGGGGTTGTTTAGTGAAGCAAGTCTACTAACCGAAACGAAGATTTTGGAAGAACTTGAAGGGCAAATACAAGAAGTTATGTCTTCCATACCACAAAAGCTCCTGATAAAATCACTTGACGCGATTCCTGCGCGGCTCGAGAAGCTGCTGGCGACATCTGGTGGCCATGGCGAATTTTAAATAAAATACTTAGGCTAAAACCTTTCCTCTTATATCCATTTCGTGTAAAAATAATAGTTAATAAATAAATTATAGTATTTTAAAATGGGAAATTACTTTTCAAACACACTGTATAGTTTTAAGTTATGCCATGTTTATACAATTACTATGCTCAAAATCATGAATAAAGCGTATGTCAATACAAAAGTGGACGTTGAAGTCAACACCCAGCCGTGATAGTCTGTTTTATACTGAAATGCAATTGTCATATATATATATATATAAACGTATTTATTAATGGAACTTTGTCTCTGTGTGTGTATGTGTGTGTGTGTCTGTGTGTGTGTCTGTGTGTGTATCTGTTACCTATAGACTCCGAAACGGCTGAACCGATTTTCTTGAAAATTTACACAGTTGTACTATAAGCGTCTGCGAGTGTTCTTAGCTAGGTTTTGTGTCGAGGTACTCGCGATAAATATCGAAAATCGATAATCGAAGAAATCGGGTTATAGAAAGAGTGGTCCGATTCTAATCAAATTTGATACACTCATAGACAAAGACATAAGAAACGATATTCAGAAATTTCAAGGTTGCAGTTCTTACAATAGTGCAGAAAATCGATAATATATATATATATAAGGCAAGATGTTTGTGTGTGTGTCTGTTTATCTGCCTGTATGTCTGATCTTTTTCAACCCTTTTATTTTAGTTTTTCCTTCAGGTTTGGCTCTAATAGGTATAATTGTAGTTCTTAGTCTCAGCCATGATACCATTTACTCAGAGGACTTATTTAGCCTTCAAAATTCAGTTTACGACGAAAAATACTTATTTGATATCGATACCAGGAAATCAAAATTTGACTTACATCCATTCATTTTTCTTTCAGTCTACGGTTTTACTTTAACTGGAAACAACTATTGCTATTTAGTCTTTCGTGCCAACGTCCAAAACTCCAGGATCATGGATTAGTTTTAAAGCTTTCATTAAACCCGAGCAACGCCGAGCTACACTGCTAGTATATATATATATATATATATAGGAAAGACTATTAAAAATTTGTGAGTTTAAAAATGTATTTTTTTGACAGTATTTGTTTATTTCTATTATTATATTTTATATTTCAGACCGCCCTCGGTCCTTCATTATATATATATATATATATATATATATATATATATATATATATATATATATACGGGAAACAAAAATGAGATATTTTTACAAATCCATTGGTAACACACTCCACCCACGTCTATTGAACAGGTGAAGAGGCTCATCCCTTGTTTCCTGTTTAGGATGCGGTTTCCGGTTTTTCTCTTTACCAATCTTTTCACTCTTACATAGCCCCCTGCGCATCAGTGGCGTTTTCGCCTTGCTTGGGGTGATATGATTAAAAAAAAAAAAAAAGAAATACGGTATTTCGCGGTCCTAGCTAATTTTCAGAACGAAATTCATACATGAATTTGGTTTTGAAAAGCTGCTAGGATCGCGAAATACCATATTATCAATTGATTTGTAAAAATATTTCATTTTTGTTTCCTGATTATAATACTCTGTAAAATTTAGCAATAAAATTTAACACTGAGTTCTCGTTGGAGTCTGTCTCTATTAGAATTTACCTTAACAAATTTCAAGGATTCCACTACATATATATATATATATATATATATATATGTGTGTGTGTGTGTGTGTGTGTGTGTGTGTGTGTGTGTGTGCATTATTAAGCAAATATGTGTTTATAAACAAACTTATAATGAATAAGCAATAGCAGTGAAAAATGTTTTATTTATAAATTCCAATACCCGAGAAAAACATGTAGATGCCTACAATCTGAAGTCCCAGAAAATGTCACCTCCTTACTAATTCAAGTGTCAAGCCAAATATCTACCACTACCAAAGAAGAAATTACTACTAAAATTCTGCTAGATGAAGCCTATAAAAACCAATATCTCCCATCCTCTTCCTTTACTAGAGAAACCTCTGGTCTTTCCTCATTCTTTGTTTATATGGGACCGAGAATGCATGTCTTAAAATGACATGACAGCTGTTTCCCCTTGTTTATAAAAGCATAATATTACAACACAAAGTTTTCATGTTTCAGAACAAAACTGCTCCTCTTAAGGTGTTCACTTTAACATGCTTCTTCGTAGATTTTTTTAAGACGATTTTTTAATCTCCGAAAAAGCTTGTTAAAATGAAACATGTTAGATTAAAGACACTTTTTTCTTACCTGTCCTTTACCTATTCATATTGTCGGATTTCGATCTCTCTCTCTCTCTCTCTCTCTCTCTATATATATATATATATATATATATATATATATATATATAAATGTAATATATATATATTACATATATATATGTAAATTTACATATATATATGTAAATATATTTACAGATATATATGTAAATTAAATAATTTTAAATAAAACCAAATTGAATTATATATATATATATATATATATAATTCAATTTGGTTTTATTTAAAATTATTTAATTTACATTGCGACGCAGAAATAATTGTTATATATCGCCGTACGACGACAAAACAACAAACACGCATATATAAAAATACAAGGTTATATTTTTATTAATGACGACGAATCGTGTGGAATCGAGAACGGGAGGGTGAGATGCACATAGAATGGGTTGACGGGAGTGTAGTCTTGCCGTGGTGTTTCTCTGCTTCCACTGGCCGTTCTCTGCTGGCGAATCCGTGTGTCGAGGTCTTTATATAGTCTTCTAGAACCGGGACTTTCCTTCCGGTTTTGCCTCGCCCACGCAACGCTCACGTAATTCTAAGAGACACCTGATCTGTTTGCCTCTGTAGCCATTTCCGCCGCTGTCGGAAATAAGGTCAAATGACATCCGCTCCGGCCTCGACAGGATGTATTTCACAAACACCTGTCTTGTCGCTTCGCCGCCCCCTTCGCCGACGGGAAACACCATCGCTTGCATCACTTCCTCGGGTGGGGCCAGATTGTTATATTACATAATATCCCCTAGAATCTAACCTATAATTTAAATTTTCAAAGTCAACCTTGATTTTTATTAGTGAAATTAAACACACTCGTATGATCTAAATCTTCTCACTTCTCTCATCCATATTAACTCTTTAATAAGCAAGCGTATTGTTTTCTACATTCAAATGTAAATCATTGTCACCAAAGTAAGTTAAACATTGACTGATAACGAGATAAAAGCTTTAAATCTCAAAACAGAAATTTTTGTGTCGCAGTGTAAATTAATTTTAAACAAAAAAAATAAAATAATAATTCAATTATATTACGCTTTACGACCTACATTGTACTGAGCACTTTTTTTTAATAAAATAAATGTCAAAGAACTCTGGATTGTAATCATGTTGGTTCTTTTCATTTGGATATATATATATATATATATATATATATATATATATATATATATATATATTCTATTCATCTGGATATATATATATATATATATATATATATATATATATATATATGTCAGCATGCAGTCTGGGTATAGAAGAATTCAAAGGAGTATCCTGTACATACAGTGGTAGGATAACTCTCTAAGAGAGCTCTAAACATATATGCATATAAATACATACAGAGCAAATATAAGAAAAATTAAGTCAGACACGTTATTTCATGGTGAATCGGAAGCTTGGGCCTATTTCAGGCGAACCTTCATCAGCTTCCGTCTTTACTATACAAAAAATAAAGACGGAAGCTGATGAAGGTTCGCCTAAAATAGGCCTACACTTCCGATTCACTATGAAATAAAGTGTTTGCCATAATTTTTCTTTATATATATATATATATTGTAAGAAAGTGACAGAACACGTAGATTTAAAACCACTGTTCAAGCGTTTACTTTTATAATGAGTGCTACTTACAAAGTAGAGCTTTATATTGTAATAGTTGTTACAATTGTTTATAAAAACATAGACTCACTACACAAAAATGTTCATGTTTCAGAGCAGAACTGCTCCTCTTCGGGTGATATGTTGAAAATAAATGGTTGGAACGAATTATTTTTGTGAATGCGAGGTGTAAGTGAGAATTGAAATTATGACCAAAGCTTCCTATCCCATGTACTCATAGATAGTAGACAAAGAAAAAATTTCTACCCATTTGAAAAATCTAAGGTCCGATTATGTAATTTGCCTAGACAAAATTAAAAAGGTCACCTGTCCAGATCTAAGCCATCTTGCCCCCGCTCCTAACCCAAATGTTTATCTCTATGGTTACAAACTGCTGATGGACTAGTTCAGACACACAAAATTCCAATTGTCTTTCCTTCCCTCTATTCGTCCCGTGAGTATCAGATCTACAAACCTACAAGATTCACCGTCCCATAAATAAAGGATTGTAATGCCAAGTTCAGACTGAGATAGATAGATAGATAGATAGATAGATAGATAGATAGATAGATATGATCAGGCTGTGATAGACAACGATAGACAATCAACAATTATATATATATATATATATGTATGTATGTGTGTGTGTGTGTGTATGTGTGCGTATTCATATATATATATATATATAAATATATATATTTGTGACTGTTGAATATGCTGATAATCTATCCATCTGATCAGACTGTGATAGATGGATAGATAATCAACAGTCACACACACACACACACACACACACACACACACACACACATATATATATATATGTATATATATATACTAGCAGTATAGCCCCGCGTTGCTCGGGTGTAATGAAAGCTTTAAAACTAATCCATGGTCCTGGAGCTCAGACTCTTTGCACGTTTGTTGAGACCAAGAACTACAATTATACCTACTTAGAGCAAAAACTAAAATAAAAGGGCTGAAAAAATACAGACATACACGCAGATAAACAGACACACACACAAACATCTTTATATATATATATATATATATATATATATATATATATATATATTATCGATTTTCTTCACTATTGTAAAAACTGCAACCTTGAAACCTCTGCATATTGCTTCTTATGTCTTTGTCTATGGGTGTATGAAATTTGATCAAAATCGGACCACTCCTTCTATAACCCGATTTTTTCGATTATCGATTTTCGATATTTATCGGGGTTACCTCGACATAAAACCTAGCTAAGAACACTCGCAGACGTTTATAGTACAACTGTGTAAATTTTCAAGAAAATTGGTTCAGCCGTTTCGGTGTCTATAGGTAACGGACATACACACATACACACAGACAAAGTTCCATTTATAAATAAGTTTAGATTTATATATATATATATATATATATATATATATATATATATATATATATATATATGAATATACTGAGATAGATAGATAGATAGATAGATAGATAGATAGATAGATATGAATATACTGAGATAGATAAATACATAGATAGATAGGTATGAATATACTGAGATAGATAGATAGATAGATAGATAGATAGATAGATAGATAGGCATTGACAGACTGACATAGATAGATAGATAGATAGATAGATAGATAGATAGATAGATAGATAGATATGAACTGATTTAGATAGATAGATAGATAGATAGATAGATAGATAGATAGATAGATAGACTTTAAAATGATTTATCTAAGCTTCATGTAAAATTGTTAAATCTACTTCTTCCGCAATAGGCGATTTACTTAATTACTTAATTAAAAAATACCCTTAAACCTAAAGCAGGAATTTGTACTACAGAGTGTGAAAAAAAAAACAAAAAAAAAAAAACAAAAAAACACAAAAAAAAAACAAAAAAAAACAAATAAAAACAAACAAACAAACAAACAAAGTAACACCAAATACATCGGTGAAACATCTCGGAATTTAAATAAAAGAATCTATGACCGACAAGGAATGTTTCACGAAACAACACACTCCATGACTTTCTCGTTTATCGTGAAGATATTGACTATAATCTCGACTGAAAGAAAATAAAAAAGTTGTTTTTTAATTAAAAGAGATATTAATTAATTTGAAAGTGTATTTAAAGTTCGTTAATTTCTAAGTCTTCGCCTCTAAATTTACGTCCAGTCATACAACATTTCACCTTCTTTAACTAAACTAATTCTCTTACAACGTGGGATATATTTAAAAATAACAGTGATTAAAATGAAAACGGAAGCAGTAGAAAGCTTAATGGGGCTGGTCAACCTGTACGTCTAGACACATCGGTGGTCATAAATGAAAGAAATGAAAGTTAAGCCTTCCTGTATCTTCATGTCCTCGAGATGTTTAATTACAACAGACGCTTGTTTATAGTTTCGTTCCCTAGCGCTATATATATATATATATATATATATATATATATATATATATATATATATATATATATATATATATGATTCCATCGTATAAAAACAATAAGTAGCCTGAAGACCTTTTAATGAACGAAACGCGTTTCATAGATTTTTTCAATTTTAACATCCAATTTCCCATAGATGGATCTAATAAGAATATATATATATATATATATATATATATATATATGGTTATAAGCAACCGACAATTTTTAATGAATTATTTTGAACATTATTTTTACCGATACTCGTATTTAAGTAGATATTCTGTTTTTAATTAAACATTATGTTTTTATATTTATATCTACCGGCCTGATTATAATAATTATAATGATTATAATGATTATAATTTTTATTACGAAAATGTGTGCTACCCAGCAGGATTCGAACCTGCGACCCCTATTACATAATTATGTTCGAATCCTATTATATCCTATATATATATATATATATATATATATATATATATATATATATAATAATAATAATAATAATAATAATAATAATAATGATGATACTATTAATAATTGTTATAATATATTTCAGTCCGTCTCGAAAAACCCACCGAGTATAAACACGGATGGGAAAAAAGGGAAAATAAAAAAAAGAAACCAACGAAGAACTTGAACTTACGTCAAAATACTTGTTGAAAAGAAAAGATCCCAGTCAAAATACTCGTAGAAAAGAAAAAGGCTCTTAGTTAGACTTATATATATATATATATATATATATATATATATATATATATAGAGAGAGAGAGAGAGAGAGAGAGAGAGAGGTACCGCCATTCAATTTCGATAACTAACTTTGAAAAATTAATTTTTAAAAATAAAAATGTTTTCTTGAAAATTTTATTTTAGTTTTAATTGAAAGCTAAATGATGAAATATATTGTTTCCAGTAAGCAAATACTCTGGTGTATTTCAAACAGAAATTCTTTTGATTAGAATCTAAAATTTTTTAATTTTAAAAATTTTAAATTTTTCGGTCATTTATATTTGGAAACCTAAGTTAATTCTCGGTTTTAAAAATCTTGGGAAAATATTATATAAATCACAATATGTTTTGAAAGTATTTTGGGGAAAATTAGCAAATTTTTATGTTAAATTAATTTGATTTACACAAGTATTATTTATAGGATGAAATTTAAAATAAAATGATTTCATAAACACAGTATTGATATTTCTGACCTTTCCCCCGTATTTGACATGTGATGACAGCTCGACAGATGCGAGATAAGTGTAAGGTGACCGGAAATAATAAATGTCCAGTTTTTTTTTTTTTGTTGTAAGGGGAAGAAACCTTGAGGCACTTGACCTTTTATTGTGCTCATAAAAATTACCATAAAAAAGGAAAACTTCAAACACACACACACACAAATTATATAAAAAATAGAATGATTTGTATTACACTTTTCAATTTTCGATTAGTAAATATAGTCTTCAATGATTAAATTACAGACCTAACGTCTACAATTCTTTGAAATATTTTAAAAATATACTTGAGACTTTATAAATTATTATAATTTAAAAAAATGAAAACAACTCTTAAAATTTCATTATTAATCGAAAAAATATTTCTTAAGACTATAATGTCCTTAATTTATATTATTTATTAAAGCAATTAAAAGCTCATCTAATTAAATAATGCCACAGTTTTATCGCATTTTTTATTACACTATTGGGATCAGATTTTCGGAAAGAGGAGTCAACTGGTTGACAAAACTAATAGATGATTTACATTTCCGAATGAGTCCTGCGTTTAACTATTAAAACAAATTTTACCTAAAAAAAATGTAATTTCTTGAAATTTGATGAAGCAACAGGAAAATATATTTCTACGAAGATTTTTGAAGAATAATCATTTACAAATTAATTTCATCCATTTGTGAACAAGTCCTGAAAGTTTCATTAAAATAAAACACTTACTTGATTTTTGCAAGATTTCCAAATTAGTGTGCTTACCACCAGAAAAAAAATAATATCCGTAATATTACATTTTAAATTGTAAACTGTCGGAAACGCTTTGACGAGACGCAAACGATAATAAAAAACAAGATTTTTTACTAAAATTTCGAACATGTCAGAAAGGATTCAAACATTTTAAAAATAATCAAAAAATACTTTGATTTTTCTTCTTAATAATAACATAAAAATATCGATGAAAAAAGTAGATTTTTATTAAGTTTGGTACCTTTTTTCTTTGTACTATATTGTTTTTTCAGTGATCTTGTGCTGGTACCTATATATATATATATATATATATATATATATATATATATATATATATCCTATATATATATATGTGGTACCTATATATATATATATATATATATATATATATATATGTGGTACCTATATATATATATATATATATATGGTACCTAAATATATATATATATATATATATATATATAGGGTATCGGGGCAGCAAATAATTTTCTAAACATATACTGAAAATATAATTTCAGTTGAAAATTATTACCGTCTTAATAACCTCTCTGAAGATGGCTCATGTGAGCTGAAAGCTTAGAACCAAATTAATAAAAAATTATCCAAATGTTGAAGAATTTTTGTCTTTATTTTCAACTGAAATTAAAGCCAAAATACGACGTTTAGAACGGCTCATGATTAAACATAATAGACATTCATTGTCTCTTATATTTAACAGTATATGTTTAGAAAATATATATATATATATGGTACCTATATATATATATATATATATAGGTACCACATATATATATATATATTGTATATATATAGGTATCATATATATATATATATATATATATACACACACACACATACACACAGAGATATATATATATATATATATATATATATATACACGCACACACACATGCACACAGATATATATATATATATATATAACATTTCAAACCAAGCAAGGGACAGAAGCACCCCTAATGTACAGGGAGTTAGAGTGAGACAAAAGACTGAGTACAGTTGGTCTTGAAGAAAGGATAAAAGACGAACGGAATTGAAGAAGACAGAAGATTTTTGGAGGTTGTAGCAATCAGGAAAGTGATTAAATGGAAGGGAGTCCCACTGGCGGGAAGCGTGAGGAAATAAACTGATAGAGTAGAAATGGTGGTTACATTTACCAACTTCAACGATAAAAGAGTGGGATCTAGATGTCAGTCTTGTAGCGTGCATAAAGTCATTATGTCCGGGTACCAGGGTAAAAGCTCATCAGAGTAGTTGCCATAAAAATATTTGCAGAAAAGGCAAGAGGGAAGTACCATCAAGTTGATGAGAAAGTATGAATATATATATATATAAGTGAGAGAGTGAGTGTGTGTGTGAGAGAGAGAGAGAGAGAAATTGTGGCAGGTGAGAGTTTCTGCAACGCCTATAAATGAAAAAAATAGTGAAAACATTCTTCTGTAATAGGGAATGGCTAACCGCCTTAGCAGATTGTTGTGAATTTCCGTCGCCAATTTGTTGTGGAGTTGTGGCCAGGGCCGTGCTTAGGCCCCCGCAGACCCCGCAGTTGCGGGGTGGGGAGCGCAAGGCTCCTTCCCTCCGCAGATCTATTGCAATGAAAAAAATTAACAAAATAATTATTAGGATTAACTGGAAAATTATTATCATACTTGTATGTTGAAATAGACATCTATCAACCCATCTCGATCTCTCTCTTTACACACACACACACACACACACACACACACACACACACACACATATATATATATATATATATATATATATATAAACATGTTACGGAAATTAAAGAATTTTAACGAAACTTGGTTACAAACAATCGACAATTTGAAATGAATTGTTTGAACATTATTTTTTTTATCGATACTCGTATTTAAATAGATATTCTGTTTTTTAATTAAAAAAACAGAATATCTACTTAAATACGAGTATCGATAAAAAATAATGTTCAAACAATTCATTTCATATATATATATATATATATATATATATAATTGAAAAACTTGTAGAAGATTGTGAGTTGAAACGCATTGAAATGACTATAAACACAGCTACGAAATCACAAAAAGTAGCTAAAAGTTGTGAAAACGTTCGTAATGTATAGCTTCAAAACGCCATTTCCGCGGTTTCTTCGTTTTTTTTTTTTGTTTTTTTTTTTTGTGATCACCGAATATCTGCGTTCCGAGATTATTTTATTTTGTTTAAAGTACCATTTATTGTGGGGGCCGCAAGTTGCATTCTGCGGGTAGAGGGGTCGCAAGGCACATTCTGCGGCGGGGGCCACGATATTGCTAAGCACGGCACTAGTTGTGGCGAAACTTTGCCGCAAAGTTGTAGTGACCGGTTTGACCAGAAGTAAGACGCGGAACACAGGAGGTACGTTCAAAACAGTATATTAGCATAACAAGAAACAAAATATTCAAAGTAAGTGTTAATAATAAGTAACTAGAAATAAGTAAGTCAGAAAGGTATTATTACGCTGCTTATTGCCTGACTAGTAGATAACTGCCGTCGTTAACTGCTTTGTTTACTGCTCTTAACTGCCTTCATTAAATGCTCCCCGGAAGTCACGCAGGTAATTACATATAATAAGAGGAAGAGCGCATTCCTCGTAGGAGGGCACCATAACACAGATCGTTATCCTTGAGTACACTTTTTGCAAATTTACTGAGACAAAACGAATAATGATTTGCTTCCTTCTAATTCTTTCTACAAATTATTTCTGTCGCAAATACAAATAAAGTTATAAATTTTTTAAAGTGTACACGAACTTTATTGGCACCCTGTATATATATATATATATATATATTTTTTTTTTTTAATCATATCACCCCGAGCAAGGCGGTAATGCCACTGATGTGCAGCGGGCTACGTAAGAGTGAAAAGATTGGAAAAGAGAAAGCCGGAAACCACATCCTAAACAGGCAACAAGGGATGAGCCTCTTCACGTGTTCAAAAGACGTGGGTGGAGTGTGAACCGGGCGATATAAGCAACTTAAAGACATTTATCCAAATACATAAAATTATAAGAATTTGTGATGTGTTTTACGAATATCGAAATTTTGGGAAGGGAGGGGCTCAATAGAAAACAGAAACTACAATATTAAAAAAAAATAATAGATGTTCAAGCGACTAATCTCAAATTTCTTGACCGACTGCAGAGTTTCATCAGAATCAAAGGGTCCCATAAATCTATTGAATTATTATTAGATATATTTATATTCCGATTTCAAATACGCTCTATGCTTGAATAAATTAAGCACCTGACAGTAGTAAAGTATTTAGAAGCTACTGAAATTTTTTTTATTTTGTCGTTATAAAATATAATTTTGTAAAAGAAAAACAAAAACTTACAAAATATACACAGCAAATTCACCAATTGTAAGAATAAATATCAACAACTTAAATGTCAATTAAATGTCACGTCTTTTCCTTTCTTCATTAATCACGAGAAAGACCATCTGAAGAAAAATATTAATAATCAGTATTTAAACACACACACAAATACACAAATACACATTTCATTCTTTCCTTTTTGAATCTGATGAAGCCTTGAATAGTGAAATCTATTTTCATGAAACTTTTCCACTTGTCAACTTTAAAAATTTGACAGGATTCTATTTAATAACATATTTATAAACCAAAACAATATTGTTCAGTGTGAGTTTAAGATAGATTCTGCCATGAAAAACTGTTTCCTTCTAAAAAAAAAAAAGTCTGTCCTTGGAGGGGGGATGAATTCATATCTTTTTGCAAGGATATTAGCATGTAAGTAAATGTAGTGACATATTTTTTGCAAGCGTACAACCTGAACAACATAAGGTATGCGGACGATACAGTGCTGATTGCGGACACGGAAAGGAAACTACAAGACCTCAGACAGAAAGTAGCAGTGGAGAGTGACAAAAAGGGACTACAAATAAACTTTAAGAAAACTGAGTGCATGGTCATCAGCAAAAGATACAAGCCAAAATACCAAATACAGGTGGGAGATAACAAAATCAAGCAAGTACAAAAATTTAAGTACCTAGGAAGTGTTCTAACAGGAGATGGAAAGTGCGACACGGAGATCCGAAGGCGAATTGGCATGGGAAAGGACGCGTTCCAGAAGATGAGCAAAATACTAACACACAGGAAAATCTCACTAGAAACAAAGAAAAGAGTGCTGGACTGCAGGACTGCACTCAAAAATTATGGCAAGACTGGAAGCGGCCGAAATGTGGTTCTACAGAAGGATGCTACGGATATCGTGGACTGAGCATGCAAGCAACGATGAGGTGTTGGAAAGAATGGCAACAAAAAGGAAATTGATACTGAGCATAAGGAAGAGACAACTGAAGTTCCTGGGACACGCAATGAGGAAGGAGAGCCTGGAGAATCTGATACTGACTGGTCAGATAGAAGGAAGGAGAGACAGAGGAAGGCAGCGGATAACATATTTGCAGGGTCTGATCAGGTGGATGACAGAACGGAGGTTGCCAGGAGCAACAGGAGCAAACATACTAAGAGCCACAAGGGATAGGGAAACATGAAGAACCATGATCGCCTACGTCCTGAAGGGACAGGGCACATAGAAGAAGAAGATTAGCATGTAAGTAAATGTAGTGATAAATTCGACTGGAATTCGAACTCGGATCTCTGATTCCTTAATTCATTACTCCACCGTGCCTCCATTTAGATACACTGTATTTTTTTTTTTAATTTTCTCAAGAAAGGAAAAGAATGACTTTTTTCAAAGTCGTTAATATTTATTCGTATAATTCTTAGTTCAAATCGAAAAATTTTAATGTATTTTCCCAGTTTTATTTTTTTGTTTATTTTTGTATCGAATTTTTCTTTCTGCTTTATTCAAGAGAAACGCCAGTTTAGGGAAAAAAAATACTAAGAGTCATTATTTAAGTTAACACACAAATAGACATCCCCAGATTTCATTCTTTCGTTTCGGGATTTGATCAGGCCTTGAATGGCGAAATGAATAATCGAATCTATTTTTAATCAAATCTATTTTCATGAAACGATTCCAATTGTCAAACTTAAAACTTAAAACACGCGCGTGTGTGTGTCTGTGTGTGTGTACAAATCCATATCTAGGGCCTACTCACTCCTGGTGAAAGAACCTCTCCTTAGTTGACTATGTTTTCAGGGTTGTTTTCAGACGTGTAGTCGTACTCACCACGGGTTGGTGAGGCTAGACTCATGTGCGTTCTGGTCCAGTGGATATCGGCTCGGAACGAGAAACCGGGGAGCCGAGTTCGAATTCCAGTTGAATCCATTGTATTCACTTACGCGCAAATACCCTTGGGAAAGGTATTAATCCGTCTCTTCCTTCCAGTTATGGGTTAAATAATAGGACAGATTGGGTTCTATAGCCTTGGTCGGCAACCAGTCTACCGCAGAAAGCAATGGCAAACTACTGCGGGATAATCTTCTGCCCAGTCAGTCATGTCTCTTTCGAGACATGATCGCTCAAGCGTGTATCACGTATGGCACTTAACTGACTGAGGCTAGACTGTGCGTTGTGGTGCAGTGGATATCGACTCTGAACGAATAATCGGGGAGCCGAGTTCGAATTCCAGTTGAAATTCCTCGCGTTCACTTAAGCATAAATACCCTTGGGAAAGGTATTAATCCGTCTCTCCCCTTGCGTTATGGGTTAAATAATAGGACAGATTGGGTTCTATAGCCTTGGCTGGCAACCAGTCTACCGCAGAAAGCAATAGCAACCTACTGCGGGGTAATCTTCTGCCAAGTCAATCATGTCTTGAAAGAGACATGATCGTCCAAAGCGTGTATCACGTATGGCTTAATTGACTGACTGAGGCTATTTACGACTGTTGACTTTGAGGAGTTTATCCGACCTTTGACAGCTCTTGTTTTATTTTCTTTTGTGCTGCTGAGGTTTCACTTAACCTTCTCATCTGGCTAGGAGTAGGTAGGAAAGCCGGTATATTCGCCGACCACTTGACCACTTGACCAGGTTTTGAATTCTGAATTGTCCTTCTCCTAAACCGGTTGACCTCCATGTCAATATGACCCATTCTATCCAGCTATTTATCCATAGATGGGCGGTGAGCGAAGAAGGTCCGGGTTCATACATTTCTGAATGGTTTTTGCGTATAACGAATGTTTTAAGTTTTTTATTTTTTTTATTTTTAAACTTCTTCTTCTTCTATGTGCCCTGTCCCTTCAGGACGTAGGCGATTATGGCTTTCCACGTTTCCCTATCCCTGGTGGCTCTGAGCACGCCTTCTCCTGTTACACTGTGAAATTCTCGTTCTATCATCTACCTGATTAAGTCCTTCAAATATGTTATCCGTTGCTTTTCCCTGTCATTTTTCCCTCTATCTGGCCTGTTAGTATCAGGTTTTCTAGGCCCTCCTTCCTAATTGCGTGTCCCGGGAACTTCAGCTGTCTCTTCCTGATGCTCAGTATTAATTTCCTTTTTGTTTCCATCATCCCCAAGACCTCATCATTGCTCACATGCTCGATCCATGAGATTCGCAGCATCCTTCTGTATAACCACATTTCAGTGCTTCAAGATTTTTCTTCATCTTTGATGGTATTATTAAAAAAACTGTCCAAAATTGGCTAGCCAAGTGTGGAAATTGAAATTAAAATATAGAAAACCCTCCAGACATAACGTGGAGTTTATTAAAAACAGCTAAACCTTACAACGGTGGTAAAATATGTAGACTGTTCCAGGAAGAAAATGTTGCTATTATGTTATTCCCAAACAAAAATGAATTACTAAATGAAAGAACAGAAATTATGACGAAGTGTAACCATACCATAAAATACTTATTAGGGTCATACAATCATGAATGAAAATGTTCTAATTTCTAATTTTGAAAATTGCGCGTTCATAAAAAAAATCCCTATTATGTGAGCGTTTGAAAAAAAACCCAAAAAACGGTAAAATCAGTTATTGTAAATCGCCTGAAGACACCAAAAGGTAGAAACCTGGGTTGCGTAATAACTCGTTTACAAATTATATATATATATATATATATATATATATATATATATATATATATATATATATATATGAGGTATATACTTGTTCCATAGTGTTTTGGTTATCAGTGAGATTGACGTCTCGAGTTCAAATTCTAACCGATGTTTTCGCACAGGTACCCTTGAAAATGATGTGATGTGTGTCGTGGTGCAGTGGATATCGACTCGGAACGAGAAATCGGAGAGCCGATTTCGAATTCCAGTTGAATTCGTTGCATTCACTTACGCGCAAATATCATTTGGAAAGGTCTCTTCCTTTCAGCTAAGAGTTAAGTAACAAGACGGAATGTATTCTATAACCTTGGTTAGCAACCAGTCAACCGCAGAATGTAATGGCAACCTTCTACAGGAAATCTTCTGCCTTGTCTCTTTCAAGACATGATCACCCACACGTATATCACGTATGGCACTTTACTGTCTGACTGAAATAAAATTTATTTCCTGTCACATTGAATATTTATTTGTGGGCTTGATTGTTCGTTTTTTTTTTTTTTTTACATCAAAGATGGACCATAAAGAAAGATTGGGAAGCCCTTATTTAGAGGTTAGGTTTTTGTTTCACAACTCTATTGTACAATTTTTTTTTTTTGCCATTTCATCTGCTTTATAAATTTCTCTAAATTTTTTGTTAATTTCCTTTCGGCAGACGACAATAGCGCCATCTTAAGTTAAAAGGATTTTATCTGACATACAAATTGAATGTAAAACATGACTTAAAAACACGGAAGCCATTTAACGTTCGACAAGTAGATTCATTTTCCTAAGTTATTAAAACTATATAGTGCACTATGTTCTAAAATAATAAAATAAAAGATAGTGCGTCAAAAAACGAACAAGACAAAACACGTGGCCCAATGAATAAAAGCGTTGTTTGAAATAATCAAAAAAGGGAATTAACCCAGAGAGTTGTGAGTTCAACACGTGGCCACAGCAGAAACAAAATAAAATAAAAAAAACTTGGAAAGTTCATTTACTAAAGAGATTCAGGTTTCTTTTTTCCAACCTTTTACTCTTTTCCATTCTTTTCCTCTTTTTTTTTTCAATTCGAGTAGATAGACTAAACTATCACCCGGTTCACACTCCACCCACGTCTATTGAACGGGTGAAGAGGCTCATCCCTCGTTTCCAGTTTAGGATGTGGTTTCTGGATTTCTCTTTTCCAATCTTTTACTCTTTTCCGTTCTTTTCCTCTTCTTTTCTTTTTTTCAATTCGAGTAGATAGACTAAATTATCGCCCGGTTCACATTCCACCACGTCTATTGAACAGGTGAAGAGGCTCATCCCTCGTTTCCTGTTTAGGATGTGGTTTCCGGCTTTCTCTTTTCCGATCTTTTATTCTTTTCCATTCTTTTCCTCTTTTTTCTTTTTTTCAATTGGAGTAGATAGACTAAATTATCGCCCGGTTCACACTCCACCCACGTCTATTGAACGGGTGAAGAGGCTCATCCCTCGTTTCCTGTTTAGGATGTGGTTTCCGGCTTTCTCTTTTCCAATCTTTTCACTAACTTTCTTTCTTTTTTTTCCTCAATTAGAGTAGATAGACTAAACTATCGCCCGGTTCACACTCCACCCACGTCTATTGAACAGGTGTAGAGGCTCATCCCTTGTTCCCTTTTTAGGATGTGGTTTCCGGCTTTCTCTCTTTCAATCTTTTCACTCTCTTTCTTTTTTTTTTCCTCAATTGAAAAAAAAAACTGAAACTGAGATATCCAGAAAAGGCATGGCATATAGAACTAGAACAATCTACGCCCGTGAACTAAATAAATGGTTTAGATAGCAATTGATGTTGCATTAAAATTTTTGGAGATTGTAGCTATTAGGGAAGCAAACAAACAGGAGTTCCACAAACGGGAAGTGCGAGAAAAAAACTATTAGAGTAGAAGAGACAGTTACATTTAACTATTTCGACGATTAAAGGGTTGGGGCTTGATGCCAATATAGTAGCACTTGTAAATACATGTGATCTGAAGGGAACAAGGGGAGATAAACTATATTGGAATTTCGAATTGAACCTTTTATTTAGTCTACGGTGGGTGGGTAGACTGTTCTCGTACCACGTGCTATGCCTTTTCTGGATAAAATGATAATAGCCCAGTGAGTTGCTGAGTAACCCAAAGAGTTGTGAGTTCAATACCTGGTCACAGTAATGGTGACCAAAAAAAAAAAAAAAAAAAAAAAAAACTTGGAAAGTTGAGTTACTTAAGCGAGTTAACTGTAAATTGAAAAAGCATGACGCATGAAACTAGAACAATCTACTCCCGTAAAGGTTCAGTTTGAAATCCTAATGTCTATTACCTGAAGAAATCCGGGGCGTACAACGACCGAAACGTGCTTATGACAATAAAGATTCGGACAACAGTCCGAATAGTGTAAACAGTTACAATAACTCATCTCAGGAATACAGACAGATAAAACAAAAATTTACAAATAAGATTCACAGAACTACATAAATATTTAATTCACAATATTTTCAAATGAAAATTAAAGAATATTCTATAAAATGCTTCTAAAATCTAAATTTAATTGTATAGCAATCACTCCAGTTATTTTGGCTCGTTTTTGTTTTTTCTTTTCTTACATATTTGTCGAAGTTAGTGAAAATCGCAAAATATTGATTTAATATATAAGCCTACTCATCGTTTTGTTTTATAATTTTATGTCACATATTTTTCGACCTATACACGAGTATACACGGTGTGTGTGTGTGTGTGTGTGTGTGTGTGTGTGTGTGTGTGAGTGTGTGTGTGTGTGCGTGTGTGTGTTTAATGATTTCTTACCTGGAAATTTGTAGCAATATGATTAGTCATGACTTTGAAGTCAGACGAAACCCTTGCTCCAACAACCCTCGCTTCCCAGAACACGCATAATGGCGACGTATCTAAGAGCTCAAATACTTGAAATCTAATTAATTTTTTTTTTAATCATATCACCCCGAGCAAGGCGGTAACGCCACTGATGTGCAGGGGGCTACATAGGAGTGAAAAGATTGGAAATATTTCAAAATTTAATAAACGGGCAATTGCATCGATCTATTATTCATTATCGATCTGTTATTCATTTATCTTTTGCTTACCACATATGAGTGTAAGCAAACACACACTCATGGATTCATTTGTTTTTTTGTTTTTTTTTACGATTTATCAACATATTTTGGGAATTATATGAACAATTCTTTTTTGGTTGAAGAGCTTCGTCAATATTTTCTTTATTTTCATTTTTCGTTTCCAGCCATTTTACATATAGATTTTAAAACAAATAAAATAATAATAATAATAATAATAATAATAATAATAATAATAATAATAATAAAAACGGTTACGAATATTAGAAGCCTTAACCATAAAGAACAAACAATCCGGTGTCAATAAAAACCCATTCAATTTAGGAATAAACATATTAATTATATTTTGCGGTTACCAGCCATAACATGTTAATACGTAAAGACGCGATAATTGAAAAATAACAAAATCAACGAAATATCTTGTGACTCGGCTCTCGAAAGCCACAAAAGAAACATAGCGTATGACTTCAAAACAAAACCTTATTAGCCTACAACACTTTTCAGATAAAAGCTTATGAAAATTAAAAGAGCTCATGCTGTATTTTTTTTTTTTTACAATAATGTTCATTCTTTATAAGGCCCGAGATTCGCACGAGGTAGAACGTTGCAAAGTAAAAGATTCAACTTATGCGGATATGTGCTGAAGATAACGGTTAACCCTAGACTTAAACAGGGTAAGATTGTAGTGATCCGGGAAGCATTCTCTTGGGAGTCACTTCCACAAGGCAGTTGTTCGTGAAGCTGCTTGAATTGAACTTATATCTCACCAGGAGGTGGAGGTATAAAAGGAATTAAAGTTAGCTACAATGTGTGCAATAACATTTAGGGTTACAACATTGGATCTTATCTTCGTCGCCAGTGTTGTAAGTGTAAACGTTACTGAGTGAGTAATCACTAAAACGGAGGTTGGGAATAATAGTATATCAACAAGTACAAGACTTGCACGCTGCGTGAAGTAGATACATTGCTACTGAACTGCTAGTCAGTATAATCACACGACTCTTTCCTTTACTTTAATAGTGTCTACGTATTTAAGAGGAGAGGAACATACCATTACTATGTATAGGTAGGTTGCATCTGATCTTTTTTTTATTTATTATGCCACCCCAAACAAGGCGGTATCGCAACTAGTGTACAGGGGGTTACAGCGAGAGAAAAAAAAACTGGGTAAAAAAGCATGAAAGATGAGTTTGAGTTTTGTTTAACGGCATATCGACCTCTGTGGGTTATTCAATTCCAAAAAGGTAGGGTTTTAAGATATTTTTAAGGTTGATTTAGTCAGATTTTAATGAAATTTTTTTTCTTTTTCTTTTTAGAATATTGAAAATGTCTTCTAGTTTTGTATTCAAAATGTTTTGCTGAGAATAATGTTTTCCTTAAAAATGTGTTATGGAAATAATTTTTTCTTCAAAAATTTATTGTGGGTAATATTTTTCCTTCAAAAATGCATGTTTTTTTATGAAAGTCTATTTTTATGTATATATTTCTATTAAAGTGTATTTTTATACTTTTATAGTGTTTTGACTCCAGTTTGGGGGTTAACTATTTGCCCATAGCTAAGACCCTAACAGGTGCTACCACTCCGAGTCAGGGTGGACCTGGGAACAATAGCAGTTAAGAGGTGTTTCCATGCTCCTCACAACCTTCCCAATCAGAGGCCTTGCTGCCGGATGCAGTTTACCGGATGAAAGATGAACAGTATTGTAGAAGATAGAGTTCCAAAGGCGAGAAAGAGGTTGCATTTAACTATTTCAACGATAAAAGAGAGTGACCTAGGTGCCAATCTAGTAGAACGCTTAAATTCGCGTGATCGGGGTCACCAAGGAAAAGACGCTCATCAGAGCAGTTGCCATTTTCTTCTATATGCCGTGTCTCGTCAGGATGTAAGCGATCATGGCCCTCCTCATCTTCCTATCCCTTACAGCTCTTAACACCCTTTCTCTTTTTACTCCTCCCAAACCATGCTCCGCTATGCCTTTGCTCAAATGCGTTGTTTTCCCCTGTTTTTCTTTCCGTCTATCTGACTTGTGAGTATCAGATTCTCCAAGACCTCCTTCTTCAATACATGTTCCAGAAACTTCAGCTGTCTTTTTCTGGTGCTAAGTATCAGTTTCCTTTTCGTTTCCATCCTCTCCAAAACATTGTCATTACTAACATGTTCGGTCCATGGTATACTCAGCATCCTTCTGTAGAACCACATTTCGGTTGCCTCATCTTTGATGAAATTGTCCAGCATTCGCTGCCATATTGAAGGACAGAAATTACATAACAATCCAGTACTATTTTCTTTGTTTCCCACAAAATTTTCCTGTCACTCAATACTTTACTAAGATTTTGGAATGCATCCTTGCCCAGGCCAATACACCTTCGGATCTCAGTGAAGTACTTTCCGTCCTCTGTGAGAACACTTCCCAGGTATTTAAATTTCTGTACCTGCTTGATTTTTAGTATCCCCGGCCTGTAGTTTGCATTTTAGGCTTCTCTTTTTACTGATGGTTATGCATTCAGAATTTTAAGTGATGAACTTCATCCCATGTTTCAGGAACTCCTTCCGGAGAAAAATACCATCTTTCATGGTGATGATGCACCCATTCATACTACTAAAGTTGTAGCTGAATGGTACGAGGAACATTCTATTGAACTAGAAAATATTATCTGGCCACCACAGTCCCCAGATTTCAACATCATTGAGCACATATGGTTCATTTTAGTGAGGAGTCGATATAGTCCACAAACATCACTAAAAGAATTGGAGACTGTTTTAGTTTAAGAATGGATAAAAAATTCTCTGCAATTCAAACTTTGTATGAGTCGATCTCTCGAAGAATTCAAACTGTAATTACTGCCAAAGGCAGTCCTACCCTGTTGTGTCGTGAAAATACGATACAAACAAATGAGTGGTTAGTCCGAGTGGTAAAGACTAAGGAACACACGATTAAATCAACAATAAGGTTTATTGTACTAAAGGTAAAAATATTAAGAGTCCACACAATAGTCACTATGTACGAAAATGTAGCGGAGATTACTTCCGTCCGTTCCTGGTCGTCTTCCGGTCATCAGCTCGCTCGTAATCTACTACGTAGTTTATTTATAATGGGTGACAGTCCATTACGAGAAGAAGACAGGTTCTTCCATTACAACAAACCCCATATTGAAATAAATTTGCTAGAAAATTCAAGATGTTTCCAGTATTTTGTCCAACCCTATATATATATATATATATATAATGCTCTCATTTCGATTGAGCTCTCTAGAGAAGGAAATTTTTAGAACAGTTTTCACTTCTGCTATAAGCGTGACTCTTCAGAAATGAATTGAGTTCTTTCAGTGACTGTCATGTGTATACACTGCTTATATACAACACATTAAAATTTCCCTTCTCTGATTCCATGCGCCAATGGCTTAGGGAGTAGCGACTCCCACTGACACCAAATCGGTCGGGTTTCAATCCCGGCCAGAGGCAAGTGGATGTGTCTATGAACACTGATGAGCTGTGATACAGCGAAACAGGCTTGTATGTGGATGACTATATATATATATATATATATACGTACCAACAAAACAGTAGCACTAATCACGACCGAAATCAGAAAAACAAATCAGTAACGTAAGTCGTCAAACCCAAAGGGTACTATCAAATGGGTAAAGGGGAATAAAAAAAGAAACAAACAAAGCAAAAGCCGTGTTTGAAAGAAAAAAACCCAAGACGAAAACCTTAAGAAAAAAGTGCTCAATACGAAAGTACGAAAGTAGAGCAAAAAGAAAAGTAGATTTAGCTTATATATATATATATATATATTTCTATATATATATATATATATATATATATTTCCACAGATTTACACTTACGCATACATTGGAAAAACATTTATCATAGACTTCCCACAACCTGCTTGTTATATTGCTGTATAGCTTTTCATTTAGTAGAAAATAGAGATTAATTTCCAGGAAGAATAATGAAACGTGCATTCATTACCGGAATTAGTGCTTCTCACTTTAGAAATAAATATACGAAAAGAAATGTTGTACCTTCTTTGCATAATGTTAAATGGAGAAAAAGTATTCTGGTTTTATTTTCAGCTACATCACTTTACAATTTTAGTATAAAGTTGTGACAACATTGGGTTTAAGTCACTGAATCGCCGTGTCGTGGCACACTAGTGTGCCGCGGCATCTTCTTAAGCGTGTCGCAGGATCTTCATTAGTGTGCCGCGAAATATTATCACATGACATACATATATAGTTACATTTATGATTACCTGCCTTTTTTGGCAAGTGGGGATCTCAGTTGCGCCTCTGTCCTAGGGCAGAGTGCGACTCCGTTGTATCTCTGTCCGAGGACGAATATGCTTCTGAGAGAAATAACATTGAAAGGTGCTCAGTTCCGTGGAACAGTGTCCTGAGGCTGAATCACCACATTCAGTTTGAGGAGTGGATCGGCGGTCGGCACTGAGGCTCGTTCGGACGCATTTGGGTCCTCATCATAAACACGACCTTGTGTCACATCCACGTCTCAGTGAGGATACAAGGCAAATATTATACATATACTAGCAGTATAGCCTGGCGTTGCTCGGGTGTAATGAAAGCTTTAAAAGTAATCCATGGTCCTGGAGCTCAGACTCTTTGGACGTTGGCACGAAAGACTAAAAACCAATAGTTGTTTCCAGTTAAAGCGAAACCGTAGACTGAAAGAAAAATGAATGGATGTAAATCAAATTTTGATTTCCTGGTATCGATATCAAATGTTCTGCACTATTGTAAGAACTGTAACCTTGAAACTTCTGAATATCGTTTCTTATGTCTTTGTCTATGAGTGTATCACATTTGATTAAAATTGGACCACTCCTTCTATAACCCGATTTTTTCGATTATCGATTTTCGATATTTATCGGCGGTACCTTGACACAAAACCTAGCTAAAAACACTTGCAGACGCTTTGAGTACAACTGTGTAAATTTTCAAGAAAATTGGTTCAGCCGTTTCGTAGTCTATAGGTAACGGATACACAAACACAGACACACACACACAGACACACACACACACACAGAGACAAAGTTCCATTTATAAATAAGTTTAGATATTTATACATACATATATATATATATATATATATATATATATATATAGATAGATAGATAGATAGATAGATAGATAGATAGATAGAAATATTTATATATATATATATATATAGAGAGAGAGAGATAGATAGATAGATAGATAGATAGATAGATAGATAGATATGAATATACTGAGATAGATAGATAGATAGATAGATAGATAGATAGATAGATAGATAGATAGATAGATAGATAGACAGCCATTTCGGAGTCTATAGATAATGGATGCACACACACACACACAGACACACACAGAAACACGCACACACACAGAGACAAAGTTCCATTTATAAATAAGTTTATGTGTGTGTGTGTGTTCGGAAGTAGTAATAGTACAGCATTAGTATTTGAATAAAAAAATATCTTTTTTTAATAATTCTTTTCACTAAAATTCATACATTTTGTACATCTATACAAAAGGAATGACCCACATTAGCTAAAACGTCTTTATCAGTTTTTATTTCAGTCTTCTACTTCTTGTTTATGGCAATTAAGATTCTCAACACTAAATAACATACAAAATAAGAAGCGAGAAAGACAACGCTCAAGAAAAAATGGGAGTCTGCTCATCGGACATTCGACCAAACATTGAAGAAATCGCCCAAAAAACACCAGGCACAAATTTCACACTAAATAAGCTGCACAAACAATTGAATAGAAACATCGAAATAAACTAAGTTTATAGTTGTGTGGGTATTTATAAAAAAAAATCTATGGTTTTATTTCATAACATTTAAACGTATACCTTTCAAATATTTGCTTAGTGTGATGTGATATTTTCATTTGTTTCTAGGTGTGCCGTTGCTTAAAAACATTGAGAAATACTGGCTTAACGAGATAGATAATTACAAGGAGATGCTAATCAACTACAAATTTACTTTCGATGGTAATTATATATATATATATACACACACACACACACACACACACACACACACACACACACACACACACACACACACACACATATATATATGGTATTTATTATTACAATAATAATAGCATACTGTCTAGGGCCAGGAAGTTTTTCTCGTCCCAAACAATCCTGCACATATACAAGTCTACCATCCACCCGTGCATTGAGTATTGCTGCCATATCTGGTCGGGTGGTCCTGCTATCCACTTAGGTGAACTCGACCGAATCCAACAGAGAATCTGGTCGATCCTGACTTGGCAGCTAGTATACAGTCACTTTCTCACCGATGCAGTGTGGCTTCCCTGTGTCTCTTCTACAAATACTTTACGGCTTCTGCTCCGATGAACTTAGCTCACTGGTACCTCCTATATACGAATTTCCTTGAGCCACAAGATTAGCAACTAGGTCCCACCCTTTTTCTGTGAAACCAATAAATTGTATATGCAAATTCTACTCCAACAGCTTCTTTTCTTGAACTTCCCGCCTGTGGAATTCACTTCCTCATATTTGACTTCCTGACAGTTACCATCTCCAAGAATTTAAATGTAAAGTTAATAGTCATCTCCTGTCTCACTAAATTACATTCTCTCTCTCATGCTTTTCTACATCCACCCCTCATCAGTACTCTCTTCCCTCTCCTGCTCTCTTCCTGACACCCCCTACAACCTCTCACTCCTCATAACACCATTAGGCCAAACGTTGGAGAAATCGCGAAAAATCACCTGGCACAAGTTTCACACTAAATAAACTGCACAAATAATTGAATAAAAACATCTAAATAAAGTTTATATTTGTGTGTGTATTTAAAAAAAATCAATGGTTTTATTTCATAACATTTAAGTGTATACCTTTGAAAATTTGTACTAAGTGTGCCGTGATATTTTCATTTGTTCCTAGGTGAGCCGTTGCTTAAAAACATTGAGAAACTATGCGTTAAGTGGTCAGTTTATGGTCAGCACGATTTAAAACACTCGAAAATAAGTTTTATACCTTCTACATTATTAAAATGTGCGTTGTGGTGCCGTGGATGTCGACTCGGAACGACAAATCGGGGAGCACAAATACCCGTCTCTTCCTTCCAGTTATGGGTTAAATAACAGAACAGATTGGGTTCTATAGCCTTGGCTGGCAACCGAGCAATGGCAACCTACTGGATAATCTTTTGCCTAGTCAGTCATGTCTCTTTCGAGACATGATCGCCCAAAGCGTGTATCACGTATGGCACTTAACTGACTGGCACATTATTAAGTGAACAAATATTATTCTGGTTTTATTTGACTAGTCGGGGAATTTTCAGAGACACCACTTTGCAACGTTTCTATAATGTTGCGACAACGCTAAGGGTGAACAGTCTGTTAGGGGTTAAGAAAACAGTTGATTGAAACGTTAAAATAAACGTCGCACAACGTCATATGTCTCCCAACTAAAATACAATGCATCTGCAACTTTGCAAGAGTGAGTGAGTGAGTGAGTGTGTATTTTGACGGTATATCAACCTTTGGGAATTATTTAATACTCAAGCCGCTTTTCCATTCATTTTTTAATATTGGCTCCTAGTTACTATTCCATTTTTTCTTGCAAGGCCCTTCTTACATCGTCCTGGGTGTGACGATAAACTACACCCGGTGCTCCTGTTGGGCACCTCGAGATTCTTGACAAAATCGAGAGAAGGGTTCGCAATACAACCGGTCCTAACCAGGCATCCTGTCTCCAGTGTCTTTCTCATCGGATGAGCTTTTTCCTGGGACCAGGAATACATGAACTTTAACGGATGAGATTTGTCTTTTTTATTACTGTATACTTACTTTTGCACACACACACACACACACACACACACACACACACACACACACACACATATATATATATAATAATATTTATTAATAAATTATAACATTGAACATATCAATGTTATAATTTATTAATAAATATTATTATTATTAGCTCTACTTTGTATTGAGCACTTTTTAAAAAATAGTGTTTCTTTGGATGGGGAATATTATTCCACCCATACTAGGATATATATATATATATATATATATATATATATATATATATATATATATATTGTTTACAGGTTTATATGTGTGCATTCATGTCTTTTCCTCGTTTAATATATGAATAATTTCTAAATATAATCATTTTTTGTTAAAAATAAAGTGAATCTAATAGTCGATGAAATAATGCTGATCTCAATTTAATCGATATTAATATTAATGCCCCCAAAGATTGTTTTTCGAGTTTGCTCATATATTCTTAAAATTAGAAGTTACTTTATTCTGATTGGTCTACACTGTCTATTTCTCCCTGATTAAGGGGGGGTTGGTTTGTTTTTAACCTTTTAAAACCCTTCAAATTGAAATAAACCTCATCGCTTGATAAGACATGAGTAGTGTCGAAACAAAATAGCTACTTTTGTAGTGATATTATAACATATTCATGTTTTAATTTCTGAATATATATATATATATTTAGTGTATCGAGGCAGCAAGTAATTTTCTAAACCTATGCTGTTAAATATAAGAGACAATGAATGTCTATTATGTTTAATCATGAGCCGTTCTAAACGTCGTATTTTTGCTTTAATTTCAGTTGACAATAAAGACAAAAATTCTCCAACATTTGGATAATTATTTATTGATTTTCTTCTAAGCCTTCGACTTGCATGAGCCATCTTCAGAGAGGTAGTTTAAACTGAAATATTATAACATCCACCATCACCGACGATTTTATTTTGTGTTGACATAAAACTCCGCTTGGCAACGGCAATATTTACCGAAAATAATAAACGCAGTTCTTAAATTTGCGATGCGGCTTTATGACGTCACACCGCGTGATAGCGCGAAATGACAACAAAACCATGTAGTCAAATGCAATGTAATATGTTATTTACTGTTTTAAAGTTGATTTTATTGGGTGTTGGTTGTTTCGATTTGATGTAGATTTGTCTTTATTTTTAACTGAAATTAAAGCAAAAATACGACGTTTAGAACGGCTCATGATTAAGCATAATAGACATTCATTGTCTCTTATATTTAACAGCATATATATATATATATATATATATATATAGTCATCCGCAGACAGATCTGTTTATGCACACACACACACACACACACACACACACACACACACACACACACACATATATATATGTATATATATATATAAGATTAAGTTTGTCACTCAACTAAGCAGTCTTTCGAAATTTCGTGATGTTCTAACTCGTAAGGGCTTATTATTCAATCTGCTATTGATGCTTATTATTTTTTATTTTATTTTTTTTAATCATATCACCCCAAGCAAGGCGATAACGCCACTGATGTGCAGGGGGCTACGTAAGAGTAAAAAGAATGGAAAAGAGAAATCCGGAAACCACATCCTAAACAGGGAACAAGGGATGAGCCTCTTCACCTGTTCAATAGACGTGGGTGGAGTGTGAACCGGGCGATAGTTTAGTCTATCTATTAATGTTGTATCTTTATTTTAATATCGAGCAATTTGCAACAACAAAAAATGCTTGCCAAAATTTTTTTTCATCAGTAAACAACTGAAAAACGAACAATCTTGGTATAAAGAATTATCACAACTCAACAAGTCCTTCCTTTGCAAAAATTAAATAATACATTTCATTTACCTTTAATTTTGTCAATAAAATGGCCTCTTTGTAAAGAACCTACTAAAATATGTATGAGGTTTTAAAAACCAGGTTCATGGATTTATTTCAGGTTCTATGAGACAAAACTAATAATGGCGACTGCTTTCGAAGAATTTAAAAATAAAAATAAAAGTTTTTGTTTCTTCTAAATTTAAGAAAATATCTTATCTGTTTTCTGTGGTTCTTATCACATTAAAAAAGACGTTTGGCTTCGAATATGAATGCTTTAAGCTTAAAGGAAAACTACTATTTCAGACGGCTATCTTGTTAATATAAATTTAATAAAATAAAAAAAAATCTTAAATTCAGTTTTTCGTTGTTTTAACAGAGTTTAAGGTATAAAATAAATAAATGAATGTGTTATAAGCCGTTAGCACGTTGTATTATTAATAATAATGCCCTATCCACTGCATTCTTTTTCGGGGCCTCTCAGTTGTAGTATCCTTATTGTTGATTTCATTCAAAGTTGTTTTCTGTTGCCATAGCAGGATATAACAACACAACTATGAAATTCAAAGAAATTAAAATTCAGGGATCAGAATCACCTTCAGTGCCGGGGCAAACATTTTGTACAGCAAACGAAATCACATATTGAGCGATAAAGGTTAAATTCATCACTTCCCCCCGTAATTCAATATGCATGACTTTGAAAACGTTTGCACCCTAAGCAACAGCTGCACTTTAATAATTAAGTTTGATTTACTTTTTTTTATAAATAGTAAACGTTGAAAATAAATTCATTTTGTATGTGTATTTTTAACGATTAAATTCTTAAAGCGCCAGAAAATACTTTTATCTTGTTCAAGGGCTTCACGGTACTGAAAAGTTTGGGAAATCTTGTAATCCTCTGGGGTCATAGGGGAACCATATTCATTACCGCCATAGCAACAATAAGGCGTCTAAAGAAAGATAACCTAACGGAGCCCATCCCTCCACAAGCTGGTTTTGAATTCTGTATTTGAATTCAGTTATTGAAAACTCTTATACTGGTTTCCACCTCAAGACAGGAGAGTCTAGTCAAACTTATTATTTAATCCGTAGCTGAGGGAGGAAGGATGGATTCTCACCTATTTCAAGGGTATTTGTGCAATAGTGAACGCATTGAATGAGTCCTGAATTCGAACTCGTCTCGTCGAATCGCTAACAGTTTCTCTTCCCGAATCGCTAACAGTTTCACTGTTGCAAACACTAAGCAAATATATACATACGAATAAAAATAAACAAAGCATAAAATTAGCAATCGAAAGTTCATTTTATCCCAAGATTTTGTCATCAGACGTTTTTTTTTTTTTTTTCATCTGCGGTCTTCCGTTCACGATGTATTCAATCATGATTTCCCCCAAATCCTCATTGTTTACAAATCACTCCAACCCAATGCTATAAGTAACAGTCTTCCTTAGTTGGAGCCAAATCAAAGATTCGAATCAGATCAGTTATATATATATATATATATATATACTAATAAAAACCCAGTACATATATTGGTTTTACTACAACCACGCTCTCCCGTAGACTTACATGTCATCTTCCTGATCAGAGTACTATTAAACATTTCTCTGAAAAACATAAACATGTAGGTAATATCAGACAGATTTTGGTCAACAATACGGTGATCCTTACTCATACACACAGTAAGAGGGACCTGCAGATATTGGAGGCCATGTACATCAAATCTAAACAGCCAACACTCAATAAAATCAACTTTAAAACCGGAAATAACATATTACATTGCATTTGACAACATGGTTTTCTTGTCATTTCGCGCTATCACGCGGTGTGACGTCATAAAACCGCATCGCAAACTTAAGAACTGCATTTATTATTATTTTCGGTAACTATTGCCGTTGCCAAGCGGAGTTTTATGTCAACACAAAATAAAATCGCCAGTGATGGTGGATGTTACAAGTTTTCAGTCTTAACAACCTCTCTGAAGATGGCTCATGCGAGCCGAAAGCTTAGAAGAAAATCAATAAATAATTATCCAAATGTTGGAGAATTTTTGTCTTTATTTTCAACTGAAATTAAAGCCAAAATACGATGTTTAGAACGGCTCATGATTAAACATATTAGACATTCATTGTCTGCTATATTTAACAATATATGTTTAGAAAATTACTTGCTGCCTCGATACACTATATATATATATATATATATATATATATATATATATATATACGAACTAAAAGTGACGCAAAGCCGACCGCGGTTTCTCTCGCCGGATCGTCGGGACAAGGCCGTTTCTTTGCTCTAATTTCGTACTTTCGAACTTTCGTATTGAGCGCTTTACTGTTAAGGTTTTCGTCTTGGGGTTTTTTTTCTTTCGAACACAGCTTTTGCTTTGTTTGTTTCTTTTTTTGATTCCCCTCTTCCCATTTGGTATTACCTTTTGGGATTGACGACTAAATTTACCGTTTTGTTAACTGTAGGACTTAATGATTTTAGTCATTATTAGTGATACTGTTTTCTTGGTACGTTCTACAATAACAATAACTATATATATATATATATATATATATATATATATATATATATATAATTTTGCAACAAGAAATTTACTATATATATATATATATATATATATAATTCCCCATACACTTAACTGCTTTAATAATAAAGGGCCATGTTCAAAATTCCAGTCACACGAAGAAGGTCGTAGCGAACAACGGTCGAAACGTCGTGAGTATAACAATAAAGATGAGGATGACGCTCTGAACAATGTAAATAATGCAAATACCTCATCGCAGAAATATAGACAAATATATATATATATATATATATATATATATATATATATATATTATTTATTCATAAATTATAACATGGGTATGTTACAATATCACTACAAAAGTAGCTATTCTGTTTCGACACTTTTGTGTCTTGTCAAGTGATGTGATAGTTCTTAAATGAATGGTTTAAGAGTCTGAAAACGAGCATGTCCCCTTTATATATATATATATATATATATATATATATATATATATATCTGTAATTTCAGATAAAATTTAGAGGGGAAATACCCATTTTGTCATTTCAAGACATGCATTGTCAACCCCGTTTAAACAACGAATGAGGAAAAATTCTCATGTCGGAGGCTTGGTCTAGTAAAGGAAGTGGTTGGGGAATATTGGCTTTTATAGAGTTAAGCTAGTAGTAATTTCTTCTATGGTAGTGGGAGGTATGTGGCTTGACCATTGGGTTAGTAGTGGTGGATAGGGAAGAAAGGTAACTGCTTAACCAAATTCAAAAATACCTTATTGTGACTAAATGGAAGAATAAGATAATTCTTGCAATTTAAATTTATCTCTGTGACAATACATACTAATGATCTCTCTACGTTTATTCAGAAGTACATTCTGATATTGAAATTTCTAAATTTTAATTTTTTCTGTTAAATATAGATTACATCTGTCTCTTAAGCTACTAGGGTTCCTTTTCTTGCCTATCAGCTTCCACTTTATCTGTGGATTCAGGTTAATTTCTTTTAATTCCCAATAATTCGGGAAAGGACTATTGGATATCTTAAATAAGGGTTAGTGAAGGAGTGCCTGTGTGTATAAAGCCGTTGCTTCCAAATTCTCGCCGAAATTCCGATATAAATATATTTCTCCTTTATTTTCCTTAGAGTAGATGGTGGCCTGATAGATCACATTTGCAGATCTACATTTACCCTCAACCGGACAGTTTTTTTTTTTAATCGTATCGCCCCGAGCAAGGCGGTAACGCCACTAATGTGCAGGGGGCTACGTAATAGTGAAAAGATCGGAAAAGAGAAAGCCGGAAACCATATCCTAAACAGGGAACAAGGGATGAGCCTCTTAACCTGATCAATAGACATGGGTGGAGTGTGAACCGGGCGATAGATAGATCTATCTACTCCAATTGAAAAAAAAACAAGAAAACAAAGTAAGAAGTTTGGGAAAGAGAAAGCCGGAAACCACGTCCTAAACAGGGAACAAGGGATGAGCCCCTTAACCTGTTCAATAGACATGGGTGGAGTGTTTATCTCTAGATTTACAATTACAGGGGTATAATCTTATTTCTGTATTGGAATCACAACGCTTCTTCAAGATTTGTTTTTTTGCGGGAGTCAATAATGTTATACATATTAGTACACGAATAACTAATCTTGATTGTTTTCTTATTGAATATTTTACTCAGGAGGTTATATTTATGAAAATGTTTACTTATTAATTTAAGAAAGATCTTACCAATGTTCATAGTTGGTAGTCTACAGAACGGAGTTGCTGAACCATATAATTTTCCTTTTCCTATGTTTACTTTTAGCCTTTGGTGATTCCGGATTACTAGTGGGTGTTAAATAAGTTAATTTATCTTTATATCCGCTACTCTGGAGGGCGATATCATATAGTTTTTTGTTATTCCTAAAGATTCTAAGGCTAGAGGATAATCGGTTAATTCCAATATTAACCGTCCTCGGTATTTGCTTTATAATGGCGTTATGGTGGTTGGAATTAATATTGATATAGCCAGGGATTTTATTGTCCTTATGGTACGGTTTAAAGGAATTATTATTGAGGTTGAGGGTAATGTCTAAGTAATTCACAATCTTTAAGTTGGAAGGAATTTCTATTTTAAATCCTAGCCTGCTAAAGGTTACACACACACACACACACACACAAACACACACACACACACACACACATATATATATATATATATATATATATATAGCGACTCTGACTGACTCCAAATCGGTCGAGTTTCGATCCCAGCCAGAAGCAAGTGGATGTGTCTAGCCACACTGATGAGCTGTGATACAGCGAAACAAGCTTGTATGTGGATGACTAATATATATATAACTGTGAATTTATCTTTGAACACGTCTCGAAAAACCCATCGGGTATAAACGCGGAGGGGGAAAAATGGAAACAAAAAAAGAAACGAACTAAGCACTTGAACATTAGTCAAAGTACTCGTCGAAAGAAAAAAAACCGAGACGAGGAACCTAACACGTGAAGCGCTCAATACAATAGCAGAGCAAATAAATAAATAACTTACCACTAATAAGCCAACTTGCCCTGACGATCCGTTTGGTGAAACCTAGGTAGGTCCGTTGGATCTAGGTTAGCTTATATATATATATATATATATATATATATATATATATATATATTGGAATCACAACGCTTCTTCAAGATTTGTTTTTTTGCGGGAGCCAATAATGTTATCCATATTAGTACACGAATATATATATATATATATATATATATATATATATATATATATATATATATATATATATATAAGCTAACTTAGATCCAACGGACCTACCTAGGTTTCACCAAACGGATCGTCAGGGCAAAAAGGATTTTTCTGTTGCTGAGGTGATGTGTTATCCCCCGTGGGGATCTTCATATCGAAATGGTCATTCAACACCATTGAATTAATCCTTTTTTAGTTTATATTTGCTCTGTAAGATTTTATTACATGGAGCTCTCTTCCTGTATCATTTTTTAATATTAAAAATTTTTTAATATTAATTAGGATCGGGATTTTGGAATTTACCTTCCTGCTTTTTCCCCTTGGATTAAAGTATCTGAATTAAAATATATATATATATATATATATATATATATATATATATATATTACTTCAAATAAAATTGTATAAATATTTACATAAGTTTAGGCGAATGATGAAATGGCATATATTAGGACCGTGAATAAGTTCTCTCTGATTTTTCTTCAAAAGTAATGTTTTATTTATAAAAATAAGTGAAAAACACGTCACTGAAAGTATTGTTCATCGCTATCCACTACTTTTCCCATCTGTCTGGCAGCATTAGAATTCCACGTCGAATAAACGACAAGCCTTTGAGTCTCACCACTAGTCGACCCATTTTTTGGCATCTTCATAAGAACGAAAGCCAGGCTATGTGCCATCGACCGGAACAAGTGGTAATCGGACGGGTTAATGTCCTATTTAAGTAGGGTTTTACTTTTTTTGCGACATGTGGCCTAGTGTTGTCATGTTGCAAAATCACATTGTCGTCTCTATGCTCGTATAGCCGCTGATTTTTCTTCAAAGCCCGGCTCAAATACATCAATTGTAGTCGGTAGCGATCTTCCGTGATGGTTTCAGTTGGTTTGAACAGCTCATAATAAACTACACCCTACTGATCCCACCAAATGCAGAGCAGTAGCTTCGGACCATCGATGTTAATACCTGATCAGGCTTACTGTACGGTCTTCGAACGTTATTATTGTGGATTCTTCTTGTTAGAAATAAGACGGCCCACTTTTATTTATTAAAAAAAGTGTATTACATCTGTTGGCTTGTGCATTCGAGAAATCCTAGTAAAGAAAAAGTGTCCACCGGCAGGCATTGAACCTGAGTCCCCCTCTGTAGGAGAAACCATCGTTTGATCCGTCATGCCTTACCACTGAGGCACTAAGGACTTTAAAGTTAGCAAGATTCTTTTCACCCCTTGTCATCCGCTTCATTCCAATTATTTTTCTCGAGAGCCCATGGCTACAAAATTCCATGAAATAATCTGAACGAGGTTGTGTGAATTCCTTAAAAGGGAAAATAGAAGTTTGTCAACACGTGACAGTCATTTTAGTCGAGTGATCTAAAGTACTCTGAATATACATTGGTTTCCTTTACAAAGAGTGATGCAGGGTCGAACCCTGCTGAAGAGAGTGTTTTTTTTTTAATTAATATTTCTCGAGTGTTCAGGTCGATAGGACCTAATAGACACTGGTTAAAAAAAATGGAATGTTTATTTCAAACATGGGTATCTACTAAAAGTAATGTATGAATAATAAAAAATGTCAGATTAAAAATAAATCAATTAATTCTTTAAAAAATGTTAAATATATACATATTCTAGAAATTAAATATATATACAATACGCTTCAAGTTATAACGCAAATCACATAAACTTAACGACTTGAATTTGCTTTGAACAGTTTCTGCCAATTTTTAAACGATTAATTTAGACAACAAAACAAAACGATATTGCTTCTAGCGGTTAACGTCGCTTGGACGATTGTCTGACATTGTCGAACTCTTTGCCTTCGGGCAGAGAGTAACCCAGAGGAGGCTCCTCCGAAGGGTAGAGTCACGCCTGGGGAAAAGTAGAATTCAATTTTGCCCAAGCTATATGGCTTGGATTATCCACATTAAAAAGGCCTTGTGTCACATTTTGTCTCAAGTGGGAAAGCAGCTAAATACTGACATCAAAACAAAATTTTAAATTATTTTTAAAAAAAAAGCGTCAATATGTTTTATTAAAGTTATTGTATTTATTACGAAAACCAAAACGGATTATCACTATTTTACTTCAATATTTCAATTATGTTTTTTTACTTAAGCAAATCATTTTTTACTTCGATAACAAGGTGTTATGACCGAAGGGCCATAGAAAGATAACACGGACTCGGATATAAGGTTGAATAGTAGATTCTCAGGAAACGTAGTACAAAGATAAACGTGGACTGGGGAGTACTTTCTCTCGCAGGCGTCCTTACTCACTCATTCACTCATTCATTCACTCACTCACTCACTCACTCACTCACTCACTCACTCACTCACTCACTCACTCTGTGGCTACTACTCAGTAACTTCGACTCAGAGTTGGTAGCCATATTATAAAGGTGTGGACGAGTCCATCTGTAGGTTGGTCCCCACAATACAAGGTAATAAAATTATTAACACACGATAACCATTTTGGCAATAACTCTCTATGCGACACCCACTTTACGTCAAAGGTCAGTTGTTATCTATCCTCCATATCCTCATAATTTTCACTTCCTACCACGTTCTCTTTCATTCATTATAACCATTTTAACAGTAACCCTTTACACTAAAACATTTACCTCTTCAAGTCCAGGGTCAACCGATATCTATCCTCCTTATCCTCATAATGTTCACTTTTTATCACCTTCTCTTTCATTCATATCCCATACCTCATTAATCATAACCATTTTAACTTTCTACACTATTATTAACCTCTTCAAGTCAAGGGTCAGTTGTTATCTAGCCTCCATATCCTCATAATCATTACTTCCTACCACCTTCTAAATATTCAGCAAATTTTACCTTTTTTTTTATTTCCATGCACCCAACGCAAGGAACAATTGACATACCATGTAGAGAGTTATTAATTCGGTTGTGTGATAGGGATGAAAGAGGAGGTGGTATGAGCTTAATATGATGAGGATAATATCAATCAGTTAAGTGCCATACGTGATACACGCTTTGGGCGATCATGTCTCGAAAGAGACATAACTGACTGGGCAGAAGATTATCCCGCTGTAGGTTGCCATTACTTTCTGCGGTAGACTGGTTGCCGACCAAGGCTATAGAACCCAATCTGTCCTGTTATTTAATTCATAACAAGAGGGAGAAGAGATGTATTCTATTATTATGTAATAATTAGTGGGTGATCAGTTTATTACTTAATAACAATATAAAATCGATCCCCCACTTTATGACCAGAAGTCAATCATGATTCCAACTATTATATTCAGTCGGTCAGTTAAGTGCCATACGTGATACACGCTTTGGGCGATCATGTCTCGAAAGAGACATAACTGACTGGGCAGAAGATTATCCCGCAGTAGGTTGCCATTACTTTCTGCGGTAGACTGCTTGCCGACCAATTCTTATAGAACCCAATCTGTCCTATTACTTAACCCATAACTGGAGGGAAGAGACGGATTTAGAATTGAAGCCAAATACTGTATTATAGTTAAGTGCTGGTACATGTTTCGACATTTCTATTTCCTTCGTCAGTTGTGGATTTAAATTGAACTTATTTTTCAGCTTAAATGTCAAAATACAATGCTGATTTGTAACGGGCGATAATTCAAAAGGGAAATTATTAAGTATTATTTTTATTAACAACCTCCAGACTGCCTCATAAGATTGAACTTGTTGGCATAAATATCACCCGGTTCACACTCCTCTTGGTTTTTCGAACCTCATTTCCTGTTAAAGATTAGGAGTCCAGTTTCTTCTAGAATATTCTCATTCTGTTTCACTCTCAATAGTCACTTGCGTCATAGTGGCATTATCGCCTTAACTGGGGCGAATTAATAAAAAAATAGAAAACGGCTCCTAGGGGTCGTTCATATATTACGTACGCACGAAGTTGGAGGGGGATGACCGAAAAGCGTATGTTAGTGTGCGAGGGAAAGGTGAGTTAAGGTCATGTACGTATGTATGCAGTGGATATCGGCTCGGAAGGAGAAATCGGGGAGCCGAGTTCGAATTACAATTGAATTCCTTGCATTCACTTACGCGCAAATAACATTGGGAAAGGTATTAATCCATCTATTCCCGTCAGTTATGGGTTAAATAACAGGATAGATTGGGTTCTATAGCTTTGGCTAGTAACCAGCCTACCACAGAAAGTAATGGTAACCTACTGCGGGATGATGTTCTGCCCAGTTAGTAATGTCTCTTTCGAGACATGATCGCACCAAAGCGTGTATCACGTATGGCACTTAACTGACTGACTGACGTATGTATACAAAAAAAATTATGCTTATTTTTAAAAGTTTGATAAGTTAAAAAGAAAAATGTTACTTGCAGAAGAAAAGACCGTCTTTCTTTTAAGCTTATTAAATTTATTTATTTATATTTAAGGATGTGCGTTGTGGTGCAGTGGATATCTGCTCGGAACGAAAAATCGGAGAGCCGAGTTCGAATTCCAGTTAAATTCCTTGCATTAACTTACACGCAAATACCATTCGGAAAGATATTAATCCGTCTCTTCCCTTCAGTTAGGGGTTAAATAATAGAACAGATTGGTTTCTATAGCCTTGGCTGGTAATCAAGAAAGCAATAGCAACCTACTGCAGGATAATCTTCTGCTCATTCAGTCATGTCTCTTTCGAGACATGATCGTCCAAGCGTGAATCACGAATGGCACTTATCTGACTGACTGAAATTTATTTCGTTGTCGGCTCTATTCTAAATTCTTGTTTGAAAGGAGCCAAAACAAGTCTAGGAAACAAAGTTCGCATCGAGGTGTGAACTCCAGAAGAAGGAATAAAAGGCGTCGTAGAATTTGGAAGGAAATTTTATTGTAAAATAGACAGACTCCGCCTACAGGCACCACAAATAAAGAGTATTAAGTTTTCAAAGTATGTTACATCTCTCCTTCTGTATGGCAGTGAATATTAGACAATCTTTTCAAGGATGAAGCAGAGGTTTGAGGCAGCAGAAATGTGGTTCTACAGAAGGATGCTGAGGATACCATGGACTGAGCACATGAGCAACGATAAGGTGTTGGAGAGGATGCAACCGAGGAAAAAAAACACATACTTCACATCAGAAAGAGACAGCTAAGGTTCCTGGGACTCGTATTGAAGAAAGATGGCCTAGAAAATCTAATACACACAGGACAGAAGGAAAAAGAAACAAGGACAAGCAATGCGAGACATATTTGATAGGTCTGAGAAAATAGATGACGGAGCTGGATTTAGAAGAGATACCAAAAGGAAAAATATTGAAAGCAAGAAGAGACAGGGCAAAGTGGAAGCCCATGATCGCCTACGTCGTGAAGGGTCACGGCACATGAAGAAGGAAAACTTTTTAAAAGACAATGGAATGAAACTGTGAAATCTTTTCGCCTCAGTACCGTTTATTACACAAGTGTTGGTTGAAGAAAACGAACGATTATCTGAAATGGATAAACGCGTTCAGTACGAACATTTTTTGAAAGCCTCGCGCAAATACCCTTGGGAAAGGTATTAATCCGTCTCTTCCTTCCAGTTATGGGTTAAATGGCAGGACAGACTGGGTTCTATAGCCTTGGTCGGCAACCAGTCTACCGCAGAAAGCAATGGCAACCTACTGCGGGATAATCATCTGCCCAGTCATTCATGTCTCTTTCGAGACATGATCGCTCAAGCGTGTATCACGTATGGCACTTAACTGACTGACTGAATATAATAGTTGGAATTATTATTGACTTCTGGTCATAAAGTGGGGGATTGGTTTTCTATTGTTATTAAGTAATAAACTGATCACCCACTAATTATTACATAATAATAGAATACATCTCTTCGCCCTCTTGTTATGAGTCAAATAAAAGGACAGATTGGGTTCTATAGCCTTGGTCGGCAACCAGTCTACCGCAGAAAGCAATGGCAACCTACTGCGGGATAATCTTTTGCCCAGTCAGTCCTGTCTCTGTCGAGACATGATCGCCCAAGAGTGTATCACGTATGACACTTAACTGACTGACTGAATATAATAGTTGGAATCATGATTGACTTCTGGTCATAAAGTGGGGGATCGGTTTTCTATTGTTATTAAGTAATAAACTGATCACCCACTAATTATTACATAATAACAGAATACATCTTTTCTCCCTCTTGTTATGAATCAAATAACAGGACAGATTGGGTTCTATAGCCTTGGTCGGCAACCAGTCTACCGCAGCAAGCAATGGCAACCTACTGCGGGATAATCTTCTGCCCAGTCAGTCATGTCTCTTTCGAGACATGATCGTCCAAGCGTGTATCACGTATGGCACCTAACTGACTGAGCACAATATGTACGTATGCATGGGTGAGGGATCCCTTGTAAAGTATGTAGTGAATACAGAATTAAAAATAACTCTTCTCTTCACTAGTAACAAATTCCGTAATCCAATGAGAAATCGAATTTTGACCAACAGGAAAAAAAGGATTGACTCCGTTCTGAAGAAAACGACGAAGCCAAATTTCGCAATTAATTTTCTAACCAATAAAAGGGAGCGATTTAAAAACTTGAAAGAAATTCATGAGCCAGTACGAAAAAAAGTTCTTTGTTATAAAAATAGAGAGAGACAGGGAGAGAGAGAGAGAGAGAGAGAGAGAGAGAGAGAGAGAGAGAAAATTGAAACAGTCAGGAAAAAAACAAAAAAAAAAACAAAAAACAAAAAAACCAGAGACGACATCGCCAAAATGTGACATAAAGATATTTCAATCCACTGACCCAGACATAACGTCCCGACAAACATTCGTTCTCCTTTTTCTTCTTGCGTGATATTATCCTTTATCTCTTCTTCGTCCACACCATTCTCGTCGTCAACCGTCAACAAAGAAGAAGAAGAAGACAATAACAGCAACAACAACAATATGACACTTCAACTGACTCCTAAAAACGACCTTCCATCGGTACAATTTTCCTTTATTGCTTTACCTTCCTTTTCACTTTCTTGCCGGCCATAAAAAAGGAAAGGAACGCCTATTTTATTAGTACTCTATTAATTCTGCATAAACACATTTGCTACCTACAACTAGAACTCTGGATTCACTTAACTGCTTATTACACTTTACACATTTGAAAATTTATCTACTTAATAATATCACACTAATACAAAATTAGATGTTATTTCTCTCGTCAAAATAAATGAAACATTTATATACACAAATTACAGAACTTTTTATCATGTTTTATCGACAAGAACTACTCGCAATATCGCTAGCTCCTATCCATCTCACAGTATTGTTTCAACTTTCACCCTCCTTCGTTGGTGACCTCGCAAAGAACACGCAATGGAAGAGCTTATACCTCCTTAATTAGCTACCCAGCAAAAAAAAAAAAAAAAAGAGGAAAAAAAAGACACACAGTGGAATTCTGATCAGACTACTTCATTGATAACCCCGCATAGAACACGCAAACGAATTCTGATCTCTACATAATTGTTGACTCCGCAAATAACACACAGAAAAATTCTAATAACTACATAATTATGACCATCGAATGCAAAGAAACACACAAATCAACCTTCCGCTTTCTACAAGATGTTAACCCCGACATAGAACACGCAACTATCACTACATAAAATCGCGACTTCAGGACAAGAAAGAAGAGAAAAAGAAAGAAAGGCAGAGCCCCACGCGTTGTTCAATTATACGCTGATACATTATCAACCTCTAATGACATCTGGAAAATTTTAACGAACTTTCAACTCCGAAGTTAAGTGCCTCAAAATGTACCTTTTTTCTCCACCTTGAATACAATCATATAACTTTATGTGAAACCAACTCTGTCAATATGTTTTACGTTTTTTGAATATTACTTCATGTCCGACCGTTGAATATGCACATTTTCTTTCCTGACTATTCCTCGAATCTCAAAAGTCCCAAGTATTTAAATAATGCTGATGTTAAATTATACGCCGATACATTACCAGCCTCTAATGAGAACAGCAGAATTTCAAAGAACTCTACTCAACCTCAAAACTACGAACCTTGTCAACGTTTGATCACTTTTCCTGAAACAAGCTGTTGGGAACTTCAAATGTTTGAAATTGTAAAGAAATTTTTTGCTTCGTCTTGAATAACATGTGTTATCTTCTCATTATTTGTACGTTACTTCAATGTGACCTACGATATGCGAGGAAACTAAACATACCTACTCTTATGGCTTTCACTCAAAACGTTTAACGACGAAATTGTGGAAACACGTTTCAATCTACGATGACAAAGCAGCAAGACAAAACGAAAACTACTTCTTGTAAAAAGCGACAACATATACCACTACTACTGAATTTACAATTTATTTATATACTAAGGCAGACTCCGTCAAATGGGAAGGGAAGTTTTGGGGTAAAAACGGAATTAAAAGTAACTCTTTTTCCTTTACTTTTTACAAATTTCGTAATCCAATGTGAAATATAACCTTGACCAATAGGAAAAAGGATAGACCCCGTACTGAAGAAAAGGACGAAGCCAAATTTCGTTATCCGATGTTAAATTATTTTTTATAAGCAGTAAAAGAAATTCGACTTACAACACCTGAGAGAAAATCACGAGCCAGTGCGAAAAAAAAAAAAAAAAAATTTGCTATAAGAATAATTAAAAATGAAAACACTTCTTTTAAAATTTCATTATTAATCGAATTTTTTCTCTTCAGACTATAATGTCTTTAATATATATTATTTATTAAAGCAATTAAAAGCGTATCTAATTAAATAATGTCATACATTTATTGATTTTTTTAAATTTTACAATTGGGAGCATATTTTTGGAAAAAGGGCCAAATTAAAAAAAAAATGATTTACATTTCCCAATGAGTGCTGCGTTTAACTAATAAAACTAATTTTCCCTATAAAATTTAATTTCCTCAAATTTAATGGATTTAAGTTAAGGTGGGTAGATAACATATGTAAAAAATACTTTCAGAAATCATTTCATTCATTTGAAATCCTGAAAATTTCATTAAAATTCGACAATTATTAGTAACCTGTTATTTCTGCAATACATTCGAAATGAATGTGGTTTTCACCGGAAAAAAAAAAAAAAAAAAACTGTTGCTTAATAAATATTACATTATCCATTGTAAATTCTCGTAACGATTTGGTTACCCGCTAACGAAAATTAAAACAAGAAATTTTACCAAAGCTTCGAACCTGTTAGAAAAAATTTAGAATTTAAAAAAATAATTAAAACATATTTTGATCTTTCCTCTTAATAATAACATAAACATTTTTATGGAAAACTTAGTTTTTATTAAATTGGGGATTTTTTTTCTTGATACCATGCTGATTTTTCAGCGAATTAGTGTAGATAATAATATATAAGATATAAACCCTTTTGTGAAAATTAATTGAAAAAACTGTCTTTCTTTCACCTTACGGTCAGTTTTGGACCTACTGAAGTGACAGGGTTTAATCGATCTTTATTTTTTCTTCAGAATAAATAATTTGTAGCAGTGTGCAGCAATATGAATCTATTTTCGGAATGAATGATGAAATTTGTTTGTTCTTGAAAAATATTGCGTCATCTATGATAGTATCGGATTTTTATCAAGCCTAAGCACTATTGTGTTGATTGTCGATTAGTTGTCCTACGGCTGTTGTCTGCGATGGACGTTACTCGAAGGAAATGTACGAAAATTGTAACGCTGGCAAGCCTTACAGTGGGATTGCGCATATTGTTGATGTCAGCCCTTCAACAGTCAGTCGTGCCATTAAGGCGAAGTAACAAACTGAATACATCTGGCCAAAACATAAAGAAAATGCGGTTGGAAGAGAAAACAACACCGAGAGATGACGTATACGTGGCCAGGGAAAGTGTGAAAGAACCTAGAAAAACATTACTCTTTTTCTTTCAATTAATTTGCACAAGGGTGTATGACAAATTTAAAACATTTTTTCTACTCTTTCTCTCTCTCTATATATATGCAGTGAGACAGAGACAATCTCTTTATCTCTCTTACTCTCTGTCTGTCTGTCTGTCTGTCTCTCTCTCTCTCTCTCTATATATATATATATATATATATACTGTAATTGTTGTTACAATGTTTTTATAAATTCATAGTATCACTACACAAAAAGCCAGCCTATTATGTGGTCTGCTTCATTTTCAGGTGATTTTTTAGAAATGAGAATTTTCTAGTTGAAAAGCCCGTTTGTTTGTGTTGGATTTGTTTTTTTTTTGGTGGGAGTTAGAGGGGTTGGGCTGTATTTTGAGTTCTGTTGACCTTTTCAAGGTCTTAGGGTTAAGTGTTTGTTTGTGGCTGAGTTCAGGATAGGTTAATCTATTTATCTTGTGTGGGCTTAGGCTGCTGGCGCCTTGCGTGTTGTTATTTGGTTTAGGGGTTGGTAGGTGTTGTTTTGTTTTAGGGTTGGATATTTAATCATATTTTTATGTATAAAATATATATGTACATATATGATTTATATACGCCAAATTTTAACGCTTTATTATGCTTGATATGTGTGTGTGTGTGTGTGTGTGTGTGTGTGTGTGTGTGTGTGTGTGTGTGTGTGTGTGTGTGTGTGTAAAAAGAATTTGTCTCTTTAATAGAGCAGCTTCATGCCGACTTTAAAGTTTCGTGAGAACACCGCTATAATGTTCTCACTCATCAGAGATGTTTGCTGTTAAGTCCCGGTTTTTTCTTGTTCATATAGAATATGGTGTGTTATTGTTAAAGTGGTCTTGTTTGTGATTTGTTGGCTACTCTTCTTTTTCTTTATGTTTGGATGATTTTCTTTTTCTTTAATATTTGTATTGCGTAGTTGTTTGATTTATTTGTAAATTTTAGGCATTTATGTCTTCTACAAACTAGCACCAAATTATCAACAAAAAAGACATGGATTTATATAGAGACGACGGACTCATAATTCTAAGAAACTGTGACGGTAAAATTACAGTAAATATAAGGAACAAATTATAAAAATCTTTAATACTCTAGAATTCACACAGACATAAAAACAAAGCTAAAAATAGTAACTTTCTTAGATATAACGCTCAACCTAAGCAACAGTACGAACAGAAATGAAAACAACAACCCCATATACATCACCAAAAATTCCAATCACCCTCCAAATACATTCTGATACATACCCATATCTATAAACAAAACCTATCTACAAATTCAAGAAACGTAAAAATATTCAATGAAAACAAAGAAAGATATGAGATGGATACTCAAATAAACTTGAATATACAAACGAATAGAAACCAAACATAAACAACTGAAAAAAAACATAATCACGTTTAATCCACCACAATAATATAAAATCAAAAATAGCAAACATATTTTTCAACATAATAGAAAAACAATCCCACGAACACAAAAAACTATCAAAAATTATTAATAAAAACACAATGCAAATCAGCTGCATCAGCATGGAAAATATAGAAAAGATAATAACCAAACACAAGAAAATACTGAAAAAAATTATAACAAAAATTAAAACCAACAAGACAATTCGAACAAATGTAGCTGCCGAAAGAATGAGAAAGATTCACTAGATAATAAATGTCTTACTAACAACATAATATACAAAGCAACCGTAATAAATAACCTTAATACAGACAAAATGATTTACATAAGAGCAACAAAAACATCGTTTAAAGAAAGATTCAATAATCACAAAACATCATTCAACAAAGAAAAAACAAAAATCAAAATATATATGGAACCAGAAAATAAACAACATTACTACCAAAATTAAATGGGAAATAATAAAAAGGGCACAACCACACAACAGTAATAGCAAAAGTTGTAAATTATGGCGAGAAGAGAAACTAGCAATAATCAGTTTTAAAATTGTAAAATATTAAAAAAAACAAAAAACAACAAAAACGAAAAACGCGATAATGGAAAATTGCAGACATGTGAATAAATACTTACTTTGCTATACAAACAACAATAAATAACAACAAAATGAAACAAAAAATAAGAATCCAAACAATATAAATAAATTAAATATCAAAAACTAAACCTAGAAAATGAAATATAACTACAAATACGAAACCACAGTAGTAAACAGAAAATAATAAACAAAAACAAAACATACAATTAATATAAATACGAAAAATAAAAGTACATACAAACACCCAGTCACGACAAAAACAGAAAATAATACAACCACTAAATGAAAAGTAAGAGTAAAATATATAAATAGATAAAATAACAAAAAAAAAAAAAAGATCGGAAAGCCCAACTAAGATCCAGAAAAACTAAATAGTCACGTGGCAAAACATATCAACAGAAAAAGAGTCAAACCAATAAAAAAGAGGTCAATAATACAAAGGAGGCCATCCTAATGAAACAAAACCCATTTACGTTTATACTAAAACTAAATATAAATCACACAGCTACACAATAAAAAAGAAAAATAGAAATCAACTAATCATAAACAAAAAGAAAAAGAAGAATAACCAACCAATCACAAACAAGATCACTCCCACAATATTCTCTATCCGCAAGAAAAAACAGGGGCTTAACAGCAAACAGCCTTGACGAGTGAAAATATCATGTGTCCTCACTTAACTTCGAAATCGACATGAATCTGGTCTAT
>JBBBDQ010002703.1:100000-162500 GCA_037127315.1 Ascarosepion bandense | reverse complement strand
AATGTATCAAAGAATAATAAAAATTAATAAGTAGACACGACACTACAATTTGACGTTAACTGAAAAAAACATTTAGTTGACTAAGAATGACACGTGAAAATGCGACAGTCGAAAACCACAAGGGAAAAAAACCCACTGCATACCGAAAGACGCAACTCTGTCAATGCAGATGTACCCACAGAAATTACTAATGGCTTTAAAAAGAACAGACGTCATATTATTTAAACCCGAGGAACCTTTCGGCCAACACTTATCAAGGGTTCTCGTTGGCTTTAATTTTAAGGGAATTAAGGAAAAGGACAAGGCAAAATAAATTACTTACAATGCCGGGAGATGATGGAACTCGTTTAAAAATAAATTTATTGAAAAAAAAAAACACATAAAATGTAAGGGGGGTGTACACATATAATTCCACAAGAGTGTTTAAAAGAGAAAAAATGTTAAACTCACAGACTCACCAGCAATTGTAATTTATTTTGCCTTGTCCTTTTCCTTAATTCCCTTAAAATTAAAGCCAACGAGAACCCTTGATAAGAGTTGGCCGAAAGGTTCCTCGGGTTTAAATAATATGATGTCTGTTCTTTTTAAAGATATATATATATATATATATATATCTAGCCACACTGATGAGCTGTGATACAGCGAAACGGGTTTGTCTGTGGATGACTAATATATATATATATATATATATATATATGTGTGTGTGTGTGTGTGTGTGTGTGCGTGTGTGTGTGTCATATAGCTATAACGGAGCGCGTTCGGGCGTGTTTAAAAAAAAAATTATGATAGTGAAATGTTGATTGCCGTTACAATGAGTTTGTCTTTGTCATTTACCCCTGAAGATGATCTTAAAATTGCTCGCAAATATTTGGGTTAAAAAAAAAAAAATAATACCGTACCTTCCTTGATGAATTTCATCTTAACATCAAGACATTGATTACACAACTGGAAAGAATCGGTGTAAAATAAATAGACTTAATATGTCTATATTATAATTCAATGATCAGTCAATTAGTTGCCATACGTGATACACGCTTGAGTTAGCAGAAGATTTTCCCGCAGTAGGTTGCCATTATTTTCGGCGGTAAACTGGTTGCCAACCAATTTGTCCAGTTTTTAGCCATTGTTGGAGGAAAGAGTCGGATTAATACTTTTCCCAGGGGTATTTGCGCATAAGTGAATACAACGAATTCAACTAGAATTCGAACTCGGCTCTCAGATTTCTCATTTCCGAGCCGATATCCACTGCACCACAACGGATGTCATGTTTGAATATATATATATATATATATATATATATTTCTTTCTATATGTATATATAAATATGTATATATATGAAGAGATAAGACATTTTCAAATGAAATATATATATATATATATATATATATATATATATATATATATATATATATGATATGTCTAACCACACTGATGAGCTGTGATACAGCGAAACGGGTTTGTATGTGGATGACTAATATATATATATATATATATATATATATTAATAAAAAAATCTTTAATCCAAAAGGAAAAGCAGGAAGGTAAATCCGAAAAACCCGATCCTTGAAATGATCATTCAACGGTTTTGAACTTTGAAATTTATTTTATTCTCTCTCTCTCTCTCTCTCTCTCTCTATATATATATATATATATATATATATTGTGCATATAACACTCTAAAATCTGCTTTTCTCCGCTGTGCGCCCATAGCTTTGAGATAGAATCACCAACAGATGTCAATTGAATCTGGGTTCAATCCTGCCTAGAAGCGATCGGATGTCTAACCGTACTTAAGAGTTGTGATACAGCGAAACAAGACTGTCTGCAGATAATTATACATGTATTTCATTTGGAAAAGAGTTGTTTCCGCAACCTAGGTTTCAACCTTTTGACATCCTCAGGCGATTTATAATAACTGATTTTTCCGTTTTTCAAAAATACAAACAGGGATATTTACAAATTTTTAAACAACCGAAAATTCTTTAAATTAGGGAGAAATTACTCAAGGATTTTACAACAATTTCACCCATGTTTGTATCATCCAATATATATTTATAGGCGTCATTATATATGGACATCATTTCTAATCTTTCATTTAGTAATTTACTTTTTTCGTTCTGGGAACAACATAATGGCTAACTTTTCCTCCTGGCACAATCTGCATACATCGCCACCGTTGTATGGTTTGGCCATTTTCACTATACACCAAGTTATATCCAGTTTTTTTTTCCATTTTTCGATTTTAATTTCGGCAGGTAACTAGTCAATTTGGTACCATTTTTGTGGTTTACAGTTTAAATGTATATATATATATATATATATATATATATATATATATATAAATGACGTATATATATATATATATTCCATCGTTTAAAAATGGAAAATATTTAAAAGTACTACAATATAGTTATATTGAACACTTTTTTAATACAAATGTGCACTGGTCTAATCTTATTATGACCAGAAACTAAGTAATTAAACAATCAATCAATCAATATATATATATATATATATATATATATATATATATATATATATCACCCCGAGCAAGGTGGTAACGCCACTGATGCACAGGGGGCTACGTAAGAGTGAAAAGATTGGAAAAGAGAAAGCCGGAAACCATATCCTGAATAGGGAACAAGGAATGAGCCTCTTCACCTGTTCAATAGATGTGGGTGGAGTATTAACCGGGCGATAGTCTAGTCTATCTACTCCAATTGAAAAAAAGAAAAAAGAAAGGAGTGAAAAGATTGGAAGGGAGAAAACTTGAAACCATATCCTGAACAGGGAACAAGGGACGAGCCTCTTCACCTGTTCAATAGACGTGTGTGGAGTATGAACCAGGCGATAGTTTAGACAAAGGAAAAGCTTACACGTCATTTAAATTAGTTATAAATTATAATTCATTTTAATGGGCTAAATTAGCTCATTTCATCAGACCATACAATACTCGTTCCATTCGGTACAAAAAAATTTACCGCAATAAGCATTTCTTTCAAATGAAGAGGAAAATAAATCAAAAGATTTAAAGACAGAGACATTGGTGTTATATCAGTTGGTGATCTCTAGACAAGTCGCGAAGAGGTCATTCTTCTTTAGTTAATTTTATTGTATTATCCTTGCCATTTACTGACTGGACATCTGTACCTATAACTATTATAATTATAACAATATTAATAGTAACAAAAATAATTCTGCTAAGACTAGTAACTGTTATACTATATTTAAGTTCGTCTTGAAAAACCCACCGAGAACGGACACGGAAGGAAAAGGAGGGGAAGTAAAAAAAAAAGAAACAAACGAAGTACATGAACAAAAGTCAAATACTCGTAGGAAAGAAGAAAAAAATCCAAGACGAAAACCCTAACACTAAAGCGCTCAATACGAAAGTAGAGCAACAAAGACAGAAAAATCTAAGTGAGAGCTAACAAACCTACGTAGGTATCACCCTTCGGCTAGTCAGGGTAAATTGACTAGCCGAAGGGTGATACCTAGATAGGTTTCTGGCTCCTTCTTAGATCATTCTCTCTCTATATATAAACTTATTTATAAATGGAACTTTGTGCGTGTGTGTGTGTATCCATTACGTATAGACTCCGAAACGGCTGAATCGATTTTCTTGAAAATTTATACAGTTGTACTATAAGCGTCTGCGAGTGTTCTTAGCTAGGTTTTGTGTCGAGGTACCGCCGATAAATATCGAAAAAATCGGGTTATAGAAGGAGTGGTCCGATTTTAATCAAATTTCATACTCATAGACAAAGACATAAGAAACGATATTCAGAAGTTTCAAGGTTGCAGTTCTTACAATCGTGCAGAAAATCGATAATATATATATATATATATATATATATATATATATATATATATATATATATATAAGGCAAGATGTTTGTGTGTGTGTCTGTTTATCTGTCTGTATGTCCTTTATACAAATCCACAATTTTTCATCCGATTCTCACCAAACTTCGCACAAATATTCTTTAGGCTGAGTCTGAGCTCCAGGACCATGGATTAGTTTTAAAGCTTTCATTACACCCGAGCAACGCCGGGCTATACTGCTAGTATATATACATATATATATATGTGTGTGTGTGTGTGTGTGTGTGTGTTATTTCCTTGTTTTTGTTGTTCGCTGAAGCCATTTGGGTTAATGATCAAAAGATGAATATGAATTCAAAAATTCTTTTATTTCCTGGTGTTTACATTTAGATGTGTTAAAAACCTTAGGATATACCACCATTTGTATAAGATTTCAACACTTTTAGGTAAATAAAAATAAAGGAACAAATAATGTTATAACATTTAATATTTGTTTGTATAAACCTTGCATGCAATAACTGCACTCAAGCCTGTGAGCTATTGGCATCACCGAACTGTTGAAATCTTCATTTATGATGTTTTTCCTGATTTTTAACGCAGCCTCTTTTTGTTATTGTCTGTTTCGGGATGGTTTCTTATTTTAGTCACCTCTTCAGGAGATAAATTGCAGTAGTTCCCAAACCTTTTTCTTTCATTTCCCCCTACACCCAGTTCAACCATCCAGATTTCCCTCTTCATGTGTATGAGAGAAAGAGGAGTTAAAACACACTGAGACAATTTACTTATTTTTCAAATGTACAAATACACTGATAAACTTATAGTTACAGAGTAAAGTGGATAGAGAACAGTTAGTAACAACTAAGCATAGCCATAAAGAGCGGTTAGTAACAACTAAAAGGACTTTTGTTTGCTCTTCTACTTCAGAATTAAATTAGCGAGAAGGGTGATGCTGCTTTTTGTGCACCAGTGTATCAATATCAGGGTTAGTTTTGGCAAGCGCGCAACGTATGTCACATTCCACCTCCAGTCGGTTTCGTACTTTGAACTTGATTGTGAGTAAAGTAAAATGTCCTGAATCACAAAGGTAGGTTGTGGAAAACAGAATGAGGATTTTTAATGCGTTGTTGCCCAGTTGTGGATATGCTCCACGCATATTGACCTAGAATTCTTCAAGATCTTGTGCACGAAACTCATCCGTGGCAAAAGAATAATTTACGACAGGCTCTCTCTCTCTCTCTCTCGCTCGCTCTCTCTCTCTCACTCTCTCTCTCGCTCTCTCTCTCTCTCTCTCTGTTTGACATGAGAAAATCAATCTGAGTAATTATTTCCCCCCTGGTAGCTTCAAATTTCCTCCCAAGAGGAATTTTCCCCCAGTTTGGGAATCACTGCTCTGTTGGGTTATAGAACGGTGATTAATTTGGCTAGTCTAAAACTATCCACTTTTTTCACCCGATGGTATCCTTTGTTATATTGGCAGTATGTTTTGAGTCATTGTTCTGCTGCATGTTAAACTTCCTCCTGATTAGTTGGGATGTATTTCTCTGTAAATTAACAGACAAAATCTTACTGCAGACTTGTGAATTAATTTTGCTGTTAGCATCAAGAGTTGCATCACGAATGAATATGGCTAAGCTTGTTCCAAAAGTAGCCATGCAAGTCCAAGCCTTTCCATTGCCAACACCATGCTTCCCAGGTTTTGTATGTTTTGGATCATAAGCAGATCTTTTCTTCCTCCACACTGACCATTCCATCATTTTCGTAGATACTAACCTTAGTCTTATCAGTCTATAACCATATATGACCATTATAATAATATCGCCCCAAGCAAGTCATGTTACTGCCATTGTTTTGCAGGAGGTTACATAGAAAGGAAGTTATGAGAAAGAGTGATAGGTTATAGGGGGTATCAGGAAATGGGTAGGAGAAGGATGAGAATACTGATGAGAGTGAAGTGGACGGAGAAAGGACTATGAGAGAGGGGATGCAGGTTAGTGAGATAAGAGATGACTATTGACTTTACATTTAAATTCTTGGAGAATGTAGCTGTCGGGGAAGCAAGTAAATGGAAGGGAATTCCACTGGCGGGAAGTGCGAGAAAAGAAGCTGGTGGAGTAGAATTTACGTTTACCTTTTATTGGTTTCACAGTAAAAAGGTGGGACCTAGTTGCTAATCTAAATTCATATGTAGGGGGTACCAGTGAGCTAAGTTCATCGGAGCAGGAGCCGTGAAAGTATTTTCAGAAGAGACACAAGGAACTTTAGTCGCTAATCTCTGTATTTCTTTGCAAATTCTAATCTGGCCTTCTGATTCTTACTGCTGATGAGTGGTTTACATTTTGTCGTGTGATTTCTATATTTCTGCTTTCGAAGTCTTCTCCGAAGGGTTGATTGGGAAACCTTCACGCTTGCACTGTGGAAGTTGTTTGTGATACAAGAAAATAAAAACTGAAATTCTAAACACTCGACTCATATTTACCTTCTGCTCGTAAACTTAAATGTCTTCAGTGAAAAACAAAAACAAAGAAATTACTCTCACCATTGCAATTCTTCTGGAGGAAATATATATATATATATATATATATATATGTGTGTGTGTGTGTGTGTGTGTGTGTGTGTGTGTGTGTGGATGTATATATATATATATATGTATTTTTTTCTAAACATATACTGTTAAATATAAGAGACAATGAATGTCTATTATGTTTAATCATGAGCTGTTCTAAACACCGTATTTTGGCTTTCAGTTGAAAATAAAGACAAAAATTCTCCAACATTTGGATAATTTTTTTATTAACTTGATTCTAAGCTTTCGGCTCACATGAGCCATCTTCAGAGAGGTTACAAGGACGTTAACACAAAAACATCCACCGTCAGTGACAATTTTACCATGTGTTGACATAAAACTCCGCTAAGCAACGGCAACAGTTACCAAAAATAGCAAACGCAGTTCGCAAATTTGTAATGCGGTTCTATGACGTCACACAGCGTGAGAGCTCGAAATGATAACAGAACCATATATTTAAACGCAATGTAATGCGTTATGACCAGATTTAAACGTGATTTTATTAAATCGTTTGGATTTAATGTAGATGGCCTCCAATATCTGAAGGTTCTTTTTACTGTGTGTATGAGTGAGAATTATTGTATTGTTGACTAAAATCCGTCTGATATTACCTGCATGGAACCTTGGTTATGTTTTTCTAAGAAATGTTTAATTGTACTCTGATCAGAAAGGTGACAGGTAAGTCTACGGGAGAGCGTGGTTGTAGTAAAACCAATATATTTAGTGGGTTTATTATTAATACCAGAGATACAATCTCTGAACGAGTATGTAAATTCATACACTACATTGGTTTTCTGTAAAGGATTTAGTTGAGTGCATGTAGGGCTATTAAAGACTATGAGGTCAATTGTTTTGAATTTTTTATAATATATGATGAGTTTAATTTGATTAGTATTATTTATTGGCTTAACATTTCTACGTATTATGTTTTTGAAATATGTGTGTGTGTGTGTGTGTGTGTGTGTGTGTGTGTGTGTGTGTGTGTGTGTAAAAATAAGTATACAATGTGTATATAAGCAGGTACACACCGATGTATGAGTATTTATCTACTGTAAATAGAACAGTGTTTAATGTAATATAAAAGACCTATAAAGTATATATTAATGAATATATATATTATCTTACCTTTAAAGCAAGACTCGGAGTTTCAAGCATTACGCAATCATCAGGTGTATAATATGAACTCATAACTTGCACCTGATGATTGCATAATGCATGAAACTCAGAATTGTGTTCTAAATATATATATATATTACAGAAATTAACGAGGATTAACGAAACAGCTATAAACAACCGACAATTTGAAATTATTTGTTTGAACATTATTTTTCAGCGATACTCGTATTTAAGTAGATACTCTGTTTTATAATTTAACAGTATATTTATTTCTACCGGCCTGATTATTTACGATAAATTTTTGTTCCGAAAATGTGTGTCATTCGGCAGGATTCTAACCTTCGACCCCTATACACATAATTGTCGGTTGCTTATGGCCGTTTCGTTAATTTTCGTTAATTTCCGTAACATGTTTACATTTGTTGACATTACGATGCATTTCAGTGCAGATATGGTTATTTACGTGAATCGAAAATTGTGTTATATAGGCTTGATTTGAATTTGTTTAGACTGTTGATCATTCGTGGTCGAGAGGTCTAAGACGCGCCAGATAAATTGGTGGCTTCCTCTATGCGGATAGGGGTCGCAGGTTCGAATCCTGCCGAACGACACACATCTTCGAAACAAAAAATGTAACGTAAATAATCAGGCCGGTAGAAATAAATATACTGTTTAATCATGAACAAAATATCTACTTAAATACGAGTATCGATCAAAAATAATGTTCAAACAAATAATATCATATATATATATATATATATATATATATATATATATATATATATATATATATATATATATATAAGGCAGGATCGGGACCCGTGAAGACGGAGAAGATTATCCAAATGATTTTATTTAATTGATATTTCATATTAATTATGACCAAAACTAAGTATATATATATATATATATATATATATATATATATATATATAATTAAATACGACCGACAAAGAACATTTAATTATTTTTTTGTCTTTTCACCATCCTAAGATTTTTTCGTTTTGTAGGAGCTAAGGAATATAAAAATTATCCATAACTTAATGTTCCAAGCACTTTCAGCCACTTTTATATCGCTATTTTCAAGTGTGCATTTGTTTCTGGTATTGTTATTTTCCCTAGAAAGCAACAAAAATGTTAGGATTCTGGACAAACGTTGTGCCGTCTTTGAAAAAAGCTAAAACTCTTTGTTTATAATTTTTTCATTTTACTCATCATATTTGCTTTTGTTTAAGATGCTATAATGCACTCCACACTCACTTACACACACTCACACAGTTGTGCGATATTTTAAATTTACGGTAACTAATATTCGTTTCGAATCGGATTAATTATACTTTAAATCAGCTTATATTACTCAAAGTTTCAAAATAGTATATTTTAATTTCGTAAGATTTTTAATTAAAAGTTACAATGCAATGAAAAAAAAACAAAAACAAAAAACAAAAGGGATGCTAAGCAGCTTTTTGATAAACAAAATAAATATTTCTAGTCAAATTAAATTCATTTTTGAAATAAAGAAAAGTATTTTGCTTATTGGAAATATTTATTTCAATCTATAAGTTTGAAATTAAAACTAAAAAAAATTCAAGAAAAATTTTTTTATTTTTAAAAATTAATTTTAAACCTTAGGTATCGTGTTTTTTGCGGAGGTCCCCATATATATATATATATATATATATATATATGTGTGTGTGTGTGTGTGTGTGTGTGTGAAAAGTGCGAGAAGCCGTGAGTGTTTTGTTTAAAGTGTAGATTTATTGTTGTTATTATTATGAATATTAATTGTTTTTTGTATGATATAGTAAGTGTCCATAATGGTTTTTGTGTCGTTACACGTGTTTCGAGTCTAAAATTGAATAAACTTGTGACTTTACATATCCAGATCCGTTTGTTTTTTTCTGATGGCCAAAATATTGTGTATATATAGATACGTGGTGAGCAGGTCAGAAAATTCATGTGCGTGTGTTTGTTTGTTTGCTTGTTTGTTTGTTGTTTTGTTTTGTTTTTTTTTTGTTTTTTTTTTTTCCCCACACTCGCACGTTAAATCTCTTCCGTTTTGGGATAAGTTATGTTTCGTTGGCCAGAAATTTTTTACGCTCACTTGCGGAATTTGATTTCGTCTTTATACTTCAAAATTTTTTTCAGCGATTTTGATTCAATTCTACTTTACGGTGATTTAGTTCTTTTTGTTATTTTTGGAATAGTAATGTGATAGGTACCGACTAGTAATGTGATAGGTACCGACTTGGCGGCTCGACTACAGCCACTTCCCTTTGTCTGTTCTATAAATACTTTCATGGCTTCTGGTCCAACGAACTTAAGTCACTGGTGCCTCTGCAACAGGTGTTTACTCGTGCAACCAGATTTGCAACTGGGTCCTACCCATTCACAGTTAGATTAACCAAATGCAGACGACAATTCTACTCCTGCAGCTTCTTCTCTCGCACTTCCAGCCTGTGGAACTCGCTTCCATATTCTTGCTTTCCTGACGGCTACAACCTCCAGGAATTTAAATGCAATGTCAATACTCATCTATTAACCGCTTGACTCTATTTCTTTCTTCATCATCCTTTCCTTTCTCTCCACCTTTGCAACTGTCATCACACCTGTATTCCCAGCCTTCTCTTTGCTCCTTTCTGACTGGTTCGTCTTCCTCTTCACTCTCTTCTATCTATATTTTATTAATTTATATTGGCTCTGTAGTCTTAAGCACATTCAGCTCTCCTCCTGTATCATTTTTTAATATTAAAATTTTTTAAAATATTAATTAGGATCAGGTTCTTGGAATTTACCTTCCTACTTTTCTGTTTCGGATTAAAGAAAATCAATATATATATATATATATATATATATATATATATATATATATATATGTAATATTTAAAATATAATATATATATATATATATATATATAAAATATATTAAAATGTTTAATACCATCATTATTAACTACCTGATGGGACATTGTTCTTTCAATGTCAAAACAAAATGTACAATTTTGTAGTAGATTGTGGTTTGTACTTGTTCTATAGTATAATTTATAATATATATATATATATATATATTGTTTAATACTTAGTTTTTGGTCCTAATAGGGTTAGACCAGTACACATTTGTATTAAAAAGTGTTCTATACAATTATATTGTAAAACTTTTATACTTTTCCACAAAGGTAAAGCATGAATCAAGAAATCCAACAACGGAGCATTCGATGTACCATAAGGACCGTTTGATGAAGCAGAAGTCTCAGAATTGATGAGAATATACATTTTAAACAAAATAAACAAAATAATCCATATTGACAACCACGGATTATATAGAGATGACGGATTAATAATAGCACCAGACAACAAAAGAACGAATGATAAAATAAGAAAACAGCTTTTTAAATGATTCAAAGAACTAGATTTTGATATTACAGTGGACACAAATAATAAAGTGGTACAATATTTAGATGTAGAACTTAATTTACAAACTGGAAATGTCTCGCCATACATGAAAACAAACACTAAGTTATCATACATAAATACAAAGTCCAATAATCCAAATAATATAATTAGACACATTTACATAGGCATAGAACACAGACTATCTAATAATTCGTCAAACAAATCAATATTTAATGAAAAGAAAATATATATGAGGATGCACTAAGAAATTCTGGCCATAAAAATATTTTACAATATAATTCTCAACCAAACAGACAAAACCAAAACAACAATAGAAAACGAAACATTGTCTGGTTCAACCGACCATTCAATTTAGAAGTAAAGACCAAAATAGGACAACTATTTTTAAACTAATAGATAAGCACTTTCCAAAAGAATCAGAATTAAACCAAATTTTCAACAGAACCACAATCAAACTAAGTTATATTTGCACTAATAATTTAGATAGTTTCATAAAAAAACAAAACGCCAGAAACTTAAATAGCATCGTACAAAAGAAAACCACCAACAAAGAATGCAACTGCAGGAACAAAAATAAATGTCTACTTCAAGGCCTCTGCAACACAAAAGAAATAATTTATAAGGCAGAGGTACATGACCCAGATGGCCAAAACAAAATATATTTGGGCTCAACCAAAGACACCTTCAAGACCAGGTGGTTCAACCACAGATCTACATTTATAATAGAAAAATTAAAAAAACAATACAAAATTGGCTAAACATGTCTGGAAATTGAAATCAAAATATGAAAAGGATCGACAGATAACATGGAGCATTGTAAAAACAGCCAAGCCTTACAACGGTGGACAAATATGTAGACTGTGCCAAGAAGAAAAATTAGAAATTATGACATACCCAAATAAAGACAAACTGTTAAATGAAAGAACGGAAATTATGACTAAATGCATTCACACTAAGAAATACCCCTTAGGTTCATACAACCAGGGATGAAAATGTCATAATTCGTTTGAATTTAAACAATGCACGTTCATAGATTCCATGCCACGTTCAAATAAACGTTCAAATAAAATGAACGTCCAAATAAAACACCGTTACAAGAGCGTTCTTAAAAAGAAAAACGGTAAAAGGTAAAATCAGTTATTAAAAATCGCCTGAAGACACCACTCATGGTAGAAACCTGGGTAGCAAAATAACTCGTTTAAAAATGGAACATATATATATATATATATATATATATATATATACGCTGTTTAATTAAAAACAGAATATCTAGTAGTAGATTGTTATGTAGTTTGTACATGTTCTAAAGTAAAAATTATAACAAATATTCATTGCTCTATTTTTATATTGAGTACTGATTTAAATTAAGGCTTTGAACGTCAAATATTTTATTCGTTCCTTATTCATTTGTATATATATATATATATATATATATATATATATATATATATATATATATATATGTGTGTGTGTGTGTGTGTGTGTTATATATATATATATATATATATATATATATATATATATATAAGTATTATTAAAGATAGGTTTACGTTTACAAATATTTTTTAAAAAATCTGTCGCTTTCTGCGTCACATGATGTAAACAATCTCTCCACGAACGCTCTCGCGAAATACGTTTCTAATTTAAATTTTAAAATCATTTGTTTCTGATGAAAGGCCGAGGACGTTCTGAAATATCAAATATAATAATAGAAATAAATAAATACTGTCAGAAAAATACATTCTTAAACTTACAACTTTTTAGTAGTTTTTCCTATACATATTATTAAGACAGTATACGTGGATCATCACTATGTTATATATATATATATATATATATATGCCTACATATGTATGTGTGTATTTGTGTTGTGCTTCAGGAATGTGTGTGTGTGTGTGTGTGTGTGTTCGTGTGTAGAAAAAGCCTGACAGTTTAGGAACAATTTATTTTTTTCTCTATATAATTCTATTCATATCTATCTATCTATCTATCTATCTATCTCAGTCTGTCAATGCCTATCTATCTATCTATCTATCTATCTATCTATCTATAACTAATTTTGAATTCGTCTAACTTGAGTAATCCACAAATATGTGACTTACACACAAGAATTGGTCGACGAGGCTAGCTGCTGCCCAGTAACCTTACTTACCCTGAAATTATCGATTAGGGCGTGTTATACCGAGAGAGAGAGAGAGAGAGAGAGAGAGAGAGAGAGAGAGAGAGAGAGAAGGGTAAAGAAGCGAGAGAAAGAGCGTGAATGAGTGTGTGAGAGAAAGAAGAGGAAGAGGGAGATTTTATAATATATATTTATTCGGGAAAGGTACATTGAGAAATTATTTTCGTCTCTGTCAGTATAAATTTGCTTGCGTTTATGTTCTGAGTTTCGAATGAAGCGACTCTCAATGGCCATCAGGAGTTTCACTATCACCCTAAACTGTAGTGATGGTGACATTTAGGGAGCAATTTACCAAATTAGTTTTCCAAACTGAAACAATATTTAAAAGCATTATATATTATTAATTATTACGTGAGAACGTGTAAAAGCCATGACAAAATCATACATTTTGTTTCGTCATCGAAATAACAATTTCTCATGAGGTATTTATTAACGATGGTAATAACTGCATTTTCTTATGAGACATTGTTCTTTTAATATTGAAAAAAAATGTACAATTTTATAAGAGTTTTTCACATGTTTCACATAATAATAAAGAAATATTCATTGGTCTATTTTATATTGAATACTGTTTTAAATTAATGTTTTGAACGTTGCAATTTTATTCTTCGTTCTTCTTCACGTATATATATATATATATATATATATATAAATAAATTAAAAAAGGATTAATTCAATGAGGTTGGATGATCATTTCGATATGAAAATCCCCACGGGGGATAACACATCACCTCAGCAACAGAAAAATTCTTTCAAAGGATTTTTCTGTTGCTGAGGTGATGTGTTATCCCCCGTGGGGATTTTTCAATTTATATTTGCTCTGTTATATTTTATTACATGGAGCTCTCTTACTGTATCATTTTTTAATATTAAAATAAAATTTTTAATATTAATTAGGATCGGGTTTTTGGAATTTACCTTCCTGCTTTTTCCGCTTGGATTAAAAGTATCTGAATTAATATATATATATATATATATATATATATATATATATATATATATATATATATATACTTAATTACAATAAAGCAGCACTAATAATAATAGATTAAATGTCCGAAAAACCAATGCTAACCTATAAGTAACTTAAATCGTCAATAACACAACGAGGTCTACCTCGTAGGTTAAATAAAGGGGAAGAAAAAAAGAAACAAACCGCGCACAAAAACAATGCGTCAAGTGCTTGTTTGAAAGAAAAAAAAACCAAGACGAAACCTTAACAGTAAAGTGCTCTTACGAAAGTAGAACAAAAAATACAGTACACTAAATCTAAAAATGAGTCAACACCGACTGCGGTTTCACACAACGGATCGTTTGGGCTTGGCCCTGACGATACGTTGTGTGAAACTGCGGTCGGTGTTGGCTCATTTTTAGATTTAGTGTACTGTATATATATAATAAATAGATTTGAAAGAGAATGAAACAGATGTCATCATGTGTTAAATGTGTCCACACTGTCTAATGTTAAGTACTCTTCATTTATATATATGGCTAATTACCATATATATATATATATATTGTAACTAAGTTGTTGAACTCGTAGGTTTATTTACCTTTTTGTTCATGCATTTACTTTTCTAAAGAGTGCTCGATACAAATGTAGAGCGTTATATATATATATATATATATATATATATATATATATATATATAATCCCACGTCGGTGGTACGACTCGGGGTTGCACGCACTACGCAATCGTCAGGTGCATATTAAAAAGTGACCGTTTAAGAGATTTGAACTACTTAAGTTCACTCGATGTTCGTAGTAGTAAAATCTTACAATGGTAGATAATTCGAGTTGTAGAATGACATCTATATTTATTAGTATATACTTAATAACTCTGCTTATACTACATTGTGCACTGTTTTATGAACACATGAATAATATTTGTATATTTAATAATATTTTTATGATCGCTTAAAAATGGAGTCGAAGTAAAAACATTATTCCGAAACATGCGAAATTCTGTGTCGCAAAAATTTTAAATTAATTATATTAAATTTATATATAATGAATGACAAATTAGGAAAACAAATCTGTGATTCTATCAATATATATATATATTCCATCAACAAATACATTACATTAGTCGGATTGACCTACGTACAAATACCTTTTAAAAAGCAGGAATCTACGGTTTCGCTATTCATACTATGACTTAATTAGTCAGACTTGTACAAGTAAAAATTTTTATTAACCCCACAACATTTTTACAATTTATGAAGAGAATAGATTGATGTGCCGTAAAAAAAAACACAAAAAAAAAACCAAGATATATATATATATATATATATATATATATATATATATATCTGACATTTATGTATATAACGATAAAATAGATTTTTAAAGAAAAAGTTAGCCTTGTCCCGAAAACAGTTACATAAAATGTGGTCGATACACAATACAAAAGACCGAAAGTGTATCGTTATTAAATATTAAAATTATAGGAATACTAACCTTGTATGCTACGACGGTTTCCACCAACAAGGTTTTTAAGACAGTTCGTAGACCTATATATATATATATATATATATATATATATATATATATATATATATATATATGTATTCATATTGATGGAATAGTATATAATTTAACGGATGAAATCCTTCCGTAGAACAAAACGAATTTTTAATTCCCTTGCTTATCATTTTTCAGATATATAAAATATTATATATCATATTCATCCTATATATATATATATATATATATATATATATATATATATATGTATGTATGTATGTATGTATATATATATATCCATACATGCAAAAACTGAATAAAAAATGACACAAATTTAATGTAACAGCTTTCGACTTGTAAAAGGAATTAATTAGACAGTTATTATAGCTAAAATTATCTATATATTTACCATTTTTAAACGAGTAATTTCGCTTCCCAGGTTTCTGCCATGAGTGAGTTCTTCATGGTAAAAACCTTGGTAGCAAAATAACTCGTTTAAAAATAGAAAATATTCAAAAGTTCTACAATATAATTGTATAGAACACTTTTTAATACAAATGTGTACTGGTCTATCCCTATTAGGACCAAAAACTAAGTATTAAACAATCAATATATATATAAATATCAGTCATCCACATACAAGTCCGCTTCGCTGTATCACAGCTCATTAGTGTGTGTAGACATATCCTCTTGCAGCTGGCCGGAACCGAAACTCGACCGATTTGGTGTCAGTCGGAGTCTCTACTCCCTAAGCCATCGTTTGGTCATAATAAGGTTAAATAATATATATATATAATATATATATATTTGACTCCCTCATAGATATGCATAATTACATCAATAAGTACATTACTTTGGTCAGAGGAGATCATTTTGAAAACAAAAGCTAATACGTTGAATTTTAAAAAAATTCTCTTTCAATTACGCAACCATATATATAAATATAGACGCATGCAAGCAGATATATTCATTCTTCAATATCTCTAAAGCTAGTGTATATATATATATATATATATATATATATATATATATATATATATAGTGTATCGAGGCAGCGAATAATTTTCTAAAGATATACTGTTATATATATATATATATATATATATATATATATATATATATATTCTCTCTGTCTTTACGGTTCTGACATTTCATAATATATATATATATATATATATATATATTAGTGAATGTCAGAACCGTAAAGACGGAGAGAATATTCTAGCAGATTTTATTCAATTAATATGAATTATAAATTCGATAAAAATAGTGTGCTCGGTGGATATTATCCAGAGCATTATAAAATGTTGAGCAAAAAACCGTCTAAAAATGTGTTGAGTTTTATATATGTATAATAAATACATAATAAATTTATGTGAAACAGAATGAAACTGACATCATCATGATTTAAACATGTCCACCATGTCTAATATTAAGTACGCTTCATATATATATATATATATATATATATATATATATATATATATATAGACAGATAGATAGATAGATAGATATATAGATATAAAGTATAATCCTTGAGATTTAGTATGGTAAATTCCAATAGAGACAGACTCCAAAGAGAACTCAATGTTAAAATTTATTGCTAAATCTAACAGAGTATTATAATCAGGAAAAAAAGTTAGATATTTTTACAAATCCATTAGTAATACTGCATTTCGCTGTCCCAACCGCTTTGCAAACCCAAATTCATGGACATTATATATATATATATAATATTCATGCATACTGTGTTGCAATGCTCGAATAATTCAGATAAACTCGCACAAGGCCGGCAATCGCGGTGAGGATCGAACTCACGACATGTAATTGCTTCTGCTTTCCAAGAGCATGTGCCGATATATGCGTAATTAATCCTGTTTTACAAGTAATTTTCTACGATACAGTTACAATATTTCTTTCTTCTACGTATATATATATATATATATATATATATATATATATATATATATATATATATATATATATATATATATATATATATATAGTTTAGAACATATACAAATTACAATTTACTACAAAAGTGTCCATTTTTTTTGACATCAAAAGAACAATGTCTCACCGGGTCGTTAAAAATAATGAATTACCTGATGAGACATTCTTCTTTCGATGTCGAAACAAAATATACACTTTTGTAGTAAATTGTAATTTGTACATGTTCTAAACTATAATTTATAATAAATATTCATAGTTGTATTTCTATATTAAGCACTGTTTTAAATTAATGTTTTGAAGGTTGTTAATATTTTCTTCATTCTTTATTCACTTGAAGATATATATATATATATATATATATATATATATATATATATATATATATATATATATCCAAGTGAATAAAGAATGAAGAAAATATTAACAACCTTCAAAACATTAATTTAAAACAGTGCTTAATATAGAAATACAACTATGAATATTTATTATAAATTATATTTATATTTATTTATTATAATATATATATATATATATATATATATATATATATATTAAAAAAGGATTAATTCAAAGATATGATTAGAGTGACTGAAAATTAACTTCCCACTTTAAAATACTTATAATTTATTTATTCGTTACATTTTTACAAGCAAAGAATAGATGAGGAAAGCGTTTAGCATGAGGTTTTATTAAAAATTCGATAAGAGCACCAGATTTAGCTACCAGCCTCTCTGGGCCGCCCGGGAATCACGTCAACTGATTTCAGTAGTAACTCCTGTGAAATGGAAGGCATAACTTGTATTCGGCTTTCAAGTTCTTGCAAAGTCTTGATTTGGTATAAAAGACTTACTTCTTTCACCAATCTCAAAGAAAAAAGTCATAGGGTATTAAGTCAGTACTCCTTCCTAGCCACTTATACATAAGATATGATATTACTTTTCAACCATTCTGTCTACACGCTCACACGCCCATATATATATATATATAAGTAAAATAAATTTTCAAAATTCAAAAATGTTGAATGAACATTTCGACATAAAATCCCTGAGAGAGAATTTACGGCTCCTCAAAAATCTAAAATTAGACATGAATTACTTCCGTTTTTTTTAATTTTTTTTTTTGTAACGTAAATTTCTCAAATCTTAACCGTCTTTTTTTTATTTATAATTTTAATTTTAATTTTTAATTTTTTCTACCTTTTTTTTACCTTTTTTTCTCTCTCTCTTTTTTTTTGTCTCTCTTTTTATTTTGTCTCTCTTTTTATTCTTATTTTTTATTTAATTATTTCCATTTTGCAAGACGGACGTTGCTGAGGAGACGTAAATTCTCTATGGGGGATTTTATGTCGTAATGTTCATTCAACATTTTTGAATTTCGAAAATTTATTTTACTTTATATTAGCTCTGTAATTTTAATTACATTGAGCTCTCCTCTTCCGTTTGGGATTTAAGTATTTTCATAATATATATATATATATATATATATATATATATATATATATATATATATATTAAACATATATTGTTAAATATAGCAGACAATGAATGTCTAATATGTTTAATCATGAGCCGTTCTAAACATCGTATTTTGGCTTTAATTTCAGTTGAAAATAAAGACAAAAATTCTCCAACATTTGGATAATTTTTTATTATGCTGATTCTAAGCTTTCGGCTCACATGAGCCATCTTCAGAGAGGTTACAGGGACGTTAACATAAAGACATCCACCATCAAAATTATATTATCTTCTTGTGTTAACAGAAAACATTGCTCTGCGACGATAACAGTCACCTAATAGCAGACACAGTTCGTACATTTTTAATGCGATTTATATATATATATATATATATATATATATATATATATATATATATATATATATATAAAATCGAAAATCTAAGAGTGAGCCAATAACCTACCACGGTTTCACTTAACAGTTCGTTAGGAAAAAATTGGTTCAATACGATCTCATTTGTTGTTTAATTATTGCTAGTCTTGACAGAATTAGTTCTGTTGTTATTGATATTATTACTATAATTAATATTACTATATATATTTATATATATGTATGTATTTATCTGTAAATTCAGATAAAACCTAGTGGGGAAATAGCAATTTTCAACATGTCTTTTTAAGGCATGCATTCTTCGACCCCTTATATACAGAGAATGAGGAAAAATTATAAGCCCAGGGGTTAACTTAGAGAAAGGAAGGGGTTGGGATGTATTAGTTTTCATTGGGTTGGGATGGGAGAAGGAATTAGTACTAATTCCTCCTTGGTAGTGGGAGGTATGTGGCCTGACCCTTGGGCTAGTAGTGGTAGGTGGTGGGGAAGTAATTGTTTGGCCTACTTAAAAAAAAATATTTTATTGGGACTAATTGGGGGAATAGTATAATTACTGTAATTTATACTTATTTCTATGTCAACACATACTAATGATCTCCCTTCGTTTGTTAAGGAGTATATTTTGGTCTTGAAATTTTAAAACTTTAATTTTTTTCTGCCAAACATCGATTACACATATCTCTTAAGCTATTAGGGATCCTAGCCTTGCTTATGAGTTCCCATTTTATCTGGGGATCTAAGTTATTTTCTTTTAATTCCCAGTATTTTCTAGAAAGAGCTGTTTGGTATCTTAAATTAGGGGTGGTAAATGAGTGCCTGTGGGTATAAAGCCCCTATATATATTATTTATAAAAGTAAATGTTTGAACAGTGGATTTTTAATTTACGTATTCTTTCATTTTTTTGTATATATATATATATATATATATATATATATATATATATATATATAATTGGAGTAGATAGACTGAACTATCGCCCGGTTCACACTCCACCCACGTCTATTGAACAGGTGTAGAGGCTTGTTCCCTGTTTAGGATGTGGTTTCCGGCTTTCTCTTTTCCAATCTATTCACTCTTATGTAACCCCCTTCACACCAGTGGCCTTACCGCCTTGCTCGGGGTGATATGATTAAATATATATATATATATATATATATACTGTAATGGTTGTTACAATGTTTTTATAAATTCATAGTATGACTACACAAACATTTATATATGATGAAGCAAACCACATAATGGGCTGGCTTCGAAACGCGAAAATGTTTGTGTTGTGATACTATGAATTTATAAAAACATTGTAACAACCATTACAGTATATATATATATATATATATATATATATATATATTTTAATCATATCACCCCGAGCAAGGCGGTAATGCCACTGGTGGGCAGGGGGTTACATAAGAGTGAATAGATATATAGTGAATATCTCTCTCTCTCTATATATATATATATATATAGTGAATATATATATATATATATATATGTGTGTGTGTGTGTGTGTGTGTGTGCGTGTGTGTGTCTGTGTGTGTGTGTGTGTGTGTGTGCGCGTGCGTGTGTGTTTCGTTAAATATAATTAGCAAGCTACTGCGATTAAGCTTTAATGTTTCTTGTATTGTACAAATGTTTTCTTTGGTGCACACAAAATGTGTAAAAACTGTCCAAAAGTTCTACAAATCCGGGCGCTTTGATAGTCTCCGACGATTCTGTGTGTCATCGAAGACTACCAACCTATACGGAAATATAAAAATATATAAAACCATAATACTCACTACAACTCATCATTTCACAGATCCCAACGCCTATCTACGAGCTTACAAAATCCCTCATCGATATAACTCCATATCTACGGTAAATTTTTGATTTGTTCCCCGAAGGCCTTTACCTCGTCAAATCTTTCCAAAACATCCTTAATTCCGTGAAAATGTATATGCTGAACTCAAATCGATAATTGTTTCTTGAAGAAACCTACCCTTTTTCATGTTATCGACTAGAAAAAAATCGGACTATATTTCACCCCTTACCACCGTTCTTATATCTGATTCACCGCTGAATGACTTGAGGCGTAGGATACTTATTTCGGCCTTTTTACTTCCTTTTAACAATTACTCCGCGATTTGTTTGGTTTCGGAACTCAAGTTCCGCGTAGTAATTGCAAAAAGGAAGTAAATAGGCCGAAAAATCGGCACACTACGCGTGAAATCAATCTGTAGTGAATAACATTTTTGAAGCGTCGTTACGGGGTGAGATAAACAGCGAAAAGGAGTTCGATATTTTTCTGGTCATTAACGTGAAAAAAGGTAGGTTTCGTCAATAAACAATTATTGGTTTGAGTTCAGCATTTACATTTGCACGGAAATAAGGATGTTTTCGAAAGAGTTGAAGTGGTAATGACCTTCGGAGAATAAATAAAAAATTTATCATATCTACCTACGAATTATAGCATCACATCAACATACGGATTTCTTTAAATTCTAAAAGCTGTACAATCTTCCGTAGGTATTTTAGCGTCATTCGACGTTAAAAATTATATTTACAAACGTCTCTGTCGATCGAACCATCAACATAATCCTGAACTCCATATATAAAAATAATTCCATTCCACCCCCATCCATCAAACCAAATATGCTCAAAAAATTTTTACATGCCCCCTCACGACTAAAGTCCCTTTATATGATCATAATGGTAATAAGTATACTTAAATTACTGGTGTTACTATGGGAAATCCTATCGGCCTCTACTATATGCCCACGTTAAAAACACTATATTGAAACAAGTCAGTCAGTCAGTTAAGTGCCATACGTGATACACACTTGGGCGATCATGTCTCGAAAGCGACATGACTGACTAGGCAGAAGATTATCCCGCAGTAGGTTGCCATTGCTTTCTGCGGTAGACTGGTTGCCGACCAAGGCTATAGAACCAAATCTGTCCTGTTATTTAACCCATAACTGGAAGGAATAGACAGATTAATACCTTTCCTAAGGGTATTTGCGCGTAAGTGAACTGGAATCACTAAACACAAAATATATGTACGCTATGTAGACATTTTTATTCTAGCGAAAATTAAACAAGGATTTGGTAATCTCAAAACCATATTAAAAATAAATGACCATAGCTTTATCTATGAAGTTAGGTAGAAAATAAAATAAAATAAACTCCCATTATTAAACGTTCCCGCAGAATTCAGTAATCACACATTTACAATTTCATTATACAAAGAAAAATCTACCAACAGAAACCACTTGCTTCCTTAGTTTTAAGAAGGCACGTCTACTTAGATATAAAATAATCATAAAAAAAACCCTAAAGAGTACATACTGGAATTCGTCTTCTCGTCCCCTTTCTCTTAAATAACTCAATTATGTCAAATAGACGCGAGTTAATAACGGTTTACCTAACTACCTCATCGACCACAGATTAGACTATTTCTTTCTAAAGTAACTAATTGTAGTACTGAACATACAGATAAAAGCAATAACATTAACATCTTCTACAAAAGCCAAATACATGTAAATTATAGGTAAAACGAATTTTCTTTCAGAAATATCATTATATCTTGTCGACCTGGACAAGAAAGTTAAATTATGTTACAAAAAATTAAAAAAAACAAAACTTATTATCAGAAATAACAACATACTCACAAAATCAAAGCTACAAAAAACCAACATTATTTATGAGTTTAAATGCCTCTTAAAGAATTTTATCAAACTAATCTAATAAATAACATTAGTCATGCTGCTACATTCCTATCTAGACAACTTACATGACACCTACCCGACAGTAGCTCAATTAGTACTCTTTTAAACACACACAAAGACCTACCAAAATCCATCCGCAAAACACTAATAGAAAATACAAGTATAATAGCTCCATCTACATGTAAAAATAGATTAAATATGATGGAAACCCCAATAATAAAGAAAAAACTAACACTCAATAACATTGACTACGAATACGGCCACAATGTATTGACCGCATTTGTTACGCAAAACATTCCTATAGCTTCAGATAAATATAGAAAAAAATTCCACACATTTAGTCAAAATCTAAAAAAAATAAAAGTCACCCTTGATAATAGATAAAAGTACTCAAATATACAGAGGATTTTGGTCCTTCACACTTTGTTTCCAGAAAAGAAACACTTGTATGAACCCAAGAAAAATTAAATGAAGAGTTTAATCTCAGTACCTTGTCAGTTGTCTTTATCGAAGCATGTATAAAAGAGGGATTGCTGTTTATTCATTTGTGTGTATATATATATATATATATATATATATATATATATATATATATATATATATATATATATCAATGAATAAAAACGGAGAAAATAATTGCAACGTTCAAAACATTAATAGATTTTCTATTATGTTCTAACATAATAATAATAATAATAATAATAATATATATATATATATATATATATATATATATATGCCAATATTTTTATTACGAGTTTATAAAAATATAGTTCACTACAACACAACGAAACCCATTAGTTTGTGCTACTTCTAAGATATATATAGTGGTGCGGTATGCTCTATGAAGCTTAGCCTGTAGATGTACATAGTGCTGAATATCTCGTTCGAACCCACGATACTTTCTATTGTCTGTACATTCCGACTGCCCACACACACACACAAAGAATCTTGCGACCATTATGCAAATACATGATTTCAATTCAAAGGCATCCACTGGTCATAGTTTGCGCCATCCGTCTTGGTGACCAATGCTCTACGTCAGTCGAGGCACTGTGTATGTGCGTGTGGTGTGTGTGCGTGGAATATGCGCTGAAGACATTCATTTGGACAGACTGAATCACAATACACCAATTTTTTGCACGCACAAAAAAAAAAAAAAAGGAAAAGGAAAAAAAAAACTATACAAAAAGTTGAAGCAGCGACACCAAGCGGACACTGACGACACTCACCGTTTGTCGTCTGGGGGTTGTAGGTTTACAATCCGCAACATGGTGGCCGTCGGTAGAAAAGAAGGAACTTTTTACAGTAGCAACAGCAATAGCAACAATGGTAGCAGCAACTCGTACTCTTTCAGTGGCAGTAGTGAGAGGAGAAGAAATTTTTGGAACTTTCTTCTCTTGTATGAAGAATTATTTTCTTTTTGTTCTTTATTTTGGAAGCTGGTTGTTGCTTAATAGAAGAAAAAATGCATTGGTTACCTTTCTTTTCTTTTTAATATTTTTTTTTTTGCGAGGGCGGGGGTGCTATTTTAAAATACTTCTCAATTGCTACGCTTGTTGTGTATTTGGCCAGGATCAGAAAGAAATGAAATTTCAAGAATTGTAATTGTTGAATTACTTAGAGAATGGAAAAGAAAGAAAGAAAAATTCAATCACTAAAATAAAGAAATAAAGGATGAATGAATTATATTTTAAGCAGCAAAGCAAGGAAAGAGATTTCAAGCATATAAGGAATGAATATTTCAAACAGCAAAACTAAAAGAGGCAGACATTTCAAACCTATAAGGAAAAAATGAAAAAAATGAAAGAAGAATATTTCAAGCAGTAAAAAGAAAAGAAAGATATTTCAAGTATATAAAGAGAAAAAGAGAAAAAAAAAATTCAAACAACAAAACCAAGAAAAGTAGACATTGTAAAAGCAGAAGGAAGGAAGGAAGGATATTTCAAGCAGTAAAACAAGCAAAAAAAAAAAAAATATATATATATGTATATATTTTAAGCATATAAGAAGAAAAAAAGAAAGAAAATTTCAAAGAGCGAAACGAAAAGTGGTAGACATTGTAAAAATATAAGGAAGGAAGGAAGGAAGAATATTTCAAGAAGTAAAACAAAAAAAGATGATATTTCAAGCATATAAAAAGAAAGAATGTTTCAAACAGCAAAATAAAATGGTAGACATTTCAAACCTATAAGAAAACGAAGAAGAAAAGAAGGAAGAAATGAAGGAAAGAAAGGATATTTCAAGCAGTAAAACAACAACAAAAAAATGAAGATATTTCAAACGTAGAAGAAGAAAGAAAGAACTTAACAGAAAGAAAAACACTTGAAGAAAAATAGGATTAAAAATGAAAAAAAATAATAAAACAAAACATAAAATATTTAAAAAAAGAAAACGAAGAAGAAAAAGAAAAAGGTGGCACTAGAAAATGGGTTGTGAAACCTTGATGTTAGCTTTACGAGAAAAAAAAAAAAACTTTAACAAAAAAATTATCCCCTACAATAATATTAACCAAAAATAAAATAAAAAAATCTTCAGAATTGGTAAAAACAAGGATTGAATAATGGAGTATGATGAAATGGTGAGGAAGAAGTGTTTCGGTGAGGGGGGGGGGGTAAAAAAGAAAGAATCTACGACATAGAATACCTTTCAGGGTAGGTAGGAAAATATATGGCAGATACCTTGATGATGAAAAAATAAAGAAAATGAAGAAAAAAAAAAAATTAAATGTTTGAAATGGTACCCCCCAAATGGCAAAATGCTAAGAGAATGGTGGTAACACAAGAGGGCGTGGGAGTAAGGAAAATGTTTGTTTTTTAGTAGGAGTGAAAGGGTGGAGGCTTCCCCTGGAAGAAATAGGCGGATTTGGTAAAAGCTAGATGGTTGTTAAAAAAATACTTTGACTAACGGAAGAAAAACAAATTAATAATGAAGAAAAGAAGGGAGGGAGGTTGGGAAAGAAATTATTCTTTTTAAAAAAAGAAGAATATTAATAAGGTAAAGAAAGCGAGGAAAATAATCCCAAAATAAGAATGAGAAAAGGAGATTATGAAAGAAAGAAAAAAGATGAAGAAAAAAAAGAAGGAGAAAAAAAGAACAAAATGAAAGAAGAAAGATAAGTGATTAATAGAAAGAAAAGCCGCCAAAAATATAAAGGAAAATGTCTAAAAACGCAAAAGAATGAGTAAAAAAGGAACACAATGTATGCAATAAATGAAAGAAAAAAAAATAGAAAGTAAAGCGAAAGAATTTTTAAATTAAAAGAAAGAAATAAAAAGAAATAAAAAGAAAGAAATAAAACAAATGATACCGGAAGAAAGAAAAAAATAAAAAAACGGAAAGAAGAAAAAATAAAAGAATGAAAAGATATAAAAAAGATGATGTTATACCTAAAAAGAACGAATAAAAATTATGAAGCAAAAGAAAGAATGAAAGAAAGAAAAGACAGAAAGAAAGAACGAAAGTAAGGAAGGTAGAAATAAAAAAAAGCAGACAACAAAAAGACAGGATAAAAAATACAGACACACAGAAAGAAAGAAAAAAATATTACAGGGAAGAAAAAAAAGGAAAAAATAAACTGAAATACGTCAATAAAGAAAAAGGCAAACAATAATCAAAGAAAAAGAAATCAAAGGAGAAAAATAAATAAAAAAAAGACGGAAGACAATGGTAATGGCAATTCCTGTACAGAGGCCAACTGCTAAAAGCTACCGCCATTAATATTTCCTGGATAGAGAACCACTCAATAATCAGCGGCCATTAAATAGGAAAAAGAATGAAAAACTTCTGCTGACCAGCAGTGGACGAAGCAGTACCTGAGAGATGCCAATGTGTGTTAGGTGTTGTGTCACTACCACCTCTTCTACTACTACTACGACCACTACCCTTATGATAACCACTACAGCCGTTAGAATCCCAACACCTAAACCTGTTTTGCCGACTGACGGCACTTGCCCATTACATACTGCTGCTGTGAACAAAGACAAGCCTTGTAATACGACAGCTACAATAACAACAACAACAATAATAATAATGGTGGCGATAAGGATAATAATAATAATGTTGGTGAGTGGGAGGAGCAAGGACGATACTGGAGTTGTTGTGTATTGGAGTCTAATTGACGTGGATAGATCAACCAATAACGTATATTTGTTCTAAACAATGAGAATATGGTGTTGAGAAAACACAAAAACGAGAGAGAGAGAGAGAGAGAGCAAGGGAAAAGTAGTATAGAAAGAAAGAAAGAAAGAAAGAAAGGAAGGAAGGAAGGAAGGAAGGAAGGAAGGAAGGAAGGAAGGAAGGAAGGAAGGGACAATTAAGAAAGTGAAGAAAAGCGAGAAGAAAAAAAGAGAGAAAATCATAGCTTCTTTTTTCTTTTTTCTTTTTTATTTTTTTACTATTGGCCACCCGATATAAATCCCAGGGTAGAGAGTGTGCTGTTGTATGAGTGTAAGAAAAGGTAAGGATTAAAGCTTGAAAGAAAGAAAGAAAAAAAAGGAATAAAATAAAATGAAAAAGAGAGGCCAAGAATGAAAGTAACTTCAGTGAAAAAGAAAGACAAAAGAAAGAACACAAAAGACTCAGAAAATAACTATTAGTAGCAAGAAAGAAAGAAAGAAAGAAAGAAAGAAAGAGTAATGAAAGAAAAAAGAAGTACCTACTCAGCAAAAGAAAGAAAGAAAGAAGGAATGAAAAAATAAATAAATAAATAAATAAATAAAAAACCTGATAAACTCCGGAAGTAACAGGTCAATGAATGAAATAATGAAGGAATGAAAGAAAGAAAAAAGAAGGAAAGAAATAATATGAAAGACTCCAGAAGTAACTGCTCGACGAATGAAATTATGAAGAAATGAAGAAAGAAAAAAGAAGGAAAGAAATAACATGAAGAACCCCGGAAGTAACTGCTCGGCGAATGAAATAATGATGGAATGAAAGAAAGAAAAAAAGGAAAGAAAGAACATGAAAAACCTGTGAACTAGATACTCGGAGAAAGAAAGAAGGAAAGAAAGAAAGAAACAAACAAACAAACAAACAAAGAAAAAAAGAAAAAGAGAAAAGAAAGAAAATCAAATGAAAAAGAGAGACAAAGAAAGAAGACAAAAGACACAGAAAGTAACTTTTAGTAAAAAAAAAAAAAAAAAAAAAAAAAAAGAAAGGAATGAATGAATGAAAAAAATCAAAAATAAAGAAACCACATGAAAGACCTGGAAAGTAACTGCTCGCCGGAGAAAAGAAAGAACAATGAAATGAAAGAAAGAAAATCCAATTAAATGAAGTGAAAAAGAAAGGCCAAGAATTAAAATAATTGCAACGGAAAATAAAGAAAAAAACATCAAAAATCCAGAAAGTAACTCCTCGAAGAAAGGAAGAAAAAGAAAATGCAATTAAATGAAGGGAAAAAGAAAGGCCAAGAATGAAAATAATGCAACGAAAAAGAAAGTAAAGAACATTAAAAATCCAGAAAGTGACTCCTCAAAGAAAGAAAGAAAAAAATGCAATTAAATGAGGTGAAGAAGAAAGGCCAAGAATGAAAATAATTGCAACGAAAAAGAAAGTAAAGAACATCAAAAATCCAGAAAATATCTCCTCAAAGAAAGAAAGAAAAAAATGCAATTAAATGAAGTGAAAAAGAAAGGCCAAGAATTAAAATAATTGTAAAGGAAAATAAAGGAAGAAACATCAAAAATCCAGAATGTAACTCCTCGAAGAAAGAAAAAAAAAGAAAATGCAATTAAATAAAGTGAAAAAGAAAGGTCAAGAATTAAAATAATTGCAACGAAAAAGAAAGTAAAGAAGCTCAAAAATCCAGAGAGTAACTCTTCGAAGAAAGAAAAAAAAAAGAAAATGCAATTAAATAAAGTGAAAAAGAAAGGTCAAGAATGAAAATAATTGCAACGAAAAAGAAACTAAAGAACATTAAAAATCCAGAAAGTAGCTCCTCAAAGAAAGAAAGAAAAAAAAATGCAATTAAATGAAGTGAAAAAGAAAGGCCAAGAATTAAAATAATTGCAACGAAAAAGAAGGTAAAGAACATCAAAAATCCAGAAAGTAACTCCTCAAAGAAAGAAAGAAAAAAATGCAATTAAATGAAGTGAAAAAGAAAGGCCAAGAATTAAAATAATTGCAACGAAAAAGAAAGTAAAGAAGCTCAAAAATCCAGATAGTAACTCTTGGAAGAAATAAAGGAAAAGAAAATGCAATTAAATGAAGTGAAAAAGAAAGGCCAAGAATTAAAATAATTGCAACGAAAAAGAAAGTAAAGGACATCAAAAATCCAGATAGTAACTCTTCGAAGAAAGAAAGAAAAAGAAAATGCAATTAAATGAAGTGAAAAAGAAAAGCCAAGAATTAAAATAATTGCCACGAAAAAGAAAGTAAAGAACATCAAAAATCCAGAATGTAACTCTTCGAAGAAAGAAAGAAAAAGATGCAATTAAATAAAGGGAAAAAGAAAGGCCAAGAATGAAAATAATGCAACGAAAAAAAAAGTAAAGAACATTAAAAATCCAGAAAGTAACTCCTCGAAGAAAGGAAGAAAAAGAAAATTCAATTAAATAAAGGGAAAAAGAAAGGCCAAGAATGAAAATAATGCAACGAAAAAGAAAGTAAAGAACATCAAAAATCCAGAAAATATCTCCTCAAAGAAAGAAAGAAAAAAAATGCAATTAAATGAAGTGAAAAAGAAAGGCCAAGAATTAAAATAATTGAAACGAAAAGGAAAGCAAAGAACATCAAAAATCCAGAAAGTAACTCCTCAAAGAAAGAAAGAAAAAAAAATGCAATTAAATGAAGTGAAAAAGAAAGGCCAAGAATTAAAAATAATTGCAACGAAAAGGAAAGCAAAGAACATCAAAAATCCAGAATGTAACTCTTCGAAGAAAGAAAGAAAAAAAATGCAATTAAATGAAGTGAAAAAGAAAGGCCAAGAATTAAAATAATGCAACGAAAAGGAAAGCAAAGAACATCTAAAATCCAGAAAGTAACTCCTCGAAGAAAGAAAGAAAAAGAAAATGCAATTAAATAAAGGGAAAAAGAAAGGCCAAGAATGAAAATAATGCAACGAAAAAGAAAGTAAAGAACATTAAAAATCCAGAAAGTAACTCCTCGAAGAAAGGAAGAAAAAGAAAATTCAATTAAATAAAGGGAAAAAAGAAAGGCCAAGAATGAAAATAATGCAACGAAAAAGAAAGTAAAGAACATCAAAAATCCAGAAAATATCTCCTCAAAGAAAGAAAGAAAAAAATGCAATTAAATGAAGTGAAAAAGAAAGGCCAAGAATTAAAATAATTGAAACGAAAAGGAAAGCAAAGAACATCAAAAATCCAGAAAGTAACTCCTCAAAGAAAGAAAGAAAAAAATGCAATTAAATGAAGTGAAAAAGAAAAGCCAAGAATTAAAATAATTGCAACGAAAAAGAAAGTAAAGAACATCAAAAATCCAGAATGTAACTCTTCGAAGAAAGAAAGAAAAAAATGCAATTAAATGAAGTGAAAAAGAAAGGCCAAGAATGAAAATAATGCAACGAAAAAGAAAGTAAAGAACATCAAAAATCCAGAAAGTAACTCCTCGAAGAAAGAAAGAAAAAGAAAATTCAATTAAATAAATGGAAAAAGAAAGGCCAAGAATGAAAATAATGCAACGAAAAAGAAAGTAAAGAACATCAAAAATCCAGAAAGTAACTCCTCAAGGAAAGAAAGAAAAAAAAATGCAATTAAATGAAGTGAAAAAGAAAGGCCAAGAATTTAAACAAATACGAATAAAAACAACGAACAAATGCTTCAATATTTCCCCTAAAAGCAATAACGAGAATAAAAAGAAAACTAATATACTTGGAAACTTTCGTCTAATTTTATCAATCGCTTACATTTTCCAAAAAGGCATTAAAATATTAGAAGATAGAATTCTGAAATTCATAAGAATTCTCTATGTTTTGAAAAAGAAAAAAAAATTCTTTGAATCTGAATTCATCACGTAGTTTTATGCAATATTTTGCATCAAGAGAAACCGTATGATCCAGTGTGCAACATAAACCAGCGATAAGAAACATGTTGAAGAACCCTAGGCATCGAGGACTACGTATCTAATCAGCTGTCAAAAGCATAACGTGCAACAGAGACTATTGTTAGTTGAAATTCTGCGATTTTTTAAATTATTTCTCAATCAGATCAAAACTTTGAAATCAATGTCCGCAAAATATTGCATTTAAAGTGAGTGAGAGAGAGAGAGACAGAGAGAGAGAGAGAGAGAGAGAGAGAGAGAGAATCTTCTATTATATGCAATAGCCAACATTCTAAAAGGTGTAAATAAATATTAAAAATTACCGACGAAAATTCTCAGATCACCAGTAAAAAAATATATGCAGACGATACCACGGTTTATGAAAGAGCAGACGACGTTAGTTTTTATAGAAGCAGCAGATGATATCACGGTTTATGGGAATAGCAGACGATATCATGATTTATGTTAGCATCGGGCGATACCGTGACTTAACGATGGTCACGGCAATACTACGGATTATGAGAGTATCAGATGATACCACGGTTTATGGGTTTTAATTCATGTATGGATTGGTTTTTCATGTTATTTTTTCTCTTTCTTTTTTGTCTCTTCCTAGAAATGCCTACTCCATGTAATCTTTAATTTTATTTTCTAATTGATGTGTTCCATGATATTAAGTTTTTATTAAAAAGTTCTCGTTTGAAATCGCTTTTTACCCTTTGTCTTTCTTTTTATTCTGTAGCTATACTAGTTGGCTATTCACGCTTGCTTCTAAGGAATGATATGTTCCCTTATTTACTACTCTAATTAATTATATTAGAATCTTAGTTAAAGATCACATGGTCAGAAAGGTCTGTTGTTAGTCGATTCGACTCTACAGATAATTTATTCTCATTGTACATTCGAAAAAATTAACTTTAGTCAAAATTTCTTTTTAGTTTTTTTACTAGCAGTATAGACCGGCGTTGCTCGGGTAAATTGAAAGTTTTAAAACTAATCCATGGTCCGGGAGCTCAAACTCTTTGGACGTTGGCTCGAAAGACTAAAAAGCAATAGTTGTTTCCAGTTAAAGCGAAACCGTAGACTAAAAGAAAAATGAATGGATGTAAGTGAAATTTTGATTTCCTGGTATCGATATCAAATAAGTCTTTTTCGTTGTAAACTGAATTCTGAAGGCTAAATAAGTCCTCTCAGTAAATGGTATCATGGCTGAGACTAAAAACTACAATTACACCTACTTAGAGCCAAACCCGAAGCAAAAACTAAAATAAAAGGGCTGAAAAAAATACAAACATACAGGCAGATAAACAGACACACACACAAACATCTTGCCTTATATATATATATATATATATATATATAATCGATTTTCTGTGCGCTATTGTAATAACTGCAACCTTGAAACTTCTGAATATCGTTTCTTATGTCTTTGTCTATGAGTGCATCAAATTTGATTAAAATCGGACCACTCCCTCTATAACCCGATTTTTTCGATTATCGATTTTCGATATTTATCGGGCGTACCTCGACACAAAACCTAGCTAAGAACACACGCAGACGCTTATAGTAAAACTGTGTAAATTTTCAAGAAAATTGGTTCAGCCGTTTCTATAGGTAACGGACACACACGCACACAGCCACACATACAGAGAGAGAGAGAGAGAGAGAGAGAGAGAGAAAGTTCAATTTATAAATAAGTTTAGATATTTGTTCAGTTATTTTAATAGACTCTTTGAACCTACTTTCTTGTTTCCGTGTCTTACTTCCGGGCCCTAACACGCAACAACTTGGCGACGAAGATTCACCACCATAAAATTCTGCTGAAAAGTAATACGGTTCCACTAGCAAGAAGTGCGAGAGAGGAAACTATTAGCATAGAACTTACAGCTCGCCATTTCAACTGTAAAATAATGAAACTTAATTGTCAATTTAGTACTACGATTAAATTTGTAAAGTCGAAATACCAAAGATGAACGTTCGTCACAACAATTGCCATAAAATAAAAGGCACAGGGAACCTAAATTAATGGCGACGAGGAAGTAACAAATCCCGAGATGTCACGCCAAGACCAATAATATTGCAGATTCTTCTTTTGATTTTATCAAGAATCTCCAGTTATATGGCAGAATCAGCAGACAAAATGTGACAACAATATTCAATGCATAGACGAATGATACATTTATAAATGGGCCCGATGGTTTCCAACGTGAATATTTTTTAAAAATCGTTTCACCCAAGCAAAGTACCGTCACTGATGCGCAGGGGGCTACATAATAGTGTAAAAGTTTAGGCAGGAGGAGAGTGAAGAGAAAGACGAACCAGCTACAGATGGTGTCAGAGAAAGGGCAAGAGAAGGATATGAACACAGGAGTGAAGACAGTTGCGAAGGTAGAGAGTAAGGAAAAGAACAAGATATACAGGGCGATGGAGAGAGAGAGAGAGAGAGAGAGAGAGAGAGAGAGCTTTTGAGTATGTTAGTTGAAATATCAAAATTGATCGTATTCAAACCAGGTTTAAGTTGTTGTCTTTCAACGATATCACCATCAAGTATATCAGACGGTACGAACGGATCCTACACAAAATTAATAGACAAAACTTGTCTATATTATTCAATGAAACCTGAATTAATGAACAAATGCTGCCAATATATATATATATATGACTATTTACGCTCTCACACCTTGATTGAGCACTCTGGAAGAATGGTAGACATTGAAAAAACAGCAGCTAATCTGGCATCTACGCATCATTCATTCAGCAATGAATTAGAATACTCTCAGCTATTGGGCGTGTATAATGATAATATATTTTTGTTATTTTTTTTTTTTTAATCATATCACCCTGAGCAAGGCGGTAACGCCACTGATGTGCAGGGGGCTACGTAAGAGTGAAAAGATTGGAAAAGAGAAAGCCGGAGACCACATCCTAAACAGGGAACAAGGGATGAGCCTCTACAACTGTTCAATAAAAAGTCTATCACCTTCTACCGAGCGCCCGTAGCTCAGAGGTAGAATCGCCGACTGACGCCAATTCGGTCGGGTTTCGATCCTGGGTAAAAAAAAAGCAATCGGCTGTCTAACCGTACTGATGAAACACATCCGCCTGTGGATGACTATATATATATATTTGGGTTCTTAGTCAGAATATTATCCTTGATAAAACTTTCCTCCAATTTACTGACCCTAGTTACTATATATATACTTGATATATTTTTTTTTAATTGTATCATCCCGAGCAAGCCACTGATGTGCAGGGGGCTACGTAATAGGGAAATGATTGGAAAAGAGAAAGCCGGAAACCACATCCTAAACAGGGAATAAGGGACGAGCCTCTTAAACCTGTTCAATAGACGTGGGTGGAGTGTGAACCGGGCGATAGATAGATCTATCTACTCCAATTGAAAAAAAAAAGTCAGAAGATTGCAAAAGAGAAAACCGTAAACCGCATCCTAAACAAGAAACAAGGGATGAGCCTCTTCACCGGTTCAATAGACGTGGGTGGAGTGTGAACCGGGCGATAGTTTAGCCTATCTACTCCAATTGAAAAAAAAAGTGAGAAGATTGCAAAAGAGAAAACCGGAAACCGCATCCTAAACAGGAAACAAGGGATGAGCCTCTTCACCTGTTCAATAGACGTGGGTGGAGTGTGAACCGGGCGATAGTCTAGCCTATCTACTCCAATTGAAAAAAAAAGTGAGAAGATTGCAAAAAAAAAAACCGGAAACCGCATCCTAAACAGGAAACAAGGGATGAGCCTCTTCACCTGTTCAATAGACGTGGGTGGAGTGTGAACCGGGCGATAGTTTAGCCTATCTACTCCAATTGAAAAAAAAAAGTGAGAAGATTGCAAAAAAAAAAAAAACCGGAAACCGCATCCTAAACAGGAAACAAGGGATGAGCCTCTTCACCTGTTCAATAGACGTGGGTGGAGTGTGAACCGGGCGATAGTTTAGCCTATCTACTCCAATTGAAAAAAAAAGTGAGAAGATTGCAAAAAAAAACCCAAAAAAACCGGAAACCGCATCCTAAACAGGAAACAAGGGATGAGCCTCTTCACCTGTTCAATAGACGTGGGTGGAGTGTGAACCGGGCGATAGTCTAGTCTATCTACTCCAATTGAAAAAAAAAAGTGAGAAGATTGCAAAAAAAAAAAAAAAAACCGGAAACCGCATCCTAAACAGGAAACAAGGGATGAGCCTCTTCACCTGTTCAATAGACGTGGGTGGAGTGTGAACCGGGCGATAGTCTAGTCTATCTACTCCAATTGAAAAAAAAAAAAATTAAAACGTAAAAATATTTTTTTTCTTCAAGTTTCAACTTAGTTAAAGTCGAAAGAAGCCTTCGAAGCTAAACCAATTTCCAGAACCTTCTCTATGCAAAAATATCACAGTGATTAAATCGTTCAATAAATATTTATACTGGAAAACATTCATGTAATTACAATTAATCCATAATAATATTTTAAATATTATTATATTTATTTTTAGCATATGAATTTTTAAAAACTGTTTCTAGAGGCTCATCCCTTGTTTCCTGGTTAGGATGTGGTTTTCGGTTTTTCTCTTTTCCAATCTTTTCACTATTTTTTTTAATTTAATTTTATTTTTTTCAATTGGAGTAGATAGACTAAACTATCGCCCGGTTCACACTCCACCCACGTCTATTGAACAGGTGAAGAGGCTCATCCTTTGTTTCCTGTTTAGGATGTGGTTTCCGGTTTTTCTCTTTTCCAATCTTTTCCTTCTCACGTAGCCCCCTGCACATCAGTGGCGTTTTCGCCTTGCTTGGGGTGATATGATAAAAAAAAAAAAAAATTCGTCTACTGTCTTTCAATAATCCCGCCTTACCAGTTATCCTATCGTGCCGGAATTAAATATGCCCACTTAAAAAGGCACCAGCAGCCCTAGTTCACAAGCCCACCAGCTTTTTAATTGGGCCTAACGTAGATAAAAATAACGTTTCATTCACTCACTGATCAGTCTTCTTCAGTTCGGTTGCATCTACCGAGTAACTGTTAATAGCAGCATTTTAGAGTATTGCAGTTTAGTAAGAGTAGCTTAGGCCGAAAGTGTGAAGCACCAATGAGGATCGAAATCACTAGTTAATCATAATTGATTTAGTGAGAGAAGCTTGTTAACCATTGCATCACGTCGAGGTGTTTTAGAGTATAGACGCTATCATATACGGATGCAAAGTAACCTATGGCTAAAAATATGATACCGCTTAAAGATCTGTTATATTCTGAAAAAATGATGCCATGAAACAAGCGGATAAGAATAAGTAAAATTTAAAAAATAATCCAAATAAGCAATATCGCCCAAATGGTGGAAATGACTGTTGAATTATAATCTAAAGTTTTCGGTTTCTAAAATAAAAGGTCAAAATTCAGAAAAAAATACGTTCTGACTAAATTTGGAATTTGTATCGGAAACTTATCCCCATAGCAACAAAGAGATTAAATCTTATCAAAGGCCATGCCTTCGTTCCGAATGTTCGTTGGAATAAAAAATAAAGATGGAATAAAACTAGCAATAAAATAATAGTAATATTGAAGAGTGTATAGAGCCAGATTGTTGGGATAAAAAGCAACAATGATAAGATGGAATAAAACTAGTAATAAAATAATAGTAATATTGAAGAGTGTATAGAGCCAGAGTGTTGGGATAAAAAGCAATAATAATAAGATGGAATAAAACTAGTAATGAAATAATAGTAATATTGAAGAGTGTATAGAGCCAGACTGTTGGGATAAAAGCAACAATAATAAGCTGGAATAAAACTAGTAATAAAATAATAGTAATAATGAAGAATGTATAGAGCCAGAGTGTTGGGATAAAAAGCAACAATAATAAGATGGAATAAAACTAGTAATAAAATAATAGTAATATTGAAGAGTGTATAGTGCCAGAGTGCTGGAATGAAAGGCGAGAATAATAAAATAGAATAAAACTAGTAATAAAATAAAAGTAATAATGAAGATTGTATAGAACCAGAATGTTGAGAAAAAAAGCAACAATAAGAAGATGGTATAAAACTTACCTATTAAAAACATGAAATTAAACAATTTATTTAAATATAATGTTTAATGAATAAATAAATAAAAATAATGTTTTAACAAATAAATTAAAAATATGTCAGAAATATGTATGTGCGTACGCGCGTGCGGGTCTCTCTCTCTCTCTCTCTCTCTCTCTCTCTCTCTCTCTCTTTTATAATCAAATTGTCGACCCGACAAAGAAAGCCATTTAAAAAAATAATAAAAATATGTGGCTTATAAACAGGATAAAAAGCCATTAATAATATAATTCAACTAATATATTTACATATATATTTCAGTAAATATTCTGTTTATAATTGAACAGTGTATATACAGGTCTGATTATTAATGAGAGATTTTTTAAGGGAAAGTGTATGTTACTCAGCAGGATTCGAACCTGCGATCCCGAACAACCAAGGGGAAACCACCAGTTGATCTGATATGTCTTAAGCGACTCGACCACGAAAGATTTCACAGTCTAAAGGAACTCAAATCAAGCCTTACATTCACAATTTTTAAATTTTTCTTTCAATAATAATCTCTGCTCTGAAATGTATCGTAATGTAAACAAATGTAAACCGATAATGTTACGGAAAGTTCCGGAGATTAACGAAAGTATCTGACGATACCTAACGGTGGAAACTTGTGTATTATAGTGAACTAGTAATTTTTGCCTCTTATATATATATATATTTATATATATATCTATATCTATATATATATATATATATATATATATATAAGATATAGAAGAATCCAAAGGAGTATCCAGTACATAAAGTGGTTGGATAACTCTCTAGGAGAGCTCTAAATATATATGTATATAAATACATATAGAGCAAATATACGGAAAAATTAAGACAGACACGTTATTCCATGGTTAAGTGGAATCATAGGCCTATTTCAGGCGAACCATGTTCAGCTTCCGTTTTTATTGTACAGAAGATTTTATACGAATGAAATTCACAAACCCCGAAAAACCAAAAAACAGAAATGAAAATAAAGATCGCTTCCTTAAAAGTGAATATTTAAGAAAAAATTCATCATTACATTAGTTAGGCGAATACACACACACATACATACATAAACATGTATACATACAAATAATCAAAGATCACGCGTAAGAACGGATGTCAAAGGTACATTACATAAGTCAGTCAGACCGCTGATACGTCGATTTGGAAAAAATTAAAAATTAAAATTTAAAAAAGGGGTTGGGGGCCAGAGAGATAGCGTTAAAGAAAAAGGGTGTTTTTATAAGCGTAAACGAAAGAGGAAGAAGAAGAAAGAAGAGAGGAATAAATTTAAATTTGGAAGAAAAGATATGAGAAAATAAGAATAACAAAATAATTATTATATATTAACGGTGAAAGGATAAGAAATTAGAGTCTAAAAAAATTTAGGTAATTAAAAATATTTAAGAAAAAATATTTAATAAATCCGTTGTGATCACAATGACCACCATGGCACTGGATTATCAAAATTATACGAATTATTCAGGCAACAAAACAAATATAATACAATTGTTATGTGAATTAATAAACGTACTTATGGGTTTGGCTTACGGCTATATTGTGTTGAATACACCGGTTCCCGTCCGATCACCGAAGTTAAGCAACATTGAGTCTGATCAGTACTTAAATGGGTGACCATTTGGGAATACCAGGTGCTATAAACATAAGGACAAAGAATGGTCCACCGGTCCTCCAGGTTTGGGGGTTGGGTGCAGGGCTAACAACCCTGCCCCGTAAAAGAACATTTTGTTACAACAATAAAAAAGTTGCTGCTCTCTGAACCATCTGGGTGTGATGGATAAATGATGATTATGACATATGGGTTTACACACACATTTTTTTTTTTTTAATCATATCACCCCAAGCAAAGCGATAACGCCACTGATGTGCAGGGGGCTACGTAAGGGTAAAAAGAATGGAAAAGAGAAAGCCGGAAACCACATCCTAAACAGGGAACAAGGGATGAACCTCTTCACCTGTTCAATAAACATGGGTGGAGTGTGATCCGGGTGATAGTTTAGTCTATCTACTCCAATTGAAAAAAAATAAAGAGAGAAAAGAGTGAAAAGATTGGAAAAGAGAAAACCGGAAACCGCATCCTAAACAGGAAACAAGGGATGAGCCTCTTCACCTGTTCAATAGATGTGGGTGGAGTGTGAACCGGGTGATAGTTTAGTCTATCTACTCCAAAAGATGATTATGTCATATGGGTTTACACACACATAAAAAAAATATCATTCAGGTGTTAATAAAAATGTGTTAAATATAGTTAGAACTATTAATTGTTTATATTAATAAATATACTTATTATCCCAGGTCGATGGCACGACTCCAAGTTACACAATCATCAGATGCATAATACGAGCATATACACTGTTCATAATATGCATCTGATGATGGCGTAACGCATGAAATTCCGGGTCGTGCCATCGATCTAGGATAATATGTATATTTATTAATATGACACATCACTCCAGATCTGAAGAATAGGGTGGATGTGGAATCGAATCGAGGTGCAATTCATGTCGATTTGACATCGTTGCGATCGACTTTTGGTGAAAGATCACTTTTTTCTTCTTCATTTGTGGCTGTTGTTTTGGCGATTTCTTCCTTCAAACACACCAATAATGCTATATAATATTCGTTATTGATGGTTCTTTCTTTCTCAAGGTAATCGATGAACAAAATACCTTACGCATCTCAAAATACGGACGCCAAAACCTTGCCTGCTGATGTTTGCGTCTTTTGTCGACTTGGTCAGCTTTCATCTGCTGCTGTCCACTCAGCTGACTATCGATTTGACTCCAGAGTGAAGTAGTGGATCCATGTTACATCTATTGTCACATGTTTATGCAAACACTCCTTCTTGTTGCTTTGAAACAGTTGCAAACAACGCTCTGAATCGTCGACCTACTTTGAACATAGCTTTCTCATTGACAAACGTTCATGAAAAATGGGGTATACACTGCCTTCTGATTTGTTCAACTCCTCTGCGATCTCACTTAACTTCAATCTACAATCGACCAAAACGAGTTTGGAGAGTTTTTGGTCTTTTCCGGGGCAACTGCTGATTTTAAGCGACCTGAGCGTTAAGAATCATTAGTGTCTGTATACCATCTATTAACCGTTGTTTCCGACGGAGCAGAGTCAGAATAACACTTTGCTTGAACAGTATTTTCTTTTCATCAGAAAGCAATGCTTTATCAACACACGAAATTAAGATTTTTCTGTTGTTTTAAAAATTCGCAAAAGTAGCATCACTTAAATAAATAATTTGTAAACTAATGTTATAGAGGAATATCCTATCCTACCCCGGAATGGTTATGTTCCGGTCTATAAAAGACGGTAACTAGAGCGAACTAGCAGCGCACTGTCGAGACCTCTGCCTTCGGGCGGAGAGCATTGACCCAGTCGTGACTACGCCGAAGGGTGGAGTCACGACTGGGGTAAATTAGACAGAAATTTTTGGCCGGGCTATATGGCCCGGGGGATCCCACTTTAAAAAGACCTTGTGCCACATTTTGCTTTGAGCGGGAAGGCGAATAAATATTCATACGTCACTAGACGGAAGCCTACGTCACTAGATGGAAGAATTCTTCACTAGACGGACGCATACGTCCTAGGCAGAGACATTTTCTACTTGATTGTTATACCAGTTACTATTCGTTGGTGTTCTTGTATGTCTATTGGTTTATTGTACTAGGGTATAATAAATCTCTTATAATCTATCTTCAGTGTTAAGTATTATTCTTGCACTATTCTTTTCCCTGATTATCCCCTCTCGGGATATATCAACTAATGATCCAGTTGGGCCCAAATTTTGTCACGTGCAATTTGAAGGTTAGTACTTTATGAAAATCATATAGATTTTTTTTATTAGTGGCGCCATCTGTATGTCAGGCCATATTGAGTGATGGGTTATATATATATGCGTCCACCGGTGGGCACATGGGAAAAGATGTCAGGAAAAGAGTTTAGTTCTCATTCAAGCATTCACTCTATGTCGGATTTAATCCATTTTTGAAAAAGTCATCTTTGTTTGCTTTAGGGTAAGAAACAGCAGATATATATATATATTTCGAATCAGGTGAACTGTGTTTTCAAGGGCGCTGTTCGGTCTTTGTTTGATCGGGTGGCTCTACGTAGCCGGGAGGTCAAGTCACATAATCTCTAATAACAATTTTCCCTAGTGGACGCAGGTTCGAATTAATCCGGTAGCTGCATATTTTTCTAACAAGATTTATCGAATATTCGTTTGACCGAATAAATTCGAAATATGTCGGATTTAATCCGTTTCTTAAAAAAATGTCTTTGTTTATGTTAGGATACAAACCAGATATATATATTTCGAAAATCGGGAAAGATATGTGTTGAAAAGCAGTAGTCAGCCGCAGTTTGGTCAGCAGGTTCTACATTGTCGAAGGGTCTAAGTATGTAGTATCGAGATGTGACGAGAAAATGCAGGGTGACTCAAAAATCCGGGAATTTTTGAAGTGTGTATTGGAAGACATGAGCAAGTGGCAGCACTGCGAAACAGTGGCCTCTCGAAGTAAACACTCTGCCATTTCAGTAAACATGGATCAGGATGAATTTCTAAGCAAGTTATGGATGTCAGATGAGGCCCATTTTCCTCTCACGGGTTACGTGAATAAGCAGAACTACTATTACTGTGCAGACACAAATCTTAATGAAGTTTATGAGCGCCCTTTACACGCTAGTAAGGTGACAGTATGGTGTGCTGTTTTATTACATGGGATCAACGGATCTTATTTTTTTGAAAATGAACATGGGATCTCAGTCACTTTCACTGTCTCAACAGCAGATTTCAAGAATGCATTCGTACAGGAGGACGCCATCTACAGGACGTCATTAAAAAAAAAAATGAAAATTCTATCTTTGTTTCTTAAATGGCATTTTTAAGGTTTCAATAACTTTGAATAAAATATTTTTCTTCCATCACTCTTGGTTTTATTGGATTGTTAAAAAGTTTGTGTTTTTTGGGGTCACCCTGTATTTAAGAAACGTTATCCACCTATGATTGAAGGGATGAAGAATAAGATTTTTCTTGCCTCCCCTGTTTAGAAGGAGTGCATTTCAAGTACAGGGGGAGTTTCAGCTATGACAATAAAAGGAGGGCCAAGGCCCGCATTTTACCATTATGCACCCAGTGACTCTCATTGGAATTGTAATTCAATTAATAAAGGTTTGTTAATAGTTTATCCTCTTGTTTCATCCTTTTATCTGTCTTCACATAACCACACCTGGTTTCAACAGGATGGAGCGAAATCACACACTGCATGGCAATCATTGGAGGCTGTGCAAGAATTGTTTGGTAACCGTGTGATTTCAAGATTTGGTAATGTTTGACGGCCCCCACTAGATCACCAGATTTGTCCATTTGTGATTTTTACTTGTGGGTCTATCTCAAGAGTAAAGTGTACACGACTCGACCAAGAACTCTGGATGAGTTAAAACAGAGAATTGAGGATGAAATTCACAGTATCCCAGCTGAGCTGTTGCAGCAGTCAATGAGGAATCTCAACAGCAGATTTCCAGAATGTATTCGTAGAGGAGGGCGCCATCTACAGGACGTAATTTTTAAAAAATGAAAATTCAATCATTGTTTCTTAAATGGCATGTCTTAAGGTTTCCATTACTTTGAATAAAATATTTTTCTTCCATCACTCTTGGTCTTATTGGATTGTTAAAAAGTTCTCGTTTTGGGGGGTTACCCTATATATAATTCTTTTTAATATGAATTTACTCTTTTGTTTTACATCCAGTACTCTTTGATTACTCCCTGCACTCGCTCACTCGCTGTATATATATATATATATATATATATATATATATATATACTTTATGTCTGCTTATTTTTAATAAAATCTGTTCGTACTCTCGGATAATTTTTCGTATATTATAATTGATAAATGTGCGTAATGCGTTGGAATTTTTACAGTTAAAGATACTGAATGAAGCTTAAATGTTGTTTGCTGTCAGAATGAAGCAACGCATAGCATCCTGTAAGTTCGGCACCAAAGACTACTGGCGACTCTGTAAAAGTGTGCTTAACAATAGTAAAACCTCAATACCCCCTCTAATCAATGAGTTTGAGGTCCTCACCTCTTCAGCGGACAAGACTGAATGCTTTGCTCGCAGATTCTTCACCAATTCGAAACTGGATTAGTCTGGAGTATCTACACCCGACTTCCCACTTAGAACTGAGGCCCAACTGAATGACGTCCAAATTACTTCTTCATTGGTCTCTAACATACTCTCAAAGCTTGACCCTCATAAAGCGAGCAGACAGTACGCAATCCCAATCATAGTCTTGAAGAAATGTGCCCCTGAACTCTTCTCTGTCCTCTCTAAGCTCTACAACTACTGCCTATTTGCTTTCTGCTTCCCTGCTTGTTGGAAGTCTTCCGCTGTAGTTCCTATATTTAAGAATAATGGCGAATTCTCGGACTCCGCTAATTACCGCCTTATCAGCCTTCTACCGATCTTTAGCAAAGTGTTCGAAGCCATTATCAACGCCGAGGTGATTCAGCAGCTCACAGCCCACAGGCTCTTCTGGGACAAACAGTATGGTTTCCGCTTCACCAGGTCTACTGCTGATATGCTAACGACCATCACTGAGTATATATACCAGGCTCTCGACAAGAATGGTGAAGCTCGAACCGTTGCCCTGGATATTTCCAAAGCTTTTGACAGAGTCTGGTATGCTGGCCTTCGATGCAAGCTGCGGAGCTATGGTATAACTGGACAATTGTTTGACCTAATCCAGTCATTCCTCTCTAATCGCACAATGAAAGTAGTATTAAACGGACATGCCTTCCATAAGGCTCTATTCTAGGTCCTATGCTTTTTCTGATCTACATTAACGATCTCCCAGATGTTATAAGATCCCAAGTAGGCATGTACGCCGACGACAACACCGTTTACTCTCGCCTCGATCAAAAATCTGCTGAAGTTGACAAAGCGAACCTCGCTGCCGAGCTTGAGAAGGACCTCTAATTGGTGGTGGACTGGGATAAGAAATGGCTCGTAAAAATTTAGTGCTTCCAAAACGAAGCTGCTATCTATTAACCATCATAGACAATCGCTCCTACCCCCAATTAGCATGAAACTGGCTAACCTCACTGAGAGTAAAGCACTACGCTTCCTTGGCCACACACTGTGAACCTCAAGTGAAATGGCTATATCGAATCCATTGCTAAATCTGCTGCTAAGAAAGTCGGTTCTCTGTGCAGGGCCAGGAAGTTTTCCGTCTGAGTCCATCCTGCACATATATAAATCTAAAATCCGCCCGTGTATTGAATACTGCTGCCACATCTGGTTGAGTGCCCTTGCTATTCATCTCGGGGTTCTTGACAAAATCCAACGGAGAATTTATAATGTGATCGATACCGACTTGACACCAGTGTGACGTGGCTTCACTGTGCCTCTTCTATGAATACTTTCACGGCTTCTGCTCCAACGAACTTAGATCACTGATGCCCCCAGGTATGAATTTACAGGAGCTACTAGATTAGCAACTAGGTTTTACCCTTTTACAGTGAAACTGATAAAATGTAACCGCAATTTCTACTCTAACAGCTTCTTTTCACGCACTTCCCAACTGTGGAATTCCTTTCCAGATAATTGCTTCCCCGACAGCTACAATCTCCAGGAATTTAAATGTAAAGTCAATAATAGACATCTCCTATTACACTAACTCCCATCCATTCTCTCAAGTTCTTTTCTCCATCCACTCCACACCTATTATAACGGAATTCTCATCCGTCTATTACCCTCCTCCTGATATTTCCTGTAACTATCCCCTCTTTTTCATCACTTTCCCCTATGTAACCCCCTGCGCAACAGTGGCAGTAGAAGGCCTTGCTTGGGGTGAGATGATTAAAAAAATTTTTTTTCATATATCGCATATTTTAATATCTTTGTGTGTGCGTGATTCTGCAGGTGGTTAATTGCCTTTTATTATTTTGATTGTGTTGCCTTCCTTTTAGCGCGCTTCGTTGTGGCGCAGTGGATATCGGCTCGTGAACGAGAAATCGGGGAACCGAGTTCGAATTCCAGTTGAATTCCTTGCATTCACTTACGCGCAAATACCCTTGGGAAAGGTATTAATCCGTCTCTTTCCTCCAGTTATGGGTTAAATAATAGGACAGATTGGGTTCTATATCCTTGGTCGGCAACCAGTCTACCGCAGAAAGCAATGGCAACCTACTGCGGGATAATCTTCTGCCCAGTCAGTCATGTCTCTTTCGAGACATGATCGCCCAAGCGTGTATCGCGCACGGCACTTAACTGACTGAGTGAAGTGAATGTTTGCTAAATTGCTTTAAAAAGTAGGAAACAGCAGCAGAAGAAACAAAATCTCTGAAGAGTGAAGACATCACAACAATGCTTTCACGAAATTTCGAAGTATAACGCTGCTCAGGTAAATGACATATTTCTACGCATTAATTCTGTCTGTCTGTCTGTCTGTCTGTCTCTCTCTCTCTCTCTCTCTATATATATATATATATATATTTATTTATTTATTTACTTATTTATTTATTTATTTACGCTCTCACTCCCTGATTGAGGACTCTGGAAGAATGGTTGATTTTGAAAAAACAGTAGCTACTCTAGCATCTACGCATCGCTCATTCAGTAATAAATTAGAGCACTCTGGCTACTGGCGTATGATACATCATACGCTGAAAGTCTGCCTCCTTCTACCGAGCGCCCATAGTTCAGAGGTAGAATCGCCGACTGACTCCAATTCAGTCGGCTTTCAATCCTGAGTTAAAAGCAATCGGATGTCTAAGCGTACTAATGAGCTGTGATACAGCGAAACAGATCTGTCTGCGGATGACTATATATATATATAATTTTCCAAATTATCATCCTGTTTCCATATATATATCTATATATATATATATAATAAAAACAGGTATGCTATATTTATGGGCTAAAGTGCTTAACATCAGGGATAGAGCGTATATGGACAATGGGGTCAACATCCAGCGGCGACAGACTGTTTTATGCTTAAACGCAATTTTCAGGCTTGACGATTGCGTTTAAGCATGGAACAGACTGTCGCCCGCCCCTGGGTGTTGATCTCAATGTCCACTACATATGTACAGGGTGCGATGGAAAAATTGTCGTCTACACTGCGCAAAAATGAAGATAACACTGACATCTTATTTTAATAGATATATTTACCAAAATTACACAAAAATATCTTGGAATACTAAAGAGTAATTGTATTCAATAAGATCGCCATTCGCGGTCTCCGGACGACTTCAGAATCTCCTGCATCTCTTCTGGACGATCTCCTTGCTTAAGTTGGTGAATGCTACTATAATTCTTGCCTTCAGTTCATAATTGGTATTACAAAAAGTTTTGTTCGTCTCTCGCTCAACTGTGTCCTAGACATAATAATCGAGTGGTTTGCATTCTGTGGAGTTAGGTTGCCCGATGTAAGAAGTGATGTGGTTGCAGAAATTATGACTGTTCTCCTGCTTGTACGGCATGGTGCAGAGTCCTGTTGCCAGGCATAAGGTCTTCCAGCAACCACCTTTTAACCCAAGGCACTTGATGTAGGTCTCCGTGTTGAGCCTGAGGCTCTGAAGATGCAGGAAGATATAACGTCGCCATCACTAGTGATCATTCCAAGCACCATGATGCTGACTGGATATATAATCAAAACTCATTCCGAATTCTCTATACTGTCCTTGACACCCAAACACTTTGAATTGTTCATATTAGAGTCTTTTGTGTGAATGCTAAGCACTACTACCACACGATTCAAAGTCTGGCGGAGAGAATTGAGTTAGGGTGCTTTTCTTTTTACTGACGGTACCCGACTGACCCTACACTTCTGTGCAGTTGACAAAATAAAAAAAAAAACCAAAATCAGCGAGCATGTTCGAAATTAAAAATATAAAACGGCGACAATTTAACCATCGCACTCTCAATATAGGCTTGTGTGCATGGCGCATTCATAAATACTGCACATACCACCTAGAAATACTTCCTACATAATAACTCGACATCAGATTGTTGAAGACACCATTTTCACTAATGTGTAACGATTATATGGGAGGTATTTTTGGGTGGTATATTTTGGAAGTATTTTTGGGTGGTATATATTGGAGGTATTTTTGGGTGGCATATATTGGAGGTATTTTTGGGTGGTAGATGTTGGAGTTATTTTTGGGTGGTATATATTGGAGGTATTTTTGGGTGGTATATGTTGGAGGTATTTTTGGGTGGTGTGCGTTGGAGGTATTTCTGCCAAACTCTCAGTATAAGAAAAACAATGCCCAAAAATTACAGCCTTTTCGCGACTTAAATTTCCATGTGGACACCTAGATAGTCATGTGACTGTCTCAAACACACACACACACACACACACACACACACACACACATATATATATATACATATATGTGTGTGTGTGTGTGTGTGTGTGTGTGTGTGTGTGTGTGTGCAATTAAGTAATTCGTCCATTGTACGGACTGGAGAATTAGGAGAGAGTCAATTGGGGCGAGGGACAATTTACCTAATTCAATAACACACACACACACACACGCGCACACACACACACACACACACACACACACACACACATATGTATATATATATATAATATTGAATTAGATTATATTATTGAATTGAGTTACCCAGTTCAATACATACAGTTGAAATTAATTTCAGTTTTCTAAAGAAAAGTAAACAGTTTATTTTTATCCTAATTGTATTTTTAGTTAAAAGCTTTTTTACAACCCTTTTGAAGAGCACACTAAATGTTTATTCACGCAAGAACCTTTTTCGTTAAAGTTTTAATCTTCATATATATATATATATATATATATATATATATATATATATATATATATATGGATCAAAATCCAACAAGATAAATAGAATTGTTGTATCGCCGAGTTGGCAGGACGATACCCAGAAGATGTATATTGAGTATCTACAGCACAATATCCGTGCAAATGGATATGAATACAAATAAGACAAACATTACAAAACAGACCAACAAATAGTAGAAGAGAGGAGTGGTTAAGTCGTTAGAGTTGTCGAGATTACTGTCCGAATATAATCGTCAATGACATTCCGAAAGTATCAACCACCTCCCCTCAAGGATAGATGCCCGAGGTAGATGCGGTACAAGTGGGAACACCGAGCCCGTAAGATCGGACAAAAATTCTTGTCTGCTTTTCCCCAGACGAGACTCTACCCTTCGGCGGAGCCCCGTCTGAGTTTCTCTTCACCCGAAGGTAGAGAGTTGATTTACTTTACTCCTCCACTAGAGTGAGATGTGACACTCGGTCGATTTTTAACGTAGGGAACCTGAGCGTACGCACTCAGGCCCCTGATCAAAGATTACCCAGTCCTTGCTTACGCGGTAACTGGGTACAAAGCAAGTCATAGTTTATCAAAGCTGGCCATTGCTTGTCTAAGCTGGTCATAGTTTGTCTGCGTTACTCTCCGCCTGAAGGCAGAGAGTTCGACAAAGTGAATCCCTCAGTCAGTCAAGTGCCATACATCATACACGCTTGGGCGATCATATCTCGACAGAGACATGACTGACTGGGCAGAAGATTATCCCGCAGTAGGTTGCCATTGCTTTCTGCGGTAGACTGGTTGCCGACCAAGGCTATAGAACCCAATCTGTCCTGTTATTTGACTTATAGCTAGAGGGGGAAGAGATGTATTATATTATTAAGTAGTAATTAGTGGGGGATCAGTTTATTACTTCATAACAATAGGAAACCGATCCCCCACTTTATGACCAGTAACCTTAATCATGAGTCAAACAATTAAATTCAGTCAGTCAGTTAAGTGCCATGCGCGATACACGCTTGGGCGATCATGTCTGGAAAGAGACATGACTGACTGGGCAGAAGATTATCCCGCGTAGGTTGCCATTGCTTTCTGCAGTAGATTGGTTGCCAGCCAAGGCTATAGAATCCAATCTGTCGTATTATTTAACCCATAACTGGAGGGAAGAGACGGATTAATACCTTTCCCAAGGGTATTTGTGTATAAGTGAATGTAAGGAATATTAACTGGAATTTGAACTCGTCACCCCGATTTGTCGTTCCGAGTCGATATCCACTGCACCCCAAATCCTAAACTTCCGATTTACCCAGAAATAACGTGTCTGCCTATTTTTTCTTATATATATATATATATATATATATATATTTTTTTTTTTTCAGCGATTTATGGGAGACAACTAGAATAGTTTGGATGGCTAGTCTCACAATTAATTATTGCCATAGATTTGCTCCTTACTATGTGCCTCGTCATAATCTTGTGATATACTTAGCTCAACTTAATAAATATTTTCTGCTTTGCTTAGAATGATTGGCTGCTGAGGTAGTCTCAGACTTTTGCTACATTATTTCGCTACAATTTTGAACGGAAATGTATTTTATTTTATCATTCACACACATACTAACAATAATACTTATAAATGCACACATTCATACATTTATCCATGATTCTCTCATACACATATTTTATTTTAAAAAAGAAAATCGTTCATTGCTTGATACTTGTTTACATTATTTCGCTACAATTTTGAACGGAAATGTATTTTATTTTATCATCCACACACATACTAATGTTGTTGACATATAAACACACTTTCTTACATTAAACCACCCATGATTCTTCTTATACACCATAATTTAAAAAAATTCTCTATAGTTTAAATATGCTTGACATATGCATTATTTTGGCATATATGCACTTACATTTAAAATAAGCATCTATTGCTTTTATTGCTTTTTATTGCTTTTATTACAAGTGGCACATACATATAAACAGGCATAGATTTTCCTACATTTAGAAATGATCATCTATTGCTTTATTGCACGTGACACATATCTGACCAATGAAATCAAATCTCAGTCAACATACTGTCTCTTTAGATTTTTTAAAAAGTTTTAGAAAATTAACATTTTTTTAAAAATCATACATCTTTAAAACATCTCTGAAGAAGCTTGTTAAAGTGAAACATGTTAGATGAAAAGACACTTTTTCCAACCTGTTCTTTACTTATTCTGGCATGCTGGCCTCTTGTGCAAACTGCGGAGCTATGGGATAACTGGACATCTGTCTGACCTCATCCAGTCCTTCCTCTCTAACCGCACATTAAAGGTGGTATTAAATGGGCATGCCTCCCAAAACTACCAGACGAACGCGGGCGTCCCTCAAGGTTCTATCCTAGGCCCCACGCTATTTCTGATCTACATTAATGATCTCCCCGACACCATTAGATCCCAAGTTGGCATGTATGCCGACGACACAACAATCTACTCCCGCATCGATCAGAAACCAGGTCTGGACGACAAAGTGAACCTCGCTGCCGCACTGGAAAGGGACCTCCAATCCGTAGTGACCTGGGGTAGGAAATGGTTGGTAAATTTCAATGCCTCCAAAACAAAGCTGTTATCAACTAACCACCATAGACTATCGCATCTACCTCCCATTAGCATGGGACAGGCTAGCCTCCCAGAGAGTAAAATACTACGCCTCCTTGGCCTTACACTCTCGGCGGACCTCAAATGGAATGACTATATTGAATCCATTGCCAAATCTGCTGCTATGAAAGTCGGCTCTCTGTGCAGGGCCCGGAAATTTTTCCCACCTGAAACTATTCTGCACATATACAAATCTACCATCCGCCCGTGTATTGAATATTGCTGCCATATCTGGTCGGGTGCCCCTGCTGCTCTCCTTGGGCTTCTTGACAAAATACAAAGGAGGATCTGTAACGTGGTTGATACTAACTTGGCAGACCGGCTGCAGCCGCTCTCACACCGGCGTGATGTAGCTTCCCTGTGCCTCTTCTACAAGTACTTTCATGGCTTCTGCTCCGATGAGCTTAGATCACTGGTGCCGCCCAAGCACGAATTTACACGAGATACTAGATTAGCAACTAGGTCCCACCCTTTTACAGTTAAACAAATAAGATGTAACCGTAAATTCTACTCCAACAGCTTCTTTTCTCGCGCTTCCCGCCTGTGGAACTCCCTTCCACAAGTCTGCTTTCCCGACAGTTACAATCTCCAGGTGTTTAAATGTAGGGTCAATAGACACCTCCTATCACACTAACTCCCAACTATTCTCACAACACTCTCATCTACCCAACCCTCATTCTCGGTATCCTCACCCGCCTATCACCCACCCTCTGTTATGTCCTATATTTAACCAGCCTTTTTCCTCTCTACGTAGCCCCCTGCACAGTAGTGGCAGTGACATGCCTTGCTCGGGGTGAAACGCTTATAAAAAAAAAAAAAATATATATGTGGAGGGAATTATTAGACAGTTACATATAGATAGATACTAATAGATACATAATAAACTGTCTCGTTAGAGAGAAAGAAAGACAGAGAGATACATTATTATATAATAAAAAGTTTTACGCAGCATATATATATATATATATATATATATATATATATATATTTATTTATTTTATTTTATTTTATTTTATTTTATTTTATTTTTTTTAATCGTATCACCCCGAGTAAGGCGGTAACGCCACTGATGTGCAGGGGGCTACGTAATAGTGAAAAGATGGGAAAAGAGAAAACCGGAAAACACATCCTAAACAGGGAACAAGGATGAGCCTCTTCACCTGTTCAATAGACGTGGGTGGAGTGTGAACCGGGCGATAGATAGATCTATATATATATATATAGATCTATATATATAAGTGTAAATTTTCAAGAAAATCAGTTCAGCCGTTCCGGAGTCTATACACACACACAGACACAGAGGGAGAGAGACAAATTTCCAATTATAAATAAGTTTAGATATTTGTTCATCGCCATATAAAATAACTGATCTACTTTTCACAGTAAATGTTTTTTTATATATACAAGCATGTGTATATAAATATTTAATTTTTCGACAATAGTATTTCTAAATATTTCTAAATAATGCATGATATTCTCTACATATATAATATTTTATACTTTACATAAATAATTTTTTTTCTAAACGTTAGTTATTTAATATAATACTTTTCAAGAATTTATTACACGCAATACATGAAAATTGAATATTATCATATTTCCGAATATTATTTTTGTTCTTTTTTATGTTAATAAATATGATATTTTAATATATAAATGCATAAAAAAATAGTAATATAATACATACAAATTAATTCAATAAAGATTCCAACCACAAAAACACATTTCATTCAAAATTCATTTATTAAAAAAAAATTGCTACATACATAACACTTGTATAAATTATTTTGCTATAAATTTAAACGGAAACGTATTTCGTTATATCATACACACATACACAAATGGTCACCGTCCCAACAAACAGACACGTTCACACATTTCACCATCCAAGATTATCTAACACATATATTTAAAAAATCGTCCATCGTTTTAATACACTTGTCAAGTGCATCATCACGCACACACACACACACATATATATATATAAACAAGCGTTCCTAAACATACATACAATTACATTTAAAATAATAGTATATTGCTTTATTGCACGTGACATATATTTGATTAATAAGAAGCAAACAACTATCATCCGGTTCACCCTCCACCCACGTCTATTGAACAGGTGAAGAGGATCATCCCTTGTTCCCTGTTTAGGATGTGGTTTCCGGCTTTCTCTTTTCCAATCTTTTTACTCTTTTCTTTTTTTCTTTTTTTCAATTGGAGTAGGTTGACTAAACTATCGCCCGGTTCACACTCCACCCACGTCTATTGAACAGGTGAAGAGGCTCATCCCTTGTTCCCTGTTTAGGATGTGGTTTCCGGCTTTCTCTTTTCCAATCTTTTCACTCTTACGTAGCCCCCTGCGCATCGGTGGCGTTACCACCTCGCTCGGGGTGATATGATTGAATAATTTCCGAATACTGTCTCTTTGTTTTTTTTTTTAAAGAATTTACAAATTTTTCATCTCTTGTCTTTAAAAAGATCTCTGAAGAAGCTTTGATAATAATGAAACATGTTAGATTAAGACACGTTTCCTACCTTGTTCTTTATTTATTCTATCATCTTGTCGGATTTCGATCGATATATTCAACTCATATATATATATATATATATATATATATATATATATACACGATTTTATTAATTTTTTTCTCATAAGTGGATTGCTCCGTTATCTTAACAGTAGCGTATATAATATATTGAAATCTGACACCAGCCAGATTTTAATTTGTGTCTGATGATTGCCTTTGTATGAGACTCAAATGTAGCGGCAAACGGTGTGAACGACATTTATATATATACATGTTCAGGGCCGGTGCGTACTACCCGCGAACACCCAACTTGGAGCCCCGTGCATTGCTTTGTGACCCTCGCTATCTTATGCACATTTGCTTTTTTTCTACCTACATTCATGTGTTAGAAAATTAATTAAGTCCAACTGATTATTAAAGGTTGAAAAATTTTCGTATTTTGACATAATTCGGCGGGGGGCGGGGAGGTCTTTTTTTTTCTCGAAATCCGCGAAATTATTTTTTTTTTCCAAATTTGCTCATGTTAAGTCTCGAAATGAAATAATTTAAAAATAATTTAAAAAAAAACGCCAAAAAAATTCACTATTTTCCATCTGTAATTATTGCAATTATTTTTAAAAGAACAATCACAAGTTCATGTTAAAGATTGCTGTTAAACATTGTTGATTTATTTAAGATGAAATGATCTATTATGAAAGGTCTCTAATTTGTGCTTAAATAGATAGCATTTATTTTTAATTAATTGTATTGTACCTATAATCCTTCATTGTACCGAATTCAGTCAGTTAAGTGCCATACGTGATACACGCTTGAGCGATCATGTCTCGAAAGAGACGTCACTGACTGGGCAGAAGATTATCCCGCAGGAGGTTGCCATTGTTTACTGCGGTAGACTGGTTGCCGACCAAGGCTATTGAACCCAATCTGTCCTGTTATTTAACCCATAACTGGAAGGAATAGATGGATTAATACCTTTCCCAAGGGTATTTGCGCGCAAGTGAATGCAATGAATCTGGCTGGAATTCGAACTCGGCTCCCCGATTTCTCGTTACGAGCCGATATCCAATGCACCACAACGCACATCAACGTACCGAATTAGGTTGCAATAAAATTTTTATTTTATATGAATATCAACTAATGAAAATTAAGATGTAGTAGAGTGCTGAGAATATCATATATATATATATATCAATCCTGAGTTAAAAAGCAATCGGAGTCTAACCGTACTGATGAGCTGTGATACAGCGAAACAGATCTGTCTACGGATGACAATATATATATCCAACCCTGTATAAATGTATATATAGACATATATATATATATATGTGTGTGTGTGTGTGTGTGTGTGTGTGTGTGTGTGTGTGTGTGTGTGCATATTCCCTCAACTACCCATATTGTATACAATAGAATTACATATATTTTTTAAGCTTAGTTTATAGAATTAGTAATGAACGTATCTATGGAGGAATGGTAGATTTTGAAAAAACAGTAGCTCCTCACGCATTTACGCATCGTTCATTCAGTAATGAATTTGAACACTCTCGGCTACTAGCGGGTGTTTACATTGTATATAATACGCTAAAATGCGCCTCCTTCTATCGAGCGCCCATAGCACAGAGGTTGACTCGCCGACTGATGTCAATCCTGTCGGGTTTCAATCCATGCTAGAATCAATCGGATGTCTAAAAGTACTGATAACTGTGATAAAGAGAAAAAGACCTGTCTGCGGATGACTGCACGTGTAAGATTTTTTAAGAGTAAGCCACAACATCTTTCTTTATTAAGACTCTCAGATACCAAAGCCGGTAGACGAAATTCTACATTGTCTAACATATAGGGGTTTCTACTGAAGCACGTGTATCCACGAAATAAATAACATTAGCAATAATAAAAATATAAACTTACACACACACACACACACACACACACACACACACATATATATATGTATATAAAGGAAAAATTAAAAATATTTAAAGGAAGATATGTATATATATATATATATATATATATATATATATATATATATATATTTTTTTTTTTTAATCATATCACCCTGAGCAAGGCGGTAACGCCACTGATGTGCAGGGGTCTACGTAATATTGAAAAGATTGGAAAAGAGAAAGCCGGAAACCACATCCTAAACAGGGAACAAGGGATGAGCCTCTTAACCTGTTCAATAGATGTGGGTGAAGTGTGAATCGGGCGATAGATAGATCTATCTACTCCAATTCAAAAAAACAAAAAACAAAGTGAGAAGATATATATTAACATATATACATATACATTTTTCTTCTTTATCAAATTTTAAAAAAATCCTTGCATCTATCTATCAATATATATATATCAACACACACACACACACACACACACACACACACACACATATATATATATATATATATATATATTACGGAAATTAACGAAGCTTGGTTATAAACAACCGACAATTTGAAATGATTTGTTTAAACATTATTTTTGATCGATACTCATATTTAAGTATATATTTTGTTTTTAATTAAGCAGTATTATATATTTATATCTACCGGCCTGATTATTTACGATAAATTATTACGATTATAAAAACAATCGGCTGTCTAACCGTACTGAAGAGCTGTGATATAGCGAAACAGATCTATCTGCGGATGACTATATATATATATGCAGGCCGGTAAACGAAATAAAATACTGTTCAAAATAGAAAAAATTTAAGTAATAATAATAACAATAACACACACACACACACACACACACACACACACACACACACACACACACACATATATATATATATATCTATATATATGCATATGCACACATCCATACTTGTACACACACTCAGACAAGCTACAAGCTACAATAGGGAAAAACTGTTATAACGTTTGTAATACTAAATATATCGCGTTAAAAATAGAATATATATATATATATATATATATATATATATATATATATATATGCTTGTGTGTGTGTATGTTTGTGTGATCAAATAATTTTCAGGTAAAATGTATCTGTAAAGGAACAAAATTAATAAAAAGACATCAGGAAAAACTTATGCACAGAGTGTATACTTTTACAATCTTCAGGGCTGGTTCCTTACACCAAAACATGGGCTAGGTCATCTGCTGATGCCTGTATCATCTTTGGCAACCTGTAAAATGTGTTATTCGTGATCAGGTGTACGAGCGGATCTCGATCTTCCTCGATCCACAGCTAAAAAAAAAAAAAACTGCAACAAAGTTTGTGTGATTCGGATCTTTTTGGTCTGGAAACGCAATTTGATACAGCTGTGCAGCCTCGCGTCCATTACTATTCATTACTTAAAACTTATATATTCCCACCCGCAATATGAATATTCTGCCATTGTTAAAGGAGTACTTCTCAATTAACTCACAACTACACACGTTAAACGTTCAAGTACCGGCGCGACGTGGCTTCCCTGTGTCTCCTTGGGCTTCTAGACAAGGTACAGCGGAGGGTCTGTAATGTGATCGATACCGACTTAGCGGATCGTCTGCAGTCTCTCTCTCACCGGCGCGACGTGGCTTCCCTGTGTCTCTTCTATAAATACTTTCACGGCTTCTGCTCCGATGAACTTAGATCACTGGTGCCCCCTAAATACGAATTTGAACGAGATACTAGATTAGCAACTAGATCCCACCCTTTTACAGTGAAACCGATAAAATGCAGCCGCAACTTCTACTCCAACAGTTTCTTTCCTCGCACTTCCCGACTGTGGAATTCTCTTCTACACGATTGCTTCCCCGACGGCTACAATCTCCAGGGGTGAGATGATTAAAAAAAAAAAAAACGAAAATAAAAGACTAGCGAAAAGTGTACACGAATGACAAATGTAACTTAGTCTGCATGACAACACAGCACCATTTATCGTAAACTTTCTTTAAAGTATTTTTGATACTTTATAAGTTTAATAATTTACATATATGTTTGCTTCGCTCAGTAAATTATCTTTGAGGAACAGCAAACAAGTTACGGCATTTTCATTAATTTTGTATGGCATGTGACAGATCATCTTCAGCATAGTGATGCTGCAAAATGGTCATGCAAAAATTAAAGTGAGGTTTTTATTAAGATTGTTATGTAATAGAATGTGCGTTGTGGCGTAATGGATATCAAACGCGAAATCGGAGAGCCGAGTTCGAATTTCATCGTTGCGTTCACTTATGCGCCTTTTGGAAAGGTATTATTAATCCATCTCTTCTCTCTCCCACTATGGGTTGAGTAGTAATACAGATTGAGTGCTATGGGTTGAATGGCAGTACAGATTGGGTTCTGTAGCCTTGGTTGGCAACCAGTCTACCACAGAAAGAAATGGCAACCTACTATGTGAAAATATTTTGCCTAGTTTCTCATAAATCGAAAGAGACATTATCGTCTAAGCGTGTATCACGTATGGCACTTACCTGACTGATGTGATAGGTACCCATGAATTATGTTTTTAATTTCGTTTTCATCCTTTCTTAAGTGTTCAGTGAATCAGGTTATAAAAGACTAGCAGTATAGTCCGACGTTGCTCGGGTGTAATGAAAGCTTTAAAACTAATCCATGGTCATGGAGCTCAGACTCAGCCTAAAGAATATTTGTGTGAAGTTTGGTGAGAATCGGATAAAAATTGTGGATTTGTATAAAGGACATACACACAGATAAACAGACACACACACACACACAAACATCTTACCTTTTATATATATATATTATCTATTTTCTGCACTATTGCAAGAACTGCAACCTTGAAACTTCTGAATATCGTTTCTTATGTCTTTGTCTATGAGTGTATCTAATTTGATTAAAATAGGACCACTCCTTCTATAATCCGATTTTTTCGATTATCGATTTTCGATATTTATCGAGGGTACCTCGACACAAAAGCTAACTAAGAATACTGGCAGACGCTTATTGTAAAACTGCGTAAATTTTCATGAAAATCGGTTCAGCCGTTTCGGAGTCTATAGGTAACAGACTTACACACACGCACACACACATACACACACGCAGACAAAGTTCCATTTATAAATAAGTTTGATTAATAGTAATATGTTAAAAGGTAATTCATTTATTTAGTTATTTTTGCAACTATATTAACCATAAATTGCCAGAAGATAAAATGCATTGTTGTTAGAAAAAAGATGAAACCAAAATGCAAATTATGAATTGGAAATACCAAAATCAAACAAATACAAAAATTTAAATATCTAGGAAATGTTTTAACACAAGGTGGAAAGTGTGACACTGAAATCCGAAGATGTATTGGGATAGAAGGGAGAATGCATGGCTGTTAGCAAAAGAATGAAGCCAAAATGCAAATTATGAATTGGAGATACCAAATCAAACAAGCATATCAATTTAAATGTCTTGGCATTCAGAGGACTAAATATCATAGCACAGAAAGTACGACACTGAAGATCCGAAGGGGTATTGGAATAGCAACAGATGTCTTCCAAAAGCTAAGCAATATATTAAGAAACAGGAATATTTCATTTGAAGCAACAAAAAAAAAAGAAAAAAAGAGTACTGAACTGTTACGTAATTGCAGTCCTTCTATAAGGCAATTAATGCTGGACAATTTCCCCTCAGATAAAGAAGTCTTGAAGTAACAGAAACAAAGAAAAGAGTACTGAAATGTCATATAATATCAGTCCTCCTATATGGCAATGAATGCACAGATACAGAAGAGTCTTGAAGCAACAGAAACAAAGAAAAGCGTACTTAACTGTTATGTAATATCAGTCCTTAAGCGCCTTTTGGAAAGGTATTATTAATCCACCTCTTCTTTCTCTATTGAGAAAAGAAGGTCTGGTATATCTGATATGATAGATTGATGGCAAGATGGACAGAGGAAAATGACACATCGCCTATTTAGTGAGCTTGAACAAATGCATGACTGAACAAATTTTAGGAGAGATGGCAGAAAGACACAATTCTTTAAAGGACAGGAAATTGTGGAGATCCATAATCGCCAACGTCTTGAAGGAACACGATACATAGAAGAACCTCACTATTCTTCACTGTTCGCTGGTCGATACTATTCAACAATACAAACAAATTTAACCTTTACTATAAGAAGTTATGTTTACGCTCTCACACCCTGATTGAGCACTCTGGAAGAATGGTAGACTTTGAAAAACAGTAGCTACTCTAGCATCTATACATCATTCATTCAGCAATGAATTAGAACACTCTCAGCTATTGGGCGTGTATAATGATAATATACACGCTAAAAAGTTTTCCTCCTTCTACCGAGCTCCCATAGCTCAGAGGTAGAATCACCGACTGATGACAGTTCGGTCGGGTTTCAATCCTGGGTTAAAAAGCAATCGGAGTCTAACCGTACTGATGAGCTGCGATACAGCGAAACAGATTTGTCTGCGGATGACTATATATATATATATATGAAGAGGAAACCTTTCCTAATCAACTCGTTTCAATCTCTGACTTTAGAAAGACAAATGCAAAATCTTATTTTGTAACATTAAAGTTTCTTTGATAAACTGGCTCAGAGGGTAAAACACGTCGGCTAAGATAAGTTTAATGTTGTCTATATATATATTGTCCTTTTACGGATACATTTTATCTGAAAACTTATACACACACACACACACACACACACACACACACACACACACATATATATATATATAAATACACACACACTCGGTTCACACTCCACCCAGGTCTATTGACCAAGTGTAGAGGCTCATCCCTTGTTCCCTGTTCAGGATGTGGTTTCCGGCTTTCTCTTTTCCAATCTTTTCACTCTTTTTTTTTTCCTTCAATTGGAGTAGATAGACTAAACTATCGCCCGGTTCACACTCCACCCACGTCTATTGAACAGGCGTAGATGGTCATCCCTTGTTCCCTGTTTAGGATGTGGTTTCCGGTTTTCTCTTTTCCAATCTTTTCATTCTTAGGTAGCCCCCTGCGCTTCAGTGGCATTACCGCCTTGCTTGGGGTGATATGATAATATATATATATATATATATATATATATATATATATATATATATACTAATAGGTTAATGTAATATTATAATTATTAATTCGATTTCAATCATTTTTTATAGTAGATACTTGTATTAGAGTATCTAAATAGTTTGAGTACCTAAATTGAACGAACCTAAATAAAATTTTATAGACGAAATAAACACAATTATAAATAACGGTCAGTCCTATTCAAATATTGCCATCCATTTAAAATAACATACACCTAAATGGGATAAGACCATTATATTATTTTATTATTCAAGAACTGCACCGAGGAAAGTGTAAGACACACACACACACACACACACACACACACACACACACACACACACACACACACACACACACACACACACACACACACACACACACACACACAACACACAAACACACACATATATATATATATATATATATATATATATATATATATATATATATATATATGTAAATTATATATGTATCCGAGTGAATAAGGAAGGAGGAAAAATTTACAACGTTCAAAACATTGGATAAAAATTTGTACATGTTCTAAAATATTATATATATATATATATATATATATATATATACACGAATTATTGACAAACCCGTAAAAACGGAGAGAGTAATTAAAAGAAATTATCTAAATAATATAAAATATTAAATAAATAAAAATAGAAATCTCAATGGGTAGTATCCAGAGCAATATGATATAAAGGAGAAGAAAACTCAGCACAAATGCCGATATAAATTCTGGATTTAAACCGTATAATTATGTGTTGGGCTTTCTTCTCTATATAATATAATATAATATAATATAATATAATATATATATATATATATATGTGTGTGTGTGTGTGTGTGTGTGTGTGTGTGTGTGTGTGTGTGTCTGTAAATATTCAGATATAAATGAAATAGATGATATGGTAAAAATGTTCAAAAATACATTTTATATAAGAATGTTTTTACTGCGTGCTCATATTATTCAAGGATGTAATTTATACATTAACTGAAGTTATTTTTATACAAAAGAAAATATGACGTATGTATGTAGGTAAACATTCAGATATAAATAAAATATATCTGCTAAAGGACAAAAAAAATCTACTCTTTAACGGCACGTTTGTAATTACATGTACCGATACACACACACACTCACATATATGTATATACACACAGATGCAACCGTTTCTTGCGTATAGTTGGCACAACATTTTGCGTCCGACAACGAAGCCATTATATATATATATATATATATAGAGAGAGAGAGAGAGAGAGAGAGAGAGATTAAACTTATGATTGGTCATAGGGTAAAATTTCTGCAGCGGATGTAAACGAGATCTCCCCCCCCCCTATATATATATATATATATATATATATATATATATATATATAAAGTATGCATATTTTGGCAGCATCTTTTCTTTTAAACATGTATTAAACGATAGAGACAACATAGTCTTATATTTTCTTTGTCATTATTTCATATTTTCTGATTAGTTTTTATTTCTGAATTATATATATATATATATATATATATAGAAATATATATATATATATATATATAGAAATATATATATATGTGGGGGTGTATGTGTGTGTGTTCGTGTGTGTGTGTGTATATATGTGTGTGGGGTGGGTGGGTGGGTGTGTTAGCTTCGGAATGGTGAGATTTGGAAAAAACCGGGGCAGAGATTAATATTTTGATAAGAATTTAACAAATGCGCTAGCACTGAAATAAATTTGGCCAAAATTTAATGCCATGATCATAAAAAGAGAATATAATTTACTTAGAAGGAAAACCCTCCTGAATGCCGCCATCAAATATTAACAAAATATTAATGCGCGCCCTCTTTCTTCTTTATCTCACCTTTTCTAATAGAACCTGAAATTCCCCTCCACACACACACATATATATATATATATATTTATAAACCTATATATCAAAAGAAATAAGTGAAAAATACTTCAACAAAATACATTTACTCATTTATTAAGGCATCACTGAGTACATTCCGTAGTTTACCTTGATTTTTCCAGTAAGCCCTGAGAATATTTATGGCTATTTAATTTAAGATTACGAAAACCTCAGGATATATTAATTTTTTACTTCTGTTTATATTGCAAAACAAAATCCGTAAGATCAGTCAGAGAAAGAAACGTGTCGGTAAAGAAAGATTTTTCTTTTTCTTTATTCACTCACACACACATATACACACACGCATATATATATATATATATGTCTGATTTAAATGAAATTCTATCTATCTATCTATCTATCTATCTATCTATCTATCTATCTATCTATCTATCTATCTATTTGCAAGGCGTTGTTTGAAATCCTCACTCGGCCCGAACACAAAACTATT
>JBBBDQ010002703.1:0-95000 GCA_037127315.1 Ascarosepion bandense | reverse complement strand
TACTACAGTCAGTCGTGTTTCTTACGAGATGATCGCCCAAGCGTGTATCACGTATGGCACTTAACTGACAGAATATAATATTGACACCGGTTTACCAGTCTTGGGGGTAGACAAAGACTTATACATAGCAGCAAACCAACCACATTCCCTCCGTGTTCCATCAGCGAGAAGTAACTTCCCCCGAATCACTGTCCTGTGGAACAAACTCCCAAGAGGATACTTCTCCGATCTCTACAATCTTAATCTAGAGTCAATATGTATTTTTTTTTAATCATATCACCCCGAGCAAGGCGGTAACGCCACTGAAGTGCAGGGGGCTACATAGGAGTGAAAACATTGGAAAAAAGAAAGCCGGAAACCACACCCTAAACAAGAAAAAAGGGATGAGCCTCTTCACCAGTTCAATAGACGTGGGTGGAGTGTGAACCGGGCGATAGTTTAGTCTATCTACTCCAATTAAAAAAAAAAAGAAAAGAGTGAAAAGAGTGGAAAAGAGAAAGCCGGAAACCACATCCTAAACAAGGAACAAGGGATGAGTCTCTTCACCTGTTCAATAGACGCGGGTGGAGTGTGAACCGGGCGATAGTTTAGTCTGTCTACTCCAATTGAAAAAAAAAGAAGAAAAGGGTGAAAAGATTGGAAAAGAGAAAGCCGGAAACCACATCCTAAACAAGGAACAAGGGATGAGTCTCTTCACCTGTTCAATAGACGTGGGTGGAGTATGAACCGGGCGATAGTTTAGTCTGTCTACTCCAATTGAAAAAAAAAAGAAAAGAGTGAAAAGATTGGAAAAGAGAAAGCCGGAAACCACATCCTAAACAAGGAACAAGGGATGAGCCTCTTCACCTGTTCAATAGACGTGGGTGGATTGTGAACCGGGCGATAGTTTAGTCTATCTACTACAATTAAAAAAGAAAAGAAAAGAGTGAAAAGATTGGAAAAGAGAAAGCCGGAAACCACATCCTAAATAGGGAACAAGGGATGATCCTCTTCACCTGTTCAATAGACGCGGGTGGAGTGTGAACCGGGCGATAGTTTAGTCTATCTACTACAATTAAAAAAAAAAGAAAAGAGTGAAAAGATTGGAAAAGAGAAAACCGGAAACCACATCCTAAATAGGGAACAAGAGATGAGCCTCTTCACCTGTTCAATAGACGCGGGTGGAGTGTGAACCGGGCGATAGTTTAGTCTATCTACTACAATTAAAAAAAAAAAAGAAAAGAGTGAAAAGATTGGAAAAGAGAAAGCCGGAAACCACATCCTAAATAGGGAACAAGGGATGAGCCTCTTCACCTGTTCAATAGACGCGGGTGGAGTGTGAACCGGGCGATAGTTTAGTCTATCTACTACAATTAAAAAAAAAAAAGAAAAGAGTGAAAAGATTGGAAAAGAGAAAGCCGGAAACCACATCCTAAATAGGGAACAAGGGATGATCCTCTTCACCTGTTCAATAGACGCGGGTGGAGTGTGAACCGGGCGATAGTTTAGTCTATTTACTACAATTAAAAAAAAAAAAGAAAAGAGTGAAAAGATTGGAAAAGAGAAAGCCGGAAACCACATCCTAAATAGGGAACAAGGGATGAGCCTCTTCACCTGTTCAATAGACGCGGGTGGAGTGTGAACCGGGCGATAGTTTAGTCTATCTACTACAATTAAAAAAAAAAAAGAAAAGAGTGAAAAGATTGGAAAAGAGAAAGCCGGAAACCACATCCTAAACAAGGAACAAGGGATGAGCCTCTTCACCTGTTCAATAGACGCGGGTGGAGTGTGAACCGGGCGATAGTTTATCTTCCCTTCCTATCCTTTTAATGTAACTCTCTACCTCGAGTGACCTTGTACAGAGTGTATCTTACTGTAAATATAGTAAAGAAAAAATAGTTAACTAAAAAAGATAATGCAATTTTATTACAATATTTTGACAAGTTCAGCTGAGGCCTTGTTAAAAAATCGAATCAACATAATTCAACTATTGTTACTACTTTATCTGCTGTTTATTGTAATTAAGTTGAATGTAAATACTTATTGAAGGCGGGTCTAATCAAAATCTAAACTTATTTAAAAATGAATATTTGTGTGTGTGTGTGTGTGTGTGTGTGTGTGTGTGTGTGTGTGTGTGTGTGTCCGTTACCTATAGACTCCGAAACGGCTGAACCGATTTTCTTGAAAATTTGCACAGTTGTACCATAAGCATCTGCGAGTGTTCTTAGCTAGGTTTTGTGTCGAGGTACCCCCGATAAATATCGATAATCGAAAAAATCGGTTTATAGAAGGAGTGGTCCGATTTTAATCAAACTTGATACACTCATAGACAAAGACATAAAAAACGATATTCAGAAGTTTCAAGGTTGCAGTTCTTACAATAGTGCAGAAAAGTCGATAATATATATATAAGGTTTATGTGTGTGTCTGTTTATCTGTTTGTATGTCCTTTATACCAATCCACAATATTTATCCGATTCTCACCAAACTTCACACAAATATTCTATAGGCTGAGTCTGAGCTCCAGGACTATGGATTAGTTTTAAAGCTTTCATTACACCCGAGCAACACCGGGCTATACTGCTAGTACAACAATAAGGCGAGGTTATCTTATTTAAATTATTACTTGTTATTCTCACTTTTTCTTTGAATTAGGCTTACGGGCTATCACGTTGAATACACCGGTTCTCGCTCGATCACCGAAGTTAAGCAACGTTAAGCTTGGTCAGTACTTAGATGGGTGACCGCTTGGGAATACCAGGTGCTGTAAGTGTTTAGTGACGGATTTGCGTTGTGGTGCAGTGGATATCGGCTCGGAAAGAGAAATCGGTTAGCCGAGTTCGAATTCCAGTTGAATACCCTGCATTCCCTTAAGCACTGGTACCCTTGGGAAAGGTATAAATCCGTCCCTTCCCTCCAGTTATGGGTTAAATAACAAGGGTAGGATTTGGGGACCCTGCCCTCAAAAAACAAATCCCAATGAATCTTGATACTCGAAAAGAAAAAAAAGTATTACTAGACACAAAACTTATATAAAAAACAACAATAAATTGTTGAAAGAAAAAGTTATTACCAGCAATAAATAAAATTTAGTTGGCAATAAATGACCCGCCGAGGTTGATTTGCCATAAAAACAAACCAACCAACATTTTCTTTGAATTCGTTCGTCGCCACCGTAAGGATCAGTATTGTGCGTGCACATACCAATCCCATTTTTAGTAGACTGTTTTCTCCAAGTTGTTGTCTTCCTCCACTACTATGGCCCAAGTAAACTGCAGTCAAACCGATTCTCTTAGTTTGGTTCAAGGCCACAGTAGTGAAGAACCCTGTGTGAGTATCGAATATGCATTTACGCACAAATACACTAGGGAAGGTATTAATCCATCGCTTTTCCCTCCAGCTATGTGTTGTTAAATAACAACACAGATTAAGTTTTATAATCTTGGTTGTCAACAGGTCTACCGCAGAAAGTAATGGTAACCTATGCGGGAAAAATATTTAACCCAGGTAGTCAGTCATGTCTCTTTCGAGACATGATCGCCCAAACGTGTATCACATATGGCACTTAACTGACTGATATCATATATTATATAATATAATAGGTTTGACTACTGTTTATCGGATGTGTGTTGTGGTGCATTGCATATCGGCTCGGAACGAGAAATCGGGGAGCCGAGTTCGAATTCCAGCTGAATTCATAGCCTTCACTTATGCGCAAATACCCTTGGGAAAGGTATTAATCCGTCTATTCCTTCCAGTTATGGGTTAAATAAAATACCCTTGGGAAAGGTATTAATCCGTCTATTCCTTCCAGTTATGGGTTAAATAAAATACCCTTGGGAAAGGTATTAATCCGTCTATTCCTTCCAGTTATGGGTTAAATAACAGGACAGATTGGGTTATATAGCTTTGGTCGGCAACCAGTCTACCGCAGAAAGCAATGGCAACCTACTGCGGGATAATCTTCTGCCCAGTCAGTTATGTCTCTTTCGAGACATGAGCGCCCAAGCGTGTATCACGTATGGCACTTAACTGACTGACCATTTATCAGGCCCATAGTCCTGGGGGTAGACAAAGAGTTAAATAAAATAATTGACTAAATAATGCAGTTTCATTAAAATATAAGTACTTATTTAACGCGGGTTTAATACAATAGAAAGGCGATGTTATCTTATTTAAATTATTACTTGATATTCTCAACTTTTCTTCGAATTCGTGAGTCGCCACCGTAATGATCAGCATTACGAGTGCACATATCAATCCCATTTAGTCGACTGTTTTCTCCAAATTGTTGTCTTCCCCAAGTACTATGGTACTGATAAATTGTAGTTAAGCTATATAATACAATATTTAAAAACCTATAGTCGATAGACTACCATTATGCAGAGGGCCGATACAAAACAAAATCTATGGCATGACCCCCGAATTTATGATACTCACATCTCAGTTTTTACAAGGTAATATTCATATAAAATAAAATTTTCTTGAAATTTATTTATACACAATAATGGATCCTATGCATTAAAGGTGAACAATTCAATTTAAAAAAAAAAATGAAAATAAATACAATTTATTGAAATACAAATTAGAGACATGCCATAAATAGATAATTCTAGCCTATGTACAATGATGGGTGATATGCATTAAAGGTGAACAATTCAATTCGAAAAAATGAAAATAAATACAATTTTTCGAAATACAAATTAGAGACATGCCATAAATAGATAATTCTAGCCCATGTACAATAATGGGTGATATGCATTAAAGGTGAACAGTTCAATTCGAAAAAAAATGAAAATAAATACATAATATCTAAATACAAATTAGAGACATGCCATAAATAGATAATTCTAGCCCATGTACAATAATGGGTGATATGCATTAAAGGTGAACAATTCAATTTGAAAAAAATGAAAATAAATACAATTTATCGAAATACAAATTAGAGACATGCCATAAATAGATAATTCGATCTTCAATAAATCAATAATGTTTTGCGCAATTTTCAATTGTTAGAAGTTAGGAGGATATCAGGGTCAGTGGAATTGTCTCATGATACGTGCACCCTCTACTACATCTCAATTTTCATGTCATTGTTTTCATATAAAAAACAAATATTATTGCGAGCTAATTTGTGCGTTGTGGTACAGTGCTCGGAACGAGAAACCGGGGAGCCGAGTTCGAAATCCAGTTGAATCCATTGTATACACTTACGCGCAAATACCCTTGCGTAAGGTATTTATCCGTCTCTTCCTTCCAGTTATGGGTTAAATAGCAGGACAGATTGGGTTTCTATAGCCTTGGTTGGCAACCAGTCTACCGCAGAAAGAAATGGCAACCTACTGCGGGATAATCTTCTGCCCAGTCAGTCATGTCTCTTGCGAGACATGATCGCCCAAGCGTGTATCACGTATGGCACTTAACGGAATGAATGTATCATATAAATATAGGTGACTATTAAGCTAGAAATAATTGAAAATTTCGTGGCACGTCATCAATAGGCGATTCCATCTTATTTATTTATTTTTTATTAATCATATCACCCCGTGCCAGGCGGTAAGGCCACTGGTGTGCAGGGGGCTACGTAAGAGTGAAAAGATTGGAAAAGAGAAAGCCGGAAACCACATCCTAAACAGGGAACAAGGGATGAGCCTCTACAAGTCTTTCAAAGTTCAGCGGCAATTTTTAACGTCAGCTTGAGATTTAAAAAAAAAAAAAGTTGAAGAATCTTAACAAAGTCAATAATATGGATAAAAAATAGTGAATTTTATATCCTGTTTTTTTTTCTTTTCTTTATCAGAAACTTAGCATGAGCAAAACAAATTCACAGATTTGGACAAAAAACGAAGAAAAAAACCCAAAATGACGGCAAAATTCGTGAAATATTCTATCCTTTTATAATCTGTTTTACTTAATTTAATTTGTTACGTTTATGAATGTAAGTAAGAACAACAAATTTTGATAAGGTAGCTAGATTCACAAAACACTGCCCGGGCCCCCTAATCAGGCTTGTCTCTCTCCGGTTAGGGGGTTCAGGAGTAATACGCACTGGCCCAGATAATATATGATCTGATTAATTAAGAATCGACCGTTTTAAGTATACAGTCGTCATGACACGTTAATTTGACATCTGGCTAAATTCCTCTCTCTCTCTCCACCCCCTATATATATATATATATATATATATATATGTGTGTGTGTGTGTGTGTGTGTGTGTGTGTGTGTGTGTGTGTGTGTGTGTATTTAGGCAACAAACGTTTTTAAACATGTCAGATTAAATAAATTGCAAACATTCTGTTTGCTTATTATTCATAAAATTCGTTGATACTCACGGATAATCTTTCGCGTATTACAATCAAAAGATGTCAGGAATGAGCTGTAACGTTGACAGATGTTATTTTCATTCATTTCTTAAGGTACCCAAGTACTTTCAACCTCTTTCAGAGACCATCTTCAGGGATATGAGTTTTGGATTTTATTAAAAAAAAGCAAACATAGTGTTTGCAATTTATTTAATCTGACATATATATTAATTTTCAAATTGTCGGTTGTTTATAACCAAGTTTCGTTAATCTTCGTAATATATATATATATATATATATATATATATATATATATATATATAATGTTAAGGAAAGTCCCGAAAATTAACGAAATGGTTGTAACAACCGACATATTTAATTTATTTGTTTGAGTGTTAGTTTTAATCGATATAGTTTTAATTTGAGTAGATATTCTGTTTTTAATTAAACAGTATATTTATGTAATTATTCTTAACGCCCTGACTTGTAAAAATTAATTATTCATCGAAAAGTTTTCTTAAAGAAAATAGTGCCCGTAATATATCTTATTCATAAAAGCACTTAAAAGCTTTAGAAATTAAATAATGTCTTAGTTATAATGCAATTTACATTTTATGACTCAGAGCAGATTTTCGGTAATTAGGGATCCTGTTTCATGGATGATTTAAATTCTCCAAGGACTTTTGCTTTTAACTAATATAAACATTAAGAAGTCAAACTTAATTTCTCTAAATTTCATAAATTTAATAAGTGTGGGTAACATTTATATATATATATATATATATATATATATATATATATATATATTAATCATATCACCCTAAGCAAGGCGGTGACGCCACTGATGCGCATGGGGCTACTTAAGAGTAAAAAGATTGGAAAAGAGAAAGCCGGGAACCACATCCTAAACAGGAAAAAAGGGATGAGCCTCTTCACCTGTTCAAAAGACTTGGGTGGAGTGTGAACCGGGCGATAGTTAAGTCTATCTACTCCAATTAGTTAAGTCTATATATATATATATATATGTGTGTGTGTGTGTGTGTGTGTGTGTGTGTGTGTGTGTGTGTGTGTGTGTGTATAAATACATTTTCTAAAAAAGAGAAAAATTCTAAAATAATTTGATTCATTTTGTGAATAAGTTCTGACAATTTTACTAAAATAAAACGATTATCTGTTTTTGCAAGAATTTCTAAATCAATGTGTTTTTCACCTAACAAAAGATGCTAAAATTTCTCATACAAAATTGCGTTCTCGACCCTTGCTGACGCAAGAAAAAGAAGTTTCAAGAAAACTTTTGACAGTTTGAAAAAGAACAAATAAAACATAATATAATAATTAAAATTTCTTTGTCTTCTTAATAACGTAAAGATTTTGACGATAAAATTTTACTTTTATTGAGTTTGGGGTATTTTTTCATAAACGCATGCTCAGATTTAGCTGAACAATAGAGGGATAGATAGATAGATAGATAGATAGATAGATAGATAGATAGATAGTGTATATTGTCATTATACCCACCCAATAGCCAGAGTGCTCTAATCCATTACACACACACACACACACACACACACACACACACACACATATATATATATATATATATATATATGTAGAGAGAGACAGACAGAGAAAGAGACAGAGAGAGAGAGACAGAGAGAGTAAGACAGCGAAAGATGGATAGATATGAACAAACTTACATAAATAGATAGAAAACCAACGAACGGAGATAGATAGATAGATAGATAGAGAGAGAGAGAGAGAGAGAGAGAGAGAGAGAGAGAGAGAGAGAGGACGAGAATAGATACTTTTGTTCTTTCAATTTCTTGAAACGTCAAAATGTCTTTCTTTTGTAGAATTGTTGCTTGATTCCATGGGATTTCTTTTTATAGAGACATGTGAAAAGTAAGGTTCATTCAACTAAACATCGATCTTTCGAGGGATTGAAAGTGACGATAATTGATGTGATTGAATGTTTTACGGAAAATTAGCTGCAAAATGTTTTCTGAAAACTACAGAATCGTATTACGCTTCATATGCGTAATAATAGCGGATATGTTGAAAATTATCAACGTCAGTGATAAATTTGAATACTTCTTTCTAATCCTTTTATAAAGAATGTTACTATCATGTTTAGCTAGAAAGCGACAAGTATTTAAAATTACATATAGACTTTATGAAAACCCAGGATCTATCTATCTATCTATCTATCTATCTATCTATCTATCTATCTAGTTATCCGCAGACAGATCTGTTTCGCTGTATCACAGCTCATTTGTTTTCGCTGTATCACAGCTCATCAGTACGGTTAGACTCCGATTGCTTTTAACCCAGGATTGAAACCCGACCGAATTGGCGTCAGTCGACGATTCTACCTCTGGGCTATGGGAGTTCAGTAGAAGAAGGCAGACTTTTTAGCGTGTATATTGTCATTATACCCGCCCAATAGCCAGAGTGCTCTAATCCATTATTGAATGATCTACACACACACACACACACACACACACACACACACACACACACACACACACACATATATATATATGGAGAGAGAGAGAGAGAAAGAGAGAGAGAGAGTAAGAAAGAGAAAGATGGATAGATATGAACAAACTTACATAAATAGATAGAAAACCAACAAACGGAGATAGATAGATAGATAGATAGATAGATAGATAGATAGATAGATAGATAGATATGAACAGAGTGAGATACATAAGTGATATGGGCCCCGGTATGGGACCATAAAATAATGAGTCTACATGGTGGTAGGTCAAGAACATATATTACGTCAACAAAAGATACAAACAGATACAAAGAGAAAATGTAATAATAGCTTGGCTACAAGTGACCGACAGACTAGGCTGAGCTGAACTGAACTGAAGTCGTACTGGAAACCAGTGTCTCTGTCGCCCCGGCTCTGTCCTCGAGAGTAATTAACTCTCGGTTAATATAGGCAAAGAAGAGTCCATTATTAAGTGGGTAACTCCCAACAACAATAAGTATAAAAAACTCTGGGATAGATAGATAGATAGATAGATAGATAGATAGATAGATAGATAGATAGATAGATAGATAGATAGATGACCAGTGGCGGTATCTATGGATCTGCCTTTTTTCCTTCTCTTTCGATAATTTCTTTAGTATTTGTTTAACCGTCTTTTGTCTTTTTAATTTATTGAAAATCCTGACATTTGCTTTGATAATATCTATCAAAGGACAAAAGGCGTTGGTAACGAAACGTTCTTTTCTTGTTTTATTAAAATTATGCTCTCATTACGATTGAGCACTCCATAGAGGAAAATTTGAAAGAAACAGTCCATTATTAAGTGGGTAACTCCCTACAACACCCCACCTTTCCAGAGTTTTTCTCCCCGAAAAGTTGTTTAATATTTTTTTTTCGTTTAGGGTCGACGATCAAAGGATCCGTGAACTTCCTTTTCCTACTAGATCGCCTCCTTTCGGGTGAAGCTTAGGGTACCTCGTGGTTGAAATTCTCGAAGATGATATCTATCGGCTCTGCATTTGACGGTGATGAATCATTTTTGTCAGTTGTCCGACATTTCCTTATTTGATTTTGGTGGTGCTTATGTATATTCTTGGGACCTTGTATCATGTAGACTAGGTCCACTACTCGTTGTTTTATAGTGCCCTCCTCTCAAAACGTCATGTTATTTTTGTATGCTTTAAAAAGTACTTTTTCGCCACAAGAGTAACGTTTTTCCGGGAAGTGTGACTGTCTTTTTGAATTTAGCTTGCTTGGGGATAAGCTTGTCGAAAACTGATCCGGTTTTTCTCTCAAACATCGTTTCTACCGGTGAAAGTCCCGCTGGTTTATTGGGATTTCGAGTAGTTCTATAGACCTGCAGAAACTGTTGCAGCGCCTTCTCAGCAGGTGTGCCCTGTGCTTTCTTAAATGTTCGTTTCAATGTGTCGACGAAAGTTTCCGCTTGCCATTGGACCTAGGGTGATACTGTGAAGTCGTGATATGATTCACTTGAAACGTTTCGTAGAACTGTTTGAATTCGCAAAATGTGAACTGCGTTCCTTTATCAGTTACTACGCAATCCACTTCCGGCCATTTAGTGTGGCTGTCTTCGACTATGAGGTAACAGTGATCTTCTAATGGTCCCACAAAATCGACGTGTATCCTCTGCCATGGCTGGTCCGTCTTCGGCCAAGGCTTGCACGTAACTGGTGGAGCTTTAACAGCTAACGCGCACCCTTTGCATGCGTCAATCATGTCTGTGATATCTCTGTCCATGTTAGGCCAGTAGACATAACATCGCATGAGGCTTTTAGTTCGTTTTTTTCCAGGATGTCCCGTATGAAAGTCCCAAAGGATTTTCTTTTGTAAACTTCTTGGTATCACCATTCTTTCGTTGTATAATAGGACCTCATCACAAAGAGAAAAAACCACAAGCACACTTGAGTCTTTTTTGTAAATTTTATTCTTAGTAGACGTAATGAACTCGTCTTTCAGAGCCTCTCTTTTAATGTCGGATAATGTAACTGGGATCTCTCTTATGTTGTTGGCGATCATGTTTTTTATTTCATAATCCGTTCTCAATGTTGCGATTATCGAGTTTTCGAAAAACTCTTTATTTTTAGGAACGAGTCTGGATAATTCGTCAGCGTGGCAAATTTTCTTGGAAGACAAATGCTCGATTTTTAAATTGTATTTCGACAATACTGTTCCCTATCGAATGAGTCTGTTAGCGGTGTACACCAGCAATCCTTTTTTACTTCCATATATCGTCAGCAGCGGCTTGTGATCGCTTTGTAGAGTAAAATGTCTGCTATGCAGATATCTGTGGAATTTGATCACAGCAAAGATTATACTTAATTCTTCTTTTTCGATCTGTGAATACTGCCTTTCCGCCGGCAGCAAAGTTTGGGATTCATGCGCTATCGGTTTTCTCGTTCCGTCCGGAAGTTTATGTAATATCCAGGCGCCAATGCCATAAGAGCTGGCATCGCTCGCTACTATAATATCCAATTATGGGTTATAGTGGGTGAGGGAAAGGTCTGATGTAAGTGTATCTTTTATTTTCTCGAATGCTGAATGACATTCTGGTGTCCAATTCCAGATTTTATCTTTCTTTAAAAGATCATTAAACGGAGCTCTCAAGTTATATATGTTCTTTATGAATACTTGATAGAAATTTGCTAGGCCTAAAAAGCTTTGCAGTGCTTGTACGTTATCCGAGGCCGGCATGTCCTTAATCGCCGTAGCCCTATCAGGATCCGGTCGTTGACCGTCTTTATCAATGATGTGTCCTAAATATTTTATTTGGGTTAAATAAAATTCGCACTTAGCTTCTTTAACTTAAAAACCATACTCCTGGATTTTATCAAATACACTCATTATATGCTCTCTATGGTCTTTCACTGATTCACTCGTAAATTTGATATTTGTTAAATCATTACTATTCTTACAATTGGAGTAGATAGACTAAACTATCGCCCGGTTCACACTCCACCCATGTCTATTGAACAGGTATAGAGGCTCATCCCTTGTTCCCTGTTTAGGATGTGGTTTCCGGCTTTCTTTTTTCCAATCTTTTCACTTTTATGTAACCCCTGCACATCAGTGGCGTTACCGCCTTGCTCGGGGTGATATGATTAAAAAAAAAACAAAAAAAACTAGAATGTCATCAAGATAGGCAGTTACGAAATCAAGGTTGCCCAGCATGCTGTCCATGACCTGTTGAAAAATAGCGGGCGCAACCTTGACCCCAAAAGCCAATCTAATAAATTTATATAGACCTCCCTGTGTATTTATACACAGCAGTTTAGAGCATTCAACCTGGATTTGTAGGCAAGCGTCTGATAAATCGATTTTTGAAAAGATTTTGCCCCCGTTTAATTTGTTGAATATTTTTTCGGTGCTAGGTAGTGGATAATGATGGTCTTTTAACGAGGCGTTCAAACCCGTCGAAAAATAAGCTCATACTCTGATTTGATTTGACTTCTTCTTAACGTATACCACTGGAGCAGCCCATTCCGAAAAATCAGTTTTAGACAGGATACCTGCATTTACTAATCTGTCTAATTCTTCATCTATTTGGTTTACCGCTGCAAACGGAACGTTCCTCTTCTTTTTGAACACGGCCTGCACATTATCCTTTAACTTGAATTGAGCTTTTATTTTAGTGCATTTCCCTAAGCCGCCTGAAAAAAAAAACAAAAAACTCTGGGAATTTTCCTTTAGTTCCAGTTTCAGTTCTTCAATGTTGGACGTTGTAGTTTCTATTTTCCGACAGAACATACTCATTGGACAGTCCCACAAATTGAACTTTTCAATCCAGTCTGTACCGAACAAATTTTCAGTATTTTTCATCACATATACTCTCAATTTTTTAGTTGTTCCATTTAATGTTACCGCGAAAAATACTTCTCCTAAAATATTTATTTTTTCACCTGTCACAGAGCGTGCCGTTTTGTTAGTTATCAATAAAGTTGGCTTTTTCAGTCGCCTCCACGTATGCAAAGTTATGATCGTCAGGTCAGATCCACTGTCCAGCTGGAATTTAATTGTTTTATTTAATATTTGCACGATTACATATTTGCGCAAATTTCCATCTTCCTTATCGCTTAACTGCGTCTGCCATATTTTATTATTTATTCTTCTGGATTTTTTCGCATACCAGCAACTTGATGTTATATGGCCAGTTTTACCGTAATTCTGACAGAGTTTTTTTCTTTCTGGACGGGCAAAACCTCATCCAGTGTAATTTTCCACAAATGTAACACGAACCTGGTGGTGAATTTTCTTGTCTTTTAGTATGCTTCTCACGATATATTCTTTTCTCTCTTTCCGGGGAGTGGCGTTTTGATCTGTCCATAATTTTTTTTATATAAGCGACTCCTCACTCATCAATATTCCTAGAGTCACTTTTTACGGATACGACCCTCTGCAGTCTTCTGCTAATTTTTGGAAGGTTAAACCCCTGCTCATTTTCTAGTTTTGTTAGCATTCAACGTCTAACTTCAGCTTCTCCGGCTGAGACCAAACCTTGAGCAAAAATTAGGCATTTAAAGCCGTCAGCAGATAATTCTGCTAATTTGAAATCGTTACAGTATTTATTTACCGTAGCGGCAAATGTTAAATAGTCCTGCTGATCTTTGAATAAATTTAGGCACTTCCATCTTTTATGAAAGAGTGATGTGTTCGGCCCAAATAATTCGGACAATTGCTTGACCCTTTCTGAGAATTCCAGGCCTGTTGTCTTTTTGGGGAGGATAAAATCAACAAACCTGCTGTGCTCTGCTGTACCCAACTTCTTTGGTAATAAACGCCCTTTCTTGGAATTTGGCCAATTATTACAGTCGACGTTAAATAAATCCTCGTACCGCCTATAAAAAGTATCAAATGGTTTTCGTCTTCAGGTAAATACTCAAAAGTTTTCATAGTACTCCAGATAGTACCATGGGAAAAGCAGTATCGTTCTCAGTTAGTTTGCCATTTAATGATTTAAGAAGTAACTCTTCAATTTGATTTTGTCGTTCCTCGGTCCTTTTAAAAGCTTGTTCTTGCAAATCCATCTGTTGTTTATGTAGCTCCATAAATAATTGTTGTTGTTGTAACTGCTCGTCGCTTTTTTGTTGTTGATTCAACTGAGTTTTCATTAGTTGAATTATCACTTTTTGTAAGTCTTCCATTTTTTTTTTCAAACTCAACACGACCAATTTTGAATAAACACGAGAGGAAAAACACTAACTGTAGTTACAGTTTTTTCGTAAGACATACGTCAAAGAGAAAGAAATAGGCTCAAAGCGAATCTACTTACAGATTTTTCTGTGACGCCGTTCCGGGCTTGTAGGGAGTTTTTTCATTTGACTCTGAATTTTTCCCTTCTCTTTTGTTATCAATTACAGACTGGTTTAGATGAGGTATATATTTTTCCTTTCTTGATACTTTACGTTTTTTGACCGATTATGTGTGAGGAAAGGGCTATCACTTGGTACTTGAAATCCACGTTTGACCGTTGATGTTCGCAATTTCCGTATTTCCGACGTTGCTAGTTGATATGTGGCGATAGTGGTCAAAGAAAAAAAGGTTTTCTTTTCTTGCGTGAATTCTTATATCTTCGTCGTTCGTTGATATATCGACAGTGGTCAAAGAAAAAGGTTTTCCTTCCCTGCGTGAATTCTTATATCTTCGTTGCCAGTTGATATGAACCCGGTATGGGACCATAAAATAATGAGTCAACACGGTGGTAGGTCAAGAACATATATTACCTCAACAAGAATTATAAACAGATACAAAGAGATACAAAGAGAAAGAGTAATAATAGCTTGGCTACAGGTGACTGACAGACTAGGCTGAGCTGAACTGAAGTCGTACTGGAAACCAGTGTCTCTGTCGCCCCGGCTCTGTCCTCGAGAGTAATTAACTCACGGTTAATATAGACAAAGAAGCGTCCATTATTAAGTGGGTAACTCCCAACAACAATAAGTATGAAAAAGTCTGAGATAGATAGATAGATAGATAGATAGATAGATAGATAGATATGAACAGAGTGAGATACATAAGTGATATGGGCCCCGGTATGGGACCATAAAATAATGAGTCTACATGGTGGTAGGTCAAGAACATATATTACGTCAACAAAAGATACAAACAGATACAAAGAGAAAATGTAATAATAGCTTGGCTACAAGTGACCGACAGACTAGGCTGAGCTGAACTGAACTGAAGTCGTACTGGAAACCAGTGTCTCTGTCGCCCCGGCTCTGTCCTCGAGAGTAATTAACTCTCGGTTAATATAGACAAAGAAGAGTCCATTATTAAGTGGGTAACTCCCAACAACAATAAGTATGAAAAAGTCTGAGATAGATAGATAGATAGATAGATAGATAGATAGATAGATAGATAGATAGATAATGAGCAGACTGAGATAGATAGATAGATAGATAGATAGATAGATAGATAGATAGATAGATAGATAGATAGATAGATAGGTGACCAGTGGCGGTATCTATGGATCTGACTTTTTCCCTTCTCTTTCGATAATTTATTTAGTATTTGTTTAATCGTCTTTTGTCTTTTTAATTTATTGAAAATCCTGACATTTGCCTTGATAATATCTATCAAAGGACAAAAGGCATTGGTAAAGAAACATTCTTTTCTTGTTTTATTAAAATTGTGCTCTCATTACGATTGAGCACTCCATAGAGGAAAATTTGAAAGAAACAGTTGCCACTTCGGCGATATATGCATAACTCTTCAGCAATGAATTGAGTTCTTTCGGTGTCTGGCATGTGTATACGCCGCTTATATATAACACGCTAAAATTTCCCTTCTTTGATTCCAAATACCTATGGCTTAAGGGTTAGCGACTCCGACTAACACCGAATCTGTCGAGTTTCGAGCCCATCCTGAGGCAAGTGGATGTCTAGCCACACTGATGAGCAAAACAGGCTTGTATGTGGATGACGAATATGTATATATATATATATAGGAAAGAATATTAAAACGTTTTTGAGTTTTTTTGACAGTATTTGTTTATTTCTACTATTATATTTTATATTTCAGACCGCCCTCGGTCCTTAATCAGAAACAAATGATTTAAAAATTTGAATTAGTAACGTATTTCGCGAGATTTCGCGAGAGCGTCTGTGAAGAGTCTGTTTACATCACGTGACGCATTTGTTTACATCACGTGACGCGTTTGTGGAGAGAGTTTTTGTTTTTACATCAAGTGACGTTGAAAGCGACAGATTGTTTTTAAAATTATGTTTGTAAACGTAAACCTATCTTTAATAATGCTTGTAAATTTGTTTTAGATAAAAAACGTTTTTAAATGTATCCAAAAAAGTTTAAAAAATCTTTTTAAATGTATCTAAAAAAGTTTAGTTATTGAAGTATTTGTTAAGATTCAAAGCACCTAAGTCCTTATTTAACCCTAGCTTGTGTGTATTTAATTTTAAAATCCAGTATTTTTCTTTCTTTCTGCGTGTGTATGTAGAACTAAAATTGGAGTCTATTAGTAAACATTTCCAATTTTCTAAGGTGTGACCCGGTTGATTGAAATGTGCTCCTACTGGGGAATATTGATTATTTTGGCGTTTATTAAGTTTGTGATTATTGAAGCGAAATCTAAAGCTATTACCGGATTCGCCAATATATCCACTATATAAAACATAGTAGTAGAAATAAACAAATACTGCCAAAAAAACCAAAAAAACAAATTTTAAAACTCAGAACGTTTTAATATTCTTTCCTATACATATTAAGACAGCATACGTGGATCATCACTATGATATATATATATATATAGTATATCGAGGCAGCAAGTAATTTTCTAGACATATGCTATTAAATATAAGAGACAATGAATGCCTATTATGTTTAATCCTGAGCCGTTCTAAACGTCGTATTTTTGCTTTAATTTCAGTTGAAAATAAAGACAAAAATTCTCCAACATTTGGATAATTATTTATTGGTTTTCTTCTAAGATTTCAGCTCACATGATCCATCTTCAGAAAAGTTGTTTAAACTGAAATATTATAAAATCCACCATCACCGACGATTTTATTTTGTCTTGACATAAAACTCCGCTTGGAAACGGCAATAGTTACCAAAAATAATAAACGCAGTTCTTAAATTTGCAATGCGGTTTTATGACGTCACACTGCGTGATAGCGCGAAATGACAACAAAACCATGTAGTCAAATGCAATGTAATATGTTATTTCCTGTTTTAAAGTTGATTTTATTGAGTGTTGGTTGTTTTGATTTGATGTACATGGCCTCCAATATCTGCAGGTTCCTCCTACTGTGTGTATGAGTAAGGATCACCGTATTGTTGACCAAAATCTGTCTGATATTACCTACATGTTTATGTTTTTCAGAGAAATGTTGTTTAATAGTACTCTGAACAGAAAGATGACATGTAAGTCTACGGGAGAGCGTGGTTGTAGTAAAACCAATATATGTACTAGGTTTTTGATTAGTATCAGAGATGCAATCTCTGAATGGGCATGTAAATTGGTACACTACATTGGTTTTTTGCAGAGAATTTAGTTTAGTGCTTGTTGGGTTATTATAGACTATGAGGACAATTGTTTTAAACTTTTTATAATATATAATGAGTTTAATTTGATTATTACTTTCGACTGGTTTAACATTTCTACGTATTATGTTTTTGAGAGTTTTTTCATCTTGTTTATAATTATTATGTATTTGGTTGCAATAGTATAAGTTAATAGTGTTATGTTTATTTTGATGTAAACCATTATTATTAATATTATCATTATTGTTAGAGCTATTGTGAATTTTGTTGAGATACATTTTAATTTGTTGATCAATAACGGAGTTAGGAAATCCATTATTGACTAGTGTTTGCTTAATGTTGTGTAATTCTTTATAAAATATAGATTTGGAAGAAGATATCATTTGTGTGCGTTGAAGTAAGTTTTTTATAATAGCTAACTTATATCGTTGGGGGCATTCACTATTATAATTAAGAAGACACGAATTTATGCTAGTTGGTTTCCTATATAGAGAAGTAGTAAATTTATGTGTGCTAGAATCAATGAATTCATCAAGGAATGGGAGTTTTTTTATTAATATTAAGTTCTAATGTAAATTTGAGGACGGAATGACTTTCAAATTTGTTTCTAAGATATTTAATTTGATCGATATTCTTAGATAAAACAAAGATGTCATCTATGTATCTTACATATATAGAGGATGTATTGTTGTCATTAATTCTTTTATTTTCTAGATTTGCCATATCATAATTAGAAAAGAGGGGACCTAAAGGAGATCCCATCGCAATACCATCTATTTGTGTATAAATATTGCCTAAGGGATCATGAAAGGGTACTTGTGTGGTGCATGCTAATAATAGTTTTTTTTAATATAGTTGGTTTAATATTGATTGAAGGTAGAGTAGCATGGTTGTATACATGACGGATAATGATGTCAATTGTTTCCTGGACGGGAACATTTGTGAATAAGTTTTGGACATCTAAAGATGCAATTATTTGATTCTTAGGTTTTACGGAATGGAGAATCTGTAAAAATTCGTCCGTGGAATTAATTCTATATTTACCAGGAAGATAGGGAGTAATTAGTTTGTTAAGTGTTTTGGAAAGGTTATATATTGGTGTAGGTATTTGAGAAATGATAGGTCGGAGAGGATGATCTTTTTTATGGATTTTTACATTTCCATAAAGGTAGCTGGGCTGATAATCACCTATAATCTTTTGAAGTTTATAGGATCCTATTTCAGCATTGTTTGCAGTAATAAGTTTATTAATATGTTTTTTTAAGTTGGGTTGTGGTATTATATATATATATATATATATATTCTAGACATATGCTATTAAATATAAGAGACAATGAATGTCTATTATGTTTAATCATGAGCCGTTCTAAACGTCGTATTTTTGCTTTAATTTCAGTTGAAAATAAAGACAAAAATTCTCCAACATTTGGATAATTATTTATTGGTTTTCTTTTAAGCTTTCGGCTCACATGAGCCATCTTCAGAGAGGTAGTTTAAACTGAAATATTATAAAATCCACCATCACCGACGATTTTATTTTGTGTTGACATAAAACTCCGCTTGGCAACGGCAATAGTTACCAAAAATAATAAACGCAGTTCTTAAGTTTGCGATGCGGTTTTATGACGTCACACCGCGGGATAGCGCGAAATGACAACAAAACCATCTAGTCAAATGCAATGTAATATGTTATTTCCTGTTTTAAAGTTGATTTTATTGAGTGTTGGTTGTTTTGATTTGATGTACATGGCCTCTAATATCTGCAGGTTCCTCTTACTGTGTGTATGAATAAGGATCACCGTATTGTTGACCAAAATCTGTCTGATATTACCTACATGTTTATGTTTTTCAGAGAAATGTTGTTTAATAGTACTCTGATCAGAAAGATGACATGTAAGTCTACGGGAGAGCGTGGTTGTGGTAAAACCAATATATGTACTAGGTTTTTGATTAGTATCAGAGATGCAATCTCTGAATGGGCATGTAAATTGGTACACTACATTGGTTTTTTGTAAAGAATTTAGTTTAGTGCCTGTTGGGTTATTATAGACTATATATATATATAAAATCAAATCAAATATAAAATCAATATATATATATATATATATATATATATATATATATATATATATATATGTATATATATATGTATATTATATATATATAAATATAAAATAAAATCAAATATAAATATATATATATATATATATATATATATATATATATATATATATATATAAGGAAATAAAAATTTCGCCAACAACAACAACAACAACAACAATTATGCATTTTCGACTACTTGTCATTAAATGTTAGCATTTTTTATTTTTTCAATCGTCTATAGATTACCTTTAATTACCTTTAATTTCACAAATAACCATAACAGTATTTTTGATCGTTCTTTAATTTAAAAATATTGAAACCTTAACGAAATTATAAATATAAAAACCTAATACATGGCTAAACATACTATCAGTAATTATCAAACACCATATAATACATAAAACTAGAATGGATCATTCATGGTAATATAATGCAAATAAAAGATAATATATTATCAAGAATGAAAGATTGTATATATATATATATATATACATATATATATATATATATATATATATATATATATATATATATATATATATATATATATTATATATATATATATATTATATATATATATATATATATATATATATATATATATATATATATATATATAATAATATATATATAATATAACAAGACCGACTCTGTAAGTATCTAAATCCTAAAACTATACGAAAATATACTTTAAGGACAACAAATAACAGACAGAATCTAATTCCGTTACTATCCGTCGCTGTAAGGCGTTAGACAAGAGGGGGAAAAAAAGAAAACTGCGGAATACAGACAATACATACAATACCCCGCAGTAAAGAAAAAAAACCCCAAACGGAACCAACCACAAAGAAAGCAAAAGTGCTCGATACAGAACTAACCAAAGTGAAATAACAAATAGGAAGCAATGTAGAGCAAAGACACGTAAAAAAATCACAAGATCGCCAAAACTTACCGCGGTTTCACACAAGGGCTCGTCAGGGCCTGACGAGCCGTTGTGTGAAACCGCGGTAAGTTTTGGCGATCTTGTGATTTTTTTACGTATATATATATATAATAATAAAATCGACTCTGTACGTATCCAAATCTTAAAATCTTACACAAGTAATTTTTTATGACCACGAATAACCGGCAGAATCTAACTCCGTTATTGTCCGCCGCTATAAAGCTTTGAACAATGAGGGGGGAAAAAAAAGAAAACTGCGGAGCACCGACAATACATACAGTACTTCACAGCAAAGAAAAAAAAACCCTCAAACGGAACGAACCACAAAGAAAGAAAAGTGCTCGATACAAAACTAACCAAAAAGGATTAACCAAGAGGCAGTGACGTAGAGCAAAAACACACGAGAAAAAATCGCAAGATCGCCAAGACCTACCGCGGTTTCGCGGTTTGTGCGAAACCGCGGTAGGTCTTGGCGATCTTGCGATTTTTTCTCGTGTATATATATATATATATATATATATATATATATATATATATATATATTTTATTTCGTAATTTATTATTTCATTGAAGGATTCTAACCGTTAATATTTTATGATAATATATATGGTTCTTATTTATATATTATTACTTAATTATATTGTTATAATAATTTTAATACATACTTATTTTTTATTTCATTGAAAGATACTAACCGTTAACGTTATTTAGTAATTTATTATTTCATTAAAAGATTCAAACTGTTAACATTATTTTCACTAGAATTTAAACGGAAATATATTTCGTTTATGGTTCATACATGAATCCCACGCTATTTGGAATGGAAATAGTCCCATCATTGGATTTCTCTCAACACATACATTCATAACTGTTTTTTCCCTTATTTTATTAAAAAAGAACGCGTTGACACATGCAGTTCAACGAACACAAGTTTTATCTTCTACATTTCATCCGTTACTTTATCACACGTGACACGTATCTGACTTTTGAAACTATACCCCATATATATATATATATATATATATATATATTGAGAAGAAAATTCAACATATAATTAAACAGTTATTTGAGCAAATAAGAGAACCCTTTTTACAACTACATTCGTTCAAACTATTGTTTATCAACGACTTGAACGAGGCAATTGTAAAAATAATTGCTTTACATTGCTGAAACAAATGCTGGATTTATAACCGTTTAATGGTGTGTTGAGTTTTCTTCTCAATATATTTGCTCTAGATAATATGTATCGAAATCTGTATTTTTATTAAATTCATATTTTATATTAATTAAATTCGTGAGAGCGAATTTGTAGTATGACCAATATATATATATATATATATATATATATATATATATATATATATATTAGGTCATACTACAAATTCGCTCTCACGGCGTCTTACGTTGCACTTAAATGACAATTCAAATATATTCCAACATTTAAAACAACACGGTTATCAACGCACACTTCTCAGAAAAACGCTCGTTGATAACGCATATATACTTAGACAAGAAAATATAATAAACAGAAACTAAAAATCCTGGAAGAAATCTACATTAAACAACTTAAACCTGGTTTGAATACGATCAATTTTGATATTTCCAATAACGTACTCAAATGCCTGTAATCAGATCAGGGACTACAACGCCACTACTTTGTCACTGTCTTCGGCCATCCGCCACGGTAGGGATGGACTTGTCTCTTCAATTTAATTCTCTTTATTGTTAATAACTTAAATGTTCTATGTTTACTGTGTGTTAATATTTATTCTTTGATAATGGCTTATGTGAGTCGAAAGCTTAGAACTGATAAAAAAATAAACAATTACTGTGATTTTTGTTGTCTATCAACGATATCACCATCAAGTATATCAGACGGTACGAACGGATCCTACACAAAATTGATAGACAAAACATGTCTATATTATTCAATGAAACCTGCACACACACACACACACACACACACACACACACACACACATATATATTCTTCATTTGTAAATGAGTTATTACGTGACCTAGGTTTCTATCATGTGGTGTCTTCAGGAGATTTGCAATAACTGATTTTACAGTTTTTTTTTTTACGAACGCTCACGTAACGGTGATTTTTTGAATGCGCAGTTTTTAAAATTACAAGAAATAGCGTTTTCATCCATGGTTGTATGACCCTAATAGGTATTTTATGGTATGTTACACCTAGTCATAACAATGTATATATATATATATATATATATATATATATGGGATTATTAACTCGACACTGAATTATAAAAGTCTTAGCATTTTTTCTGGATTCAACTATTCGGCGTCAATCAGGGAGGTGTTAGAATTTACAGCAGTAATCTGATTTTATTTTTTTAAATTATTTTTTGATTTTTTTTAATGGATTAAGATACACTTAGTCACCTGCATTTACGCGCGTGCACGCGCGTGTGTGTAAAAGAAACAAAGAAAGAAAGAGTTGCACTTTGTTGCCATCGTACTATATATATATATATATATATATATAGGTGTGCATGTATTGTCTAAATATAGCGATTTGTTCAAATGTAGAAAAACAGACTTACACAAGGTCGGGAATATAATGATAACGTTCCACGCTAACGTCCGCGAGAAGACGTCTCTTTCAAAGGCTTCTTCATGCAGGCCATATCGATAAACTCATTGCTATCTCCGGGGCGTGTCAGGTCTTTGGGAGCATATCTCTAACGAGCCAAGAATGGAAGACAACCCACCCCAACATTTAGAATTTTCATTTCTTTTCCTGACTTTTTTTTAAAAACAACATCTCTCTTATGGACAAAAGCGATCTTGTATCTCCACGATTCCATTTTTTTATCTGTGAATTTACCATGGGATGTGTGTTGTAGTGCAGTGGATATCGGCTCGGAGCGATAAATCGGGGAGCCGAGTTCGAATTCCAGTTGAATTCATTGCATTCACTTACGCGCAAATACCCTTGGGAAAGGTATTAATCCGTCTCTTCCTTCCAGTTATGGGTTAAATAACAGGACAGATTGGGTTCTATAGCCTTGGCTGGCAACCAGTCTACCGCAGAAAGCAATGTCAACCTGCTGCGGGATAATCTTCTGCCCATTCAGTCATGTCACGTTCGAGACATGATCGCCCAAGCGTGTTTAACGTATGGCACTTAACTGACTGAATATAATAGTTGGAATCATAATTGAGATTTCTACTGACCATAAAGTGGGGGATCGGTTTTCTATTGTTATAAGTAATAAACTGATCCCCCACTAATCACTATGTAACAATGTCATACATGTCTTCTCCCTCTAGCTATGAGTCAAATAACAGGACAGATTGGATTCTATAGCCTTGGCTGGCAATCAGTCTACCGCAGAAAGCAATGTCAACCTACTGCGGGATAATCTTCTGCCCATTCATTCATGTCTCTTTCGAGACATGATCGCCCAAGCGTGTATCACGTATGGCACTTAACTGACTGACTGAATATAATAGTTGGAATCATGATTGACTTCTGGTCATAAAGTGGGGGATTGGTTTTATGTTGTTATTAAGTCATAAACTGATCACCCACTAATTATTACATAATAATAGAATACATCTCTTCTCCTTCTTGTTATGAGTCAAATAAAAGGACAGATTGGATTCTATAGCCTTGGCTGGCAACCAATCTACTGCAGAAAGCAATGTCAACCTACTGCGGGATAATCTTCTGCCCAGTCAGTCATGTCACGTTCGAGACATGATCGCCCAAGCGTGTTTAACGTATGGCACTTAACTGACTGAATTACCATGCATTACTGGGAAAAGTAGTGGAGTGGTTTTTGGTTGCTTTCTTCTTCTTGGTTTTGCATTCAGGATGTAGGCGATCATTGATCTCTACATTTTTTTATTTATTATCCCTAAATTGCCATGTCTTCTTGGGAGAGGTAGTGGTTTCCCCTTATCTTCACCTGAACAGGTTGCCACATAAGTCTAATGACCCCGCTCTCCTCAACTATCAAGGAGCGGGAGGGAAGACATTGATTCATGCATTTCCCAATTACATTTGTGCGAAAGTGATCGCAATCGACAAATCCAGAATTTGAGCACGGATGTCCAATTCCACATTTGCAACTTTTGATTAACTATTTTTATTTTATAGCTTATAAAGCATTTGCAGGTTGTTTAAAACTAGAAAAGATGTTTTGGATTATAAAATGTTTTTGAATTTAATAATGATTTTACTACGTATATGAATACATTGGGAATTAAATTACTATAGAAAATCATTGTAAATGACTTTACAACAGGAATCTTTTGGTAATGATTTTATTATAGGAATCTATTAAGAATAATTTCATCATAAGAATTCATTGGTAATGATTTTACTACAAAATTCTTTTGGAAATGAATTCACTGTAGGAATCCATTGGAAATTATTTTACTATAAAAATCCATTGGAATTGATATTATTACAGGAATCCACTGGAAATGATTTTATTACAGAAATCCATTGCAAATTATTTAACCACGGGAAACTTTTGGAAATAATTTTACTTTAGAAATCCATTGAAAATGATATTACTACAGGAATACATTGGAAATGATTTTACTAAAGGAATCCATTGAAAATGATTTTACTACCGGAATAGTTTGGAAATGATTTTACTAAAGGAATCCACTGAAAATGATTTTACTACAGGAATACATTTGAATTGATTTTATTACAGAAATCGTTTGGAAATGATTTTACTAAAGGAATGCATTGAAAATGATATTACTACAAGAATACATTGGAAATAATTTTACTATAAGAATGCATTGAAAATGATATTACTACAGGAATACATTGGAAATGATTTTACTAAAGGAATCCATTGAAAATGATTTTACTACCGGAATAGTTTGGAAATGATTTTACTAAAGGAATCCACTGAAAATGATTTTACTACAGGAATACATTAGAATTGATTTTATTACAGAAATCGTTTGGAAATGATTTTACTAAAGGAATGCATTGAGAAAGATTTCACTATAGGAATACAGTGGAAAGTATTTTACTAAAGGAATCGATTGCAAATGAATATACTATAATAGTAGCTAATTTCCTGAAATACTGCTTTCTATACTAACTATTCTGTCAATGGATATCCAATGTTTTCTGTATGAAAACTGCTAAGGTTACTATTATTCTTACTATGATTCTTCATGACTGCGGTCGTGACTCTCCACGTATTCCCTTTTCCTTATTATTGCTGACTTCGAATGCCTTCTTTGGAAAATAGTGGAGTGGTTTCCGGTTGAATTCTCCATAGTCTGGTATTCAATATAGTCATCCTATATTGAATACCATTCTAGGTTCGAGAGCAACTACTGCAGTATTTATTTATCTTAAACTAGTTACATTCCATTATTTACAGTATTCGGACTATTGTCCCCATCTTTGTTGCCATTTGTACGACGTCTCGAACGTTTATGCTCCTGCCTTCTTCAGGTGCTATGAATTTCGAACCGAACCTCTTATTACAATCACTAGGGTATAACATCCTCATTCCTTAAGGAGACATGGCTCAGTGGATATAGATGTTGTTTAGTTCCTGACTTGACTCATAGAGTTGTGAAATCAATACCAGGGTAAGTGGTGAACAATAACTTGCAGGGGGAGAGAAAATGATAACTCATGACTTTCAATCGAGGCTTTACGCAAGGAATGAGGATGATATACCACTGTGAGTGTAATAAGTATTCAGTTCGAAATTCCTAGCACGTAGCGTACAACGGCCGAAACGTCGTATCAATGCCAACAAAGATAAGAACAAAAAATATAGACAAATAGAATGAACTATTATTAAACGTCGTATAAATGGCAACAGAGATGAAGACAATAGTCAGAATAATGTAAATACTGTAAATACTACCTCATTTCAAAAATATAGACAAATAGAATGATCTTTTAATAAACGTCGTATAAATGGCAACAGAGATGAGGACAATAGTCCGAATAATGTAAATATTGTAAATACTACCTCATCTCAGAAATATAGACAAATACGTCGTACAAATGGCAACAGAGATCAGGACAATAGTCCGAATAATGTAAATATTGTAAATACTACCTCATCTCAGAAATATAGACAAAAAGAAAGATCTAATATTAAATGTCGTACAAATGGCAACAAAGATGAGGACAATTGTCCGAATAATAAAAATAATGTAAATACTACCTCATCTCAGAAATATACACGATATAATGATCTATTATTACACGTCGTACAAATGGCAACACAGACGAGGACAATAGTCCGAATAATGTAAATACTGTAAATACTACCTCATCTCAGAAATATAGACAAATACAATGATCTATTATTAAACATCGTACAAATGGCAACATAGATGAGGACAACAGTCCGAATAATTGTAATATAATAATCTGGCCCCACCCGAAGAAGGAAGCTGATGCAAGCGGGGGCGTTTTCCGGCCGTTGAAAGGAACGGATGTTTGTTTGACCTTATTTCCGGCAGTAGCGGAAATGGCTACAAGAGGCAAGCAGAACAGGTGTCCCTGAGAATTACGTGGGCGTGCGTAGGCGAGGCAAAAATCGGAAGTACCGGTTTGGAGATAAAAAGACCTCAGGCACGGATTTCACGGCAGTCTAGTCAGACAGACGAGTCTGAGCAGAACCACAGAACACGAAGGAAGGCAGTTCACAGCTGCCCCCAATAGCATGCTGCTATTGTGGGGTACGCAATCCGTCAACCCTTAGAAGAGCGCTCCCTCAACTCTCTGTACCCTAGGCTACACGGTCCATCGTTCATTAATAAAAATATAAGTCATATATTTTTATATATATCCGTGTTTGTCTGTTTATTGATATACAACATAATGTAAATACTGTAAATACTACCTCATCTCAGAAATATAGACAATTAGTTACATTCCATCATCAGCAATGAAACATTGAACTATTACCAACCACAATAACTGGATATAACCTTAAGGAGGGTCCTGTGCCTTGAGCGCCTATTAGGCATTAAACTCAAACCAGATATCAAGTGAAGCTTGTGTTTTTTTATCCATCAGTAAAGATGCTAGAGAAATGGTCAGTATTGTGTAACGCTACAGTAAAAGTTTTCCCTCCTACTGTCTTCAGACTTTACAAGAGCCAGGACAGGCCGAAAATAAAACTCGAACATACAATCAATCGGTAAAGTTGCAGGTAAAATGGTCGGTTTCCTGTACCGCTTCAGTAAGTACCCGACTCCTCCTGGTGGCCTGTACGTTTACATGAGTCAGATCTGGCCTAAAATGTAGTTCTGCTGCCATATGTTGGAAAGAGTTTCCCAGTCTTTATTTTATCGTCCAAAAGTGTCCGCGTCTTTGTGGGCAATGGATCTTTTTCCACCGACAGACGAAAATTACAAACCTGTCTCTGCTTTGTCGCTACATCTATGGAGATACGCAGATGAACTACTTTCCTCACTTCCACCAATTCTAATCTTCATGGCCAAGAACTGCCATATTACGTAAATTGTAGGGAACCACCCTCGTTCCCTCATGATTCCATTGGTGAGAAGTATGTTCCACTTGAACGTCTTATAAAAAGAAAATTATTAAGCAGAAAGAACAATAAAAAAAAAAGAATGAAGAAACAAAAAACAAAAGATAACGATTGACATTGCATTGAAAGTTTTCAAGATCAAATTTGACTAGGAAACAAGAAGTCGGAAGAGCATTCAATAAGGAAGAATTGCACGAGAAGAAACGTCTGACATAGAATAGCAATTTATTATGAATCACTGGAGTATAACACTGGGGTATAACATCCTCATTCCTTAAGGACACATGGCCCAGTGGATATAGATGTTGTTTAGTTCCTGACTTGACTCTTAGTGTTGTGAAATCAATACCAGGCTACAGCAGTGGTGAACAATAACTTGCAGGGGGAGAGAAAATGATAACTCATGACTTTCAATCGAGGTTTTACGCAAGGAATGAGGATGATATACCCCTGTGAGTGTTATAAGTATTCGGTTCGAAATTCCTAGCACGTAGCGTACAACGGCCGAAACGTCATATCAATGCCAACAAAGATAAGAACAAAAAATATAGACAAATAGAATGAACTATTATTAAACGTCGTACAGATGGCAACAGAGATGAAGACAATAGTCAGAATAATGTAAATACTGTAAATACTACCTCATCTCAGAAATATAGACAAATAGAATGATCTATTATTAAACGTCTTACAACTGGCAAGAAAGACGAGGACAATAGTCCGAATAATGTAAATATTGTAAATACTACCTCATCTCAGAAATATAGACAAATAGAATGAACCATTATTAAACGTCGTACAAATGGCAACACAGATGAGGACAATAGTCCGAATAATGTAAATACTGTAAATCCTACCTCATCACAAAAATATACACAAATACAATGATCTATTATTAAACGTTGTACAAATGGCAAGAAAGATGACAGTAGTCTGAATAATGTAAATACTGTAAATACTACCTCATCTCAGAAATATAGACAAACAGAATGATCTATTATTAAATGTCGTACAAATGGCAACAAAGATGAGGACAATAGTCCGAATAATTGTAAGTACTGTGAATACTACCTCATCTCAGAAATATAGACAAATACAATGATCAATTATTAAACGTCGTACAAATGGCAACAAAGATGAGGACAATAGTCCGAATAATGTAAATACTATAAATACTACCTCATCTCAGAAATATAGACAAATAGTTACATTCCATCATCAGCAATGAAACGTTGAACTATTACCAACCACAATGAATGGATATAACCTTAAGGAGGGTCCTGTGCCTTGAGCGCCTATTGGGCATTTAACTCAAACCCGATTTTTAGAATTGTAGTATAAGACGATCCCAATTTTTAAGGGTAATTTTTGGAATTTAAAAGTCGTCTCATACGTGGTAAAATACGGTAACTCTTCAGAAATTGCTTTATGTTCGGATGAATTCTTTAAAAGTGCGAATAGAATCTTGCACGGACGGAATATTATCCATTAAAAGAAAACTCTTATTAAAAAAAAAGACGTTTGTTTCTGAATTTATAATTTTTAAGATGAATGTATGAATGCTAATGTACATGTGTGTGTGTGTGTGGAGACGTGTGTGTGTACAAGGTGTGTGGGTTATCTGCTCGCCCACCTGCGTCTTATGTGAAGCCGCAGGTTGGGGATGATCGATTATCAAACCTGACAGAGCCAATGGAAAGTTTCCTTTCTCATCTCGAAGTCTGACGCTCGCATCTTCTCTGCCGGAGGCGAAAAAGAAGACGCAAAGTTTGGGAAGAATGTCTTTTTTTCCCCTCTGTATGTTTCTACAAGTAGAAAACAAAGAATTCATTAATTTTATTTCGATGGGAATTATCGGTAAAAGCGACTGATATTCTCTAGAATAAAACAAAAAAAAAAAAAACGAAAATTAAATTGCAGATGCAATGATTTTAATAAAATTGAAAAGCAATACTTGATATTTCTGAGATGAGGTATTCTAATTGTTTACACTATTTACATTGTTTTGGCTGTTGTCCTCTTCTTTGTTGCCATATTCACGTTTTGGCCGTTGTACGCTTCAGCCTTCTTCAGGAACTGTCTATATTTCTGAGATGAGGTATTATAATTATTTACAATAGAATTATTTACAATATCACCTCCAAACGAGAAATCGGAGAGCTGAGTTTGTATCCCAGTTAAATTCGTTGCATTCACTTACGTGCAAATACTTTTGGGAAAGGTATTAATTCGTTTCTTTCCTCCAGATACGTGTTAAATAGCAGGAGAATTTCAAGGACAGCAGCCAGGTTTACTTTGTCAATCTTGTGCAAATTTAATGTAGAGACGGGTATAAATGGTAGTGTCATTTGCATAAATGCCCATTTGGAAACTAATGACATCAGTAAGATAATTTATATTGACCAGAAACAGCGTAGGACCTAGGATAGAACCTTGTGGGGTACCCGTGTTTGCGTGAAAGAATCTATAACACCATAATACAGCTGGACACAAATTATAAAGCAAAATGTTTTAAATTTGCATTGTTTCTTGAAAATCACTCTAAAACTATTGCACTGTATTACGAGGGTCAGTCAATAGATAAGGTTAATTTTTCGGTATAAAGACTTCTAATACCGATAGAAGCTTACTTTTTTTCCTTTACTTCTTTTTCAAAGGGATTTAATTTTTTGCAGATTGAAAAAAAACATCTTTGACACTTTTGGAGATTAACAAAAATGACCGACCAAGAAGCATGCTCCAGGATTGAACAGAGGTCAGTTATCAAGTTTTTGGTTGCTGAAGGGTGCAAACTAGTTGAAATTCATAGGAGAATGTCAACTGTCTATGGTGTTACATGTTTCAGCCAAAAAATGTCTACAAGTGTTCTAAATTGTTTAAAGAAGGACGGAGCAGTGTTGAGGATGAAAACAGGCCTGGGAGGCCTACAGTAGTGAGGTCTCTTGAGGTGATCTAATAAGTCAATGACCTCATTCAATCTGACAGACGGGTGACAGTGGATGACATTGCAAGGACTTTGAGCCTATTTGTTAGGACAGCACACAAAATTGTCCATGATAACCTTGCCTACTCGAAGATCAGCTCACACAGCAGCCCAAACAGTGCAGACTATCAACGAGCTGGGCTGGAAACTGCTCTCTCATCCCCCTTACAGCCCAGACCTTGCCCCTTCAGACTTTTACCTATTTGGTCCCTTAAAAGCGTTAACAAGAGGCACGAAGTTTGAAAGTGACTATGAAGTCAAAAGTGCTGTGCGCGATTGGTTGAGACATCGGTCCAAAGATTTTTACGCTGAGGGAATACGGAAGCTTGTGTACAGATGGGAAAAGTGTGTGACACTGTTGGGAGACTACGTTGAAAAAAAAAAAAAGAAGTAAGCTTCTATCTGTATTAGAAGTCCTTATACCGAAAAATTCACTTTATTTATGGATGATCTCGTAGATAGATAGATAGATAGATAGATAGATAGATAGATAGATAGATAGATAGTTAGTTAGTTAGTTAGTTAGTTAGTTAGTTAGTGTTATACAGGGCCGTAGCTGATGCTAAAAAAACACCGGGTACAGAGAAAATTGCCCGGATTTATTAGTTGACAATGTGATAACGTCATCCGTTTCCTGAAACTATGATTTTTGAGGATTTTTTTGGCTATTCCAATAAAAAATAGGCACAGAACGTGAACGAAAGCAGGAAATCGGGTTCGGACTTTCTGAGTATAACCAATCTTTTCTCCCAAAATTAATAAATAAACAAACAGATTTTTACTGCGTTCATTCGGATGTTTTCTTCGTTTTTCTTTCTTTCTTTCTTTCTTTCTTCGTGAATTGTTTAGTTTGATTTCTGACGAAGACATTTTTCCTTGCCCGGATTTTAACTATGATTGCACGGATCGGCTCGGACCCGTTCCCGCTGTGCCCGGTGTGCCCGGTAGTCAGATACAGCCAGGGTGCTATATACGTACCTATGGACAGTAATGGGAATGTCTCAATCCTTATCTAACATGTTGGACTCTACAGAGCGAGTGGTGTTTGCTTACTTTCTTGCAGTTCTCTGCTAGCATTGGTTATTTGCTTGTGAGTCTTGCATTTGATGGTGTTATAAATTTTACTATTTATTTCCAATCTCCGTTTTGAGTTATTATTCTCACAGTAACCTTTTAGGTCACAACATTTTGGCAAAGAAGATTTGGCCGTCGGAATTTTGCAACAAAAGCTTCGTGAAGTAAATAACCAATGCTCGTGAAGAACTGCTAAACAGTAAGGAACCCCCACTCTCTCAATAGAATCCAACGTATTATATAAAGATTGGGATTGTCTTGTACCCGGTTAAGAGTCCAGAAAGAAATAATACAAACATTAAAATAGGAAATAACGAATATATATTAACTCACCAAAATATAATACGTGGAACTCTGTTAGTAGAATGAATAAATACGGATTAGGAAGATTTGACGATGATCTTGTGAAATACAGCATTTTGGCTAAAGAAGATTTTCGTGACGAAATTTTGGTAACGAACATTTTTGCTTCAAAGATTTCTTTGGTGACGAAGACATTTTGGTGGTGAAGATTTTGGGGCGACCTCATAATAAAGAACACCAAACAACTTTTTTGTAACGGAAGTACAATTCTTTTTTTTTTTTTTTTAATCAAAAGAGACACAGTGTAACCGATGTCAATACTTGTCTGCAATTCATTTCCGACCAAAATTTAAAATTTCTCTTTCTTGACCGTTTCCATTACCTCTTTCCTCTCTATATTTCCTCACTTATTTTCCTCTTCACGTTCTATTTCTTCTGTATCTTTCCCTTTCTTCTTTCTTTTCCTTTTCTTGATTTCTCATTTTATTTTGTGATCTTTCTTTCCCCACTTTTTAATAACTTTTACCTCGTACAAAAAAAAAAAAAAAAAAAATTATAATAATAATATAAAACTAAAGGGAAATGGTGTTTTTAAATTTTTTTCAATAAAATGTTTATTACCCTCATTATTAACTACGTGATGAGATATTGTTCTTTCAATGTCGAAAAAAATGTACAATTTTGTAGTAGTTTGTAGCTTGCACATAATTAATATATATATATATATATATATATATATATATATATACAAGTGAATAAAGAACGAAGAAAATATTAACAACGTTCAAAACATTAATTTAAAACAGTGCTCAATATAGAAATAGAGCTATGAATATTTATTATCTAAACTAATTTATAAATGGAACTTTGTCTCTGTGTGTGTGTGTCTGTGTGTGTGTCTCTGTGTGTGTGTCCCCGTTACCTATAGACTCCGAAACGGCTGAACCAATTTTCTTGAAAATTTACACAGTTGCACTATAAGCGTCTGCGAGTGTTCTTAGCTAGGTTTTGTGTCGAGGTACCCCCGATAAATGTAGAAAATCGATAATCGAAAAAATAGGGTTATAGAAGGAGTGGTCCGATTTTAATCAAATTGGATACACTCATAGACAAAGACATAAGAAACGATATTCAGAAGTTTCAAGGTTGCAGTTCTTACAATAGTGCAGAAAATCGATAATATATATATATATATATATATATATATATATATATATATATATATATATATATATATAAAAGACAAGATGTTTGTGTATGTCTGTTTATCTGCCTGTATGTCTGTATTTTTTTCAGCCCTTTTATTTTAGTTTTTGGCTTTAAGTAGGTATAATTGTAGTTCTAAGTCTCAGCCATGATACCAGTTACTCTGAGGACTTATTTAGCCTTCAAAATTCAGTTTACGACGAAAAAACTTATTTGATATGGATACCAGGAAATCAAAATTTGACTTACATCCATTCATTTTTCCTTCAGTCTACGGTTTCGCTTTAACTGGAAACAACTATTGCTTTTTAGTCTTTCGTGCCAACGTCCAAATAAACTGAGCTTCAGGACCATGGATTAGTTTTAAAGCTTTCATTACACCCGTGCAACGCCGGGGCATACTGCTAGTAAATTATAGTTTAGAACATGTACAAATTATAATTTACTACAAAAGTGTACATATTTTTTCGACATCGAAAGAACAATGTCTCACAAGGTATTTAATAATGATGGTAATAAACGTTATTTTTTTTAAAAAAATGGGAAGTGAGATATTTGAATTTTCTTTTACAAAAATAATGTTTATTACCATCATTTTAAATACCTCATGAGACATGGTTCTTTCGATGTCGAAAAAATGAAGTAAATTATAATTTGTACATGTACATAAACTATAATATATATATATATATATATATATATATATATATATATATATATATATATAGTAAAACGTACCAACAAAACAGTAGCACTAATCACGACCGAAATCAGAAAAACCTACTGTTAACAAATCGGTAAAGTAAGTCGTCAAACCCAAAAGGTACTACCAAATGGGTAAAGGGGAATAAAAAAAAAGAAACGAACAAAGCATAAGCTGTGTTCGAAAGAAAAAAAAAACCACGAAGACGAAAACCTTAACAGTAAAAAGCTCAATACGAAAGTACGAAAGTAGAGCAAAAACACGAACTAAACCTAAAAGTGAGCCAAGCGTCGACCGCGGTTTCACTCGCCGGATCGTCAGGACTTGGCCCAAGTCCTGACGATCATATTTCAATATGTACTTTTCATGCATTTTTAACTTTTTGGGTACTCATATCTGTATACATATATTTAAGCATGTACATCTATATATGTCTAAATATGTATACATATATATGTGTGTGCGTGTCTGTGTTTCCGTGTGTGTGCTTTACACATGAGAATTTTTATCTGTTACAAACCCAGAAAAAAAAAGAATGTTTTTCTTTAATACAAGTATCTTCACCGTAAATACATTCACGATATGCGCTTACGAACTCCTAAGAATTCATTAAACTTTGTTAGATTCTGTTTTTAAATTGTGTTGATTTTTTGCATTTTTTGGTTTGGTTCCCCCCGCCACCAACACCACCACTTCCATTCTGACACTGTACATTTTTTCAATATTAAAAGAACAATGTCTCATAAGAAAATGCAGTTACTAACATCATTATTAAATACCTCATGAGACATTGTTCTTTCGATGACGAAACAAAACGTACACTTTTGTTGTAAATTATAATTTGTACCTATTCTAAACTATATATATATATATATGTATATTGTCATCCGCAGACAGATCTGTTTCGCCGTATCACAGCTCATCAGTTCAATTAGACTCCGATTGCATTTTTACCCAGGATTGAAACCCGACCGAAATGACATCAGTCGGCGACTCTACCCCTGGGCTATAGGCGTTCGGTGGAAGTAGGTAGACTTTTTAGCGCATATCATTATACGCGCCCAATAGCTAGAGCGCTCTAATTCATTTCACTGAATGAGCGATGCGTACATGCCAGAGTAGCTACTGTTTATCAAAGTCTACTATTTTTCCAGAGTGCTCAATCAGGGTGTGAGAGCGTAAATATATATATATTGAACAGATTAAGAGGCTCATCCCTTGTTTCCTGGTTAGGATGTGGTTTCCGGTTTTTCTCTTTTCCAATCTTTTCACTCTTTTTTTCTTATTTTTTATTTTTTTTAAATTGGAGTAGATAGACTAAACTATCGCTCGGTTCATACTCCACCCACGTCTATTGAACAGGTGAAGAGGCTCATCACTTGTTTCCTGGTTAGGATGTGGTTTCCGGTTTTTCTCTTTTCCAATCTTTTCCTTCTCATGTAGCCCCCTGTGCATCAGTGGCGATTTCGCCTTGCTTGGGGTGATATGATTAAAATATATATATATATATATATATATATATATATATATAGAGAGAGAGAGAGAGAGAGAGAGAGAGAGAGAGCGGGAGAGAGGGGTAAAGAGAGTCAGCGAAAATGCTTGGATTGATTAATTTGTTGGTTTTTTAAGACATCAATCTCTAGCCGACTATTTGAAGACAAAACATATTTTTAGATTGTAAAATTTAAAATTAGATTGTTGGAATTGGCACCTGTTTTCGAAATTCGAGCCGTCATCCATTCCACCATCTACACTTCAATGCTTGCAGCACCTTGTTTTTCCTAAGCGGTCACTCAACTAGGCTCTGATCAGACTCGACGTTTCTTAACTTCGGTAATCGTACCAGGACCAGCGGTAGAGAAGGCATGGTGGTGGTGGTGGTGGGGGTGGTGGTGTTGAGAAATTGAAGCGGACGTTGAAAACAATCAATAATTAAGAACGAAACCATTTCAAACACACAAGGAAGGAATATTAATTAATCTTACTTGACCTTTAAAATTGTCGATTTTCAAGCAATGTGCTTTGAAAAGGCCCGAGATGCAGAATGGGTGCAAGTTATAAAGTAATTTTGTGGGAGCACGCAAATTTAATCGTCTTCGAGAAAGAGAAAAACAAAAATTATAAAAATCTTAATCCTTCTGTTAATTCAGCCTCTCACCTTCACCCCTCTGTTGAATGAGTACTCCAACTACCAGTACCACCCTTGCTGCTGCCACCCGTATCTAGCTTCATTGCCATTCTTCGTGGTCTTCATCCAGCCTCCTGTTCCTCCTCCCTCGCTAAACAACGTCGCTATGGAATCAATAGAGTCTTTCTCTAATTTGCAACGGCTGCACGTGCCCTCAGATTGACCGCTCGCGGTTCTGTTTACCGAGGGACAATTTAGGAACTTGTCTTTGTGGCCAGTGTCCAGTTAGTGGTCAGTAAAAATTATCCGCGGTTTCGATCACTCTGGTTTTCATCATCCGCGACCAACACCCCTCAAAAACAGTTTGCAATCTGCAGACAAGTAGAACGTAGTCTGTGCACGTGTGTGATGTGTGCGGTATATATATATGCACACACCTATATATATATACACATGCACACACCTATATATATATATATTTAGTGTATCGAGACAGCAAGTAATTTTCTAAACATATGCTGTTAAATATAAGAGACAATGAATGTCTATTATGTTTAATCATGAGCCGTTCTAAACGTCGTATTTTGGCTTTAATTTCAGTTGAAAATAAAGACAAAAATTCTCCAACATTTGAATAATTATTTATTGATTTGCTTGTAAGCTTTCGGCTCACATGAGCCATCTTCAGAGAGGTTGTTTTGATTGAAATATTATAACATCCACCAATAATGCAATTGTCTCTTATATTTAGCAGCATATGTTTAGAAAAGATATATACATATATACACATGCACATACCTACATATATATTTATATATAAACACACACACACCCACATATGTATACATATGAAGTTACACATATGTATAGTATGTTTTTTCAGGTGTTAATAAAGCGGTGGTCAATGTATGAACAGAGCTGTATTATATGTATTAATAAATATGCATATTGTCCTACGCTGGTAGCATGATTCAGATTTTCGTGCATTATGCAATCATCAGGTGAATATTTCAAAATAGCAGTTTTAATAGATTTGAATTTAAGTTCACTCACTGTTCATAGAAATTAAATCTTATAAAGTTAAGTGATTGTTTTTTAATAACAAGATTAAAAATTAAAAAAACAGTAATTTTGGTAGCAAGCATCATTACAATGTAACACTATATATATATATATATATATATATATATATATATATATATATATTATAACGGATTTTCGATTATTACAATGGATAGTACATATTTCACCGCTTTGATGTTCTTAACTCGGTTCGTCAGATCCAAATGGTACAACAGTAGGCAATCGATTGCCTGCTGTTGTAACATTTGGATCTGAGTATGTATTCCCCCCTAGCAGAACGCTTCAATCAACCGGGACACACATTAGAAAACTGCAAATGTTTACTAATGGATTCTGATTTTAGTTCTACATACTCATGCAGAAAGAAAGAAAAATACTGGATTTTAAAATTAAATACATACAGGCTAGCCTTAAATAGGGACTTAGGTGTTTTGAATCTTTATAAATATTTCAATAGTTAAACATTTTTGGGATACACTTAAAAATTTTTTCTTTAAAACAACATTCATAAGTATTATTAAAGATAGGTTTACGTTTACAAATATTTAAAAAAAATCTCTCGCTTTCTGCATCACGTGATGTAAACAATCTCTCCACGAACGGTCCTCGCGAAAACGCTTCTAATTTAAATTTTAAAGTCATTTGTTTCTGATGAAAGGCCGAGGACGGTCTGAAATATCAAATATAACAATAGAAATAAATAAATACTATAAAAAATACATTTTTATTACTTACAACTTTTTAGTAGTTTTTCCTATATATATATATATATATATATATATATATATATATATATATATTATAATTATTTATATATATATTATATATCATAATTATATATATATATTACAATTATATGTATATATATTGATTACAATTATATATATATATTGATTACAATTATATATATATATATATATATATATATATGAAAGAATATTAATAAAAAGTTTTGAATTTAAAAATGTACTTTTTTTGGACAGTATTTGTTTATTTTTATTATTGTATTTTATATTTCAGACCGCCCTCGGTCCTTCATCAGAAACGAGTGATTTTTAAATTTGAATTAGAAACGTATTTCACGATAGCGTCCGAATATATATATATATTTTTTTTTTGTGTTTACATCACGTGGTGTGTTTGTTCACAACGTGCGGCACGTCCGTAGAGAAAGTCTGTTTGTTTTAGATAAAAATTTCTTGGAATATCTGAAAAAATTTTTTTAGCTATTGAAGTATTTGTAAAGATTCAACACACCTAAGTCCCTATTTAACCCTAGCTTGTGTGTATTTAATTTTAAAACCCAGTATTTTTCTTTCTTTCTGCGTGTGTATGTAGAACTAAAATTGGAGTCTATTAGTAAACATTTGCAATTTTCTAAAGTATGATCAGGTTGATTAAAATGGGCTGCAATTGGGGAGTATACATTTTTTTGTCGTATATTTAGTTTGTGATTATTGAAGCGAAATCTAAAGCTATTACCGGATCCGCCGATATATCCACCGTTGGGGCAAATTGAGCAGAAGAGAAAGTATATGATGTTTTTGCTGTCACAAGTAAGTTTTGGTGGGTGTAATTTTATTTTGGTGTTGGGTACAGAGAATATATATATATATATATATATATATATATATATATATAATTGAATTTGTCTCTTGTTTAATTCGAAATTAATTTAATTTGGGTACAGACAATATATATATATATATATATATATATATATATATATATATAATTTAATTTGGGTACAGAGAATATATATATATATATTTAATTGAATTTGTCTTTTGTTTAATTCGAAATTAATTTAATTTGGGTACAGAGAATATATATATATATATATATATATATATATTTAATTGAATTTGTCTTTTGCTTAATTCGAAATTAATTTAATTTATATTGCGACAAGGAAATTTCTGTTTCGAGATTGATCTCGTCATCAGGCAATGTTCAATGTGATGGAAATGATTCACATTTGAATTTAGAAAACTACGTTTGTTATTTAAAGTGTATATATGGTGAGGGAAGACAGAAAAGTTTAGATTTTATGGGTGTGTTTAACTTAACTAATCAGAATGAAGATCGATTTTAAAACTGAATTTCAAAATATAGATTATAAGTTTAATTCCCATGAATTAAACATATAACGTTGAATTTTTTGAAGAATAACTGAAATGGAAGTTGGTGTAAAATGGTGTAAAATTACAAGATGTAAAGATCTAAAAATTGTTAAAGCTAAAGATGTAAATATGTAAAAATTTAAAGACGTAAGGTCTAAATTGTAAAGAACTAAAGAAGTAAATATTTTAAATCTAAAGATGTAAAGATCTGAAACTGTCAAGATCTAAAGATTTAAAAAGCTAAAGGTGTATGATTTAAAGATTTGGCTGTGAAGTGTATTACCAGTTTAATCTGCTTTGGCAACCTATGACAAGCTTGGATAAGCTTAGACTAGTTTTGTATCCAGTCATAGTTTATGCGAGGGTTGGGTAATATTTGACGAATTACCAGAGCGTAAGCATTAAGGTTCCTCACATTAAAAACCGATCTTGTGTCACATCTCACTTCAAGTGGAAGGAAGGAGATTTAATACCGCTTCTCTGTCTTTTGTCTAGGATCAAATTCTAGTATATGTTCTTATCAGCTTCATCCGATTCTCTCTCCCTACATCTTTCTTTCTTTCTTTCTTTCTTTGAAACCTAGTAATGTTTTTCCCCTCTTTCCAGGTGATCAGAACCGAATAGCCCATTATTTATGAAATCTTGGCAAGGCGTAACGGTTGTGCGAACTAACGAATGTAGAGAAGAAGCACAATTATAACAGACAAGGAGAGGGATAACAATAATAATAATAATAATAATAAGCGTCTATTGTACAGGTGTAGAGGCTCATCCCTTGTTCCCTGTTCAGGATGTGGTTTCCGGCTTTCTCTTTTCCAATCTTTTCACTTTTCTTTTTTTCCTTTTTCATTTTTTTTCTCAATTGGAGTAGATAGACTAAACTATCGCCCGGTTTACACTCCACCCACGTCTATTGTACAGGTGTAGCGGCTCATCCCTTGTTACCTGTTCAGGATGTGGTTTCCGGCTTTCTCTTTTCCAATCTTTTCACTTTTCTTTTTTTTTTCCTTTTTCATTTTTTTTCTCAATTGAAGTAGATAGACTAAACTATCGCCCGGTTCACACTCCACCCACGTCTATTGTACAGGTGTAGAGGCTCATCCCTTGTTCCCTGTTCAAGATGTGGTTTCCGGCTTTCTCTTTTCCAATCTTTTCACTCTTACGTAGCCCCCTGCACATCAGTGGCGTTATCGCCTTGCTCGGGGTGATATCATTAAAAAAAAGAAAAGGAGAATGGCGTATTATATATTTACCTATAGTTTGTCTAAAAGGTTGAACTGGACTTGGGAATATGTTTTATTTTCCAACTGTGAGAATCTCCATGTCGTTGTGCAGAGTCGTTTTTTAATAATCATTTCACTCCACGCAAGACAGTCCTGCCAGTAGTATGCAAGGAAGTACAGTGAGAGAAAAAAAACAAGGTACAGTGAAAAATAAAAGATAGATGGGATTCAAGTAGATAGAAGATGGCAATTGACGTTGCATTTAAACTTTTGTAGATTGTGTCTATCAAGAAAGCAAGCAAACAGATAGGGAGTTTCACAACAAATGAGAAATGTGAGAAAAGAAGCAATTAGAGTAGAAGAGGCGGTTACATTTAGCTATTTTGACGGTAAAAAAGTGAGACCCTGATGTCAAACTTTAGCAAGCGTAAATACATGAGGTCGATGAACCATGGAAAACTGCCTGTATGTCTGTATTTTTTCAGCCATTTTATTTTAGTTTTTGCTTCGGGTTTGGCTCTAAGTAGGTATAATTGTAGTTATTAGTCTCAGCCATGATACCAGTTACTCAGAGGACTTATTAGGCCTTCAAAATTCAGTTTACGACGTCCAAAGAGTCTGAGCTCCAGGACCATGGATTAGTTTTAAAGCTTTCATTACACCCGTGCAACGCCGTTCTATACTGCTAGTAAATTATAGTTTAGAACATGTACAAATTATAATTTACTTCAAAAGTGTACATTTTTTTCGGAGCGCTGTCATGAAGATATTTGTAGAGAAGACAGAGGGAAGCCACATCACATCGATGAGAAAGTGACTGACGGCGGACTGCCAAATCAGCCTCCTTTGGAGTTTGTCGAGAACCCCAAGGTGAATAGCAGAGCACCTGACTAGATATGGCAACAGTATTCAATGTATGGATGAATGATAGATTTACAAATGTGCAAAATGGATTCTGACGAGAAAAAAACTTCCTGACCCGACTTAGTGACCCGAATTTCCTGGTAGTATATGTAGCTATGGATTCGATGTACTCACTGAGTCTTGGGTGGAAACTGTTGTAGAGAGAATTACTAGAATTGCCACGTATGCACGTCAATTAGAAGCAGAAACAGTCGAAAACCAACTTTCGTTTTCGGTTTATTTGGGCTTCAAGAATTTCCAGTTGAATTCCTTGTATTCACTTACGCACAAATTTTTTTTTTTTTTAATCGTATCACCCCGAGCAAGGCGGTAACGCCACTGATGTGCAGGGGGATACGTAATAGTGAAAAGATCGGAAAAGAGAAAGCCGGAAACCATATCCTAAACAGGGAACAAGGGATGAGCCTCTTAACCTGTTCAATAGAAATGGGTGGAGTGTGAACCGGGCGATAGATAGATCTATCTACTCCAATTGAAAAAAAAACAACAAAAAACAAGAAAACAAAGTGAGAAGATTGGGAAAGAGAAAGCCGGAAACCACATTCTAAACAGGGAACAAGGGATGAGACTCTTAACCTGTTCAATAGACATGGGTGGAGTATGAACCGGGCGATAGATAGATCTATCTTACCCTTGGGAAAGTCATTAATCCGTCTCTTCCCTCCAGTTATGGGTTAAATATAGGGACAGATTGGGTTCTAAAGCCTTAGCCGGCAACCAGTCTACCGCAGAAAGCAATGGCAAACTTAGTGTGGGATAATCTTTTGCCTAGTCAGTCATGTCTCTTTTGAGACATGATCGCCCAAAGCGTGTATCACGTATGGCACTTAACTGACTGAGAGCAATGACATTTGAATAGATTTTGGAATAGACTGTAGTATCGATTATTCCTCACTAACTCAAAACATTCTCAACTCATTCTCTAGCCTTCTTCAGGTGATCGGGTTTTCCCTTTATTTTTGCTGAAAGCTGAGAGTTGAGCTTCCGCAATATCCTATTGAGTTAGGAACATGAGTAGGTTTATCAATTACCTTGGCCACATTCAAGTGATATAGAAGTATATAACATTATGCGCCTGCTTCTACATTTCTGAGTGAACTTAAATTCACCACAAATATGAATGGTTTGGGTGTACTGGTCTTTTTCAGACTGTTGATCACGCCAGATAACCCGATCTCTGCTAGAAACTGTAACTAAGTCCCTCTCAGCATACCTACAGGGCTCTGTGGGCGTTAAATGAGGAGAAATGTACCTGAGACCGAACAGGCGTCTGCGACAGAAATTGGCTAGCAAACAGGCATATTTGGATACGAGTGAACAGTACGTGGGATCATATGGTCTATCTCTATTTCTCTCACATCTCACCACGGTTGAAGAAAGGGATAAAATACAGGATCAGCGGTACTTTATCTGACTGTCCCACTGGGGTTAAATCACCGCAAATATAAACGTTAGCTGGGAGACGACCAGGGTAGGATATCATCAATATTATCGGGTATTTTGTCGAGCATTACAATTCCATCACCCTGTGAACGATTTAGAGTCAAAATAAAATGCACTATGAACACAAGTCACGCGAAAGCACATGAACAAGAAATTCGGGTTTTTGATTTTTGATCTGGTCTCTGCGACGTGAGAAACCGTCCTTAAAATTGGCGCTGGGTAAAGTGCATCAACAAATAGGAAAGTCGTTTGGTTATTATTTGAGGCGATTGTGATATAATGCTTATCGACTCGGAAGAAGAAATCAGACTCGAATTTCAGCCGATGTAGTTGCATTCACCTACGAGCAAATACATATTTTTCTAGGGCATTTTTATAATGAAGTTCATTGATCAACGCATTTTAATATTAAAAATCATTTCAAATGCCATTTTCATAGTAAAGAATCATTTCCAATAAATTTTATAAAAGAATTATTTCCACTGAATTTTCATAATAAAATTTTTTTCCAATCCATTTTTTAAGAAAAATCTGTAGCAAATGCATTTTCATAAAATAATTTTCAATGCATTGATATAAGAAAAATCATTTCCAATGCATTTCCAAAATAAAAAAATATTGCCAATAAATTCTTATAATAAAAATCATTTCCGATGTATTTTCATAGTAAAAATAATTTCCAGTGCATTATCCCAAGAAATATATTTTTCAATGCGTTTTCATAATAAAATCATTACTAATGTGTTTTCACAAAAAGTTCATTTCCAATGAATTTTTATTTGAAAAATCATTTCCAATGCATTTCCATAATAAAAATCAATTTCAATACATTTTTATATTAAAAATCATTTCCGATGTATTTTCATAAAAAATCATTTCTAATGTATTTTCTTAAGAAAATTTACTTTTCTACTGCAATTTTCATTGTAAATAACATTTCCAATGCATTTTTATTGTAAAAATCAATTCCAATGCATTTTCATAATAAAAATCACTTCCAAAGCATTTTCATAATAAAAATCATTTCCAATGCATTTTCATAGTAAAAATCATTTACAATGCATTTTCATAATAAAAATCATTTCCAATGCATTTTCATAGTAAAAATCATTTCCAATGTATTTTCATAACAAAAATCATTTCCAATGCATTTTCATAATAAAAATCATTTCCAATGCATTTTCATAATAAAAATCATTTCCTATGCATTTTCATAATAAAAATCATTTCCAATGCATTTTCATGATAAAAATCATTTCCAATCCATTTTCATAGTGAAAATCATTTCCAATGCATTTTCATAATAAAAATCATTTCCAATGCATTTTCATGATAAAAATCATTTCCTATGCATTTTCATAATAAAAATCATTTCCAATGCATTTTCATAGTAAAATCATTTACAATGCATTTTCATAACAAAAATCATTTCCAATGCATTTTCATAGTAAAAATCATTTCCAATGCATTTTTATTATAAAAATGATTTTCAATGCATTTTCATAATAAAAATCATTTCCAATGCATTTTCATAATAAAAAACCTTTTTCAATGCACTTTCATAATAAAAATCATTTCCAATGCATTTTCATAACATAAATCATTTCCAATGCATTTTCATAATAAAAATCATTTCCAATGCATTTTAATGACAAAAATCATTTCCAATGCATTTTCATAAAAAAAATCATTTCCAATGCATTTTCATAACAAAAATCATTTTATGCATTTTCATAATAAATATCATTTCCAATGCATTTTCATAATAAAAATCATTTTCAATGCATTTTCATGATAAAAATCATTTCCAATGCATTTTCATAATAAAAATCATTTCCAATGCATTTTCATAATAAAAATCATTTCCAATGCACTTTCATAATAAAAATCATTTCCAATGCACTTCCATAATAAAAATCATTTCCAATGCATTTTCATAGCAAAAATCATTTCCAATGCATTTTCATAGTAAAAATCATTTCCAATGCATTTTCATAGTAAAAATCATTTTCAATGCATTTTCATAATAAAAATCATTTCCAATGCATTTTCATAGTAAAAATCATTTCCAATGCATTTTCATAGTAAAAATCATTTCCAATGCATTTTCATAATAAAAATTATTTCCAATACATTTTCATAATAAAAATCATTTCCAATGCATTTTTATGATAAAAATCATTTCCAATGCATTTTCATAATAAAAATCATTTCCAATGCATTTTCATAATAAAAATCATTTCCAATGCATTTTCATGATAAAAATCATTTCCAATCCATTTTCATAGTAAAAATCATTTCCAATGCATTTTTATAATAAAAATCATTTCCAACGCATTTTCATAAAATCATTTCCAATGCATTTTCATAATAAAAATCATTTCCAATGCATTTTTATAATAAAAATCATTTCCAATGCATTTTCATAATAAAAATCATTTCCTATGCATTTTCATAATAAAAATCATTTCCAATGCATTTTCATGATAAAAATCATTTCCAATCCATTTTCATAGTGAAAATCATTTCCAATGCATTTTCATAATAAAAATCATTTCCAATGCATTTTCATAATAAAAATCATTTCCAATGCATTTTCATAATAAAAATCATTTCCAATGCATTTTCATAATAAAAATCATTTCCAATGCATTTTCATAATAAAAATCATTTCCAATGCATTGTCATAGTAAAAATCATTTCCAATGCATTTTCATAGTAAAAATAATTTCCAATGCATTTTCATAATAAAAATTATTTCCAATACATTTTCATAATAAAAATCATTTCCAATGCATTTTTATGATAAAAATCATTTCCAATGCATTTTCATAATAAAAATCATTTCCAATGCATTTTCATGATAAAAATCATTTCGAAATCATTTTCATAATAAAAATCATTCCAATGCATTTTCATAATAAAATCATTTCCAATGCATTTTTATAATAAAAATCATTTCCAACGCATTTTCATAAAAATCATTTCCAATGCATTTTCATAATAAAAATCATTTCCAATGCATTTTCATAATAAAAATCATTTCCAATGCATTTTCATAATAAAAATCATTTCCTATGCATTTTCATAATAAAAATCATTTCCAATGCATTCTCATGATAAAAATCATTTCCAATCCATTTTCATAGTGAAAATCATTTCCAATGCATTTTCATAATAAAAATCCTTTCCAATGCATTTTCATAATAAAAATCATTTCCAATGCATTTTCATAGTAAAATCATTTACAATGCATTTTCATAACAAAAATCATTTCCAATGCATTTTCATAGTAAAAATCATTTCCAATGCATTTTTATTATAAAAATGATTTTCAATGCATTTTCATAATAAAAATCATTTCCAATGCATTTTCATAATAAAAAACCTTTTTCAATGCACTTTCATAATAAAAATCATTTCCAATGCATTTTCATAACATAAATCATTTCCAATGCATTTTCATAATAAAAATCATTTCCAATGCATTTTAATGACAAAAATCATTTCCAATGCATTTTCATAAAAAAAATCATTTCCAATGCATTTTCATAACAAAAATCATTTTATGCATTTTCATAATAAATATCATTTCCAATGCATTTTCATAATAAAAATCATTTTCAATGCATTTTCATGATAAAAATCATTTCCAATGCATTTTCATAATAAAAATCACTTCCAATGCATTTTCATAATAAAAATCATTTCCAATGCATTTTCATAATAAAAATTATTTCCAATACATTTTCATAATAAAAATCATTTCCAATGAATTTTTATGATAAAAATCATTTCCAATGCATTTTCATAATAAAAATCATTTCCAATGCATTTTCATGATAAAAATCATTTCGAAATCATTTTCATAATAAAAATCATTCCAATGCATTTTCATAATAAAATCATTTCCAATGCATTTTTGTAATAAAAATCATTTCCAACGCATTTTCATAAAAATCATTTCCAATGCATTTTCATAATAAAAATCATTTCCAATGCATTTTTATAATAAAAATCGTTTCCAATGCATTTTCATAATAAAAATCATTTCCAATGCATTTTCATGATAAAAATCATTTCCTATGCATTTTCATAATAAAAATCATTTTCAATGCATTTTCATGATAAAAATCATTTCCAATGCATTTTCATAATAAAAATCACTTCCAATGCATTTTCATAATAAAAATCATTTCCAATGCATTTTCATAATAAAAATTATTTCCAATACATTTTCATAATAAAAATCATTTCCAATGAATTTTTATGATAAAAATCATTTCCAATGCATTTTCATAATAAAAATCATTTCCAATGCATTTTCATGATAAAAATCATTTCGAAATCATTTTCATAATAAAAATCATTCCAATGCATTTTCATAATAAAATCATTTCCAATGCATTTTTATAATAAAAATCATTTCCAACGCATTTTCATAAAAATCATTTCCAATGCATTTTCATAATAAAAATCATTTCCAATGCATTTTTATAATAAAAATCGTTTCCAATGCATTTTCATAATAAAAATCATTTCCAATGCATTTTCATGATAAAAATCATTTCCTATGCATTTTCATAATAAAAATCATTTCCAATGCATTTTTATAATAAAAATCATTTCCAACGCATTTTCATAAAAATCATTTCCAATGCATTTTCATGATAAAAATCATTTCCAATGTATTTTTATAACAAAAATCATTTCCAATGCATTTTCATGATAAAAATCATTTCCAATGCATTTTCATGATAAAAATCATTTCCTATGCATTTTCATAATAAAAATCATTTCCAATGCATTTTCATGATAAAGATCATTTCCAATGCATTTTCATAATAAAAATCATTTCCAATGCATTTTCATAATAAAAATCTTTTCCAATGTATTTTCATAATAGAAATCATTTCCAATGCATTTTCATAATAGAAATCATTTCCAATGCATTTTCATAATAAAAATCATTTCCAATGCATTTTCATAATAAAAATCATTTCCAATGCATTTTCATAACAAAAATCGTTTACACTTCGTTTTCATAATAAAAATCATTTCCAATGCATTTTCATAATAAAAATCATTTCCAATGCATTTTTTCGATGTTTTTCCCACTGAACACAACTTCTTTTTGCTCTGACCCTCCAGCCTCTCTCCCACAGGCAGGGTGTGACAAGCGACTTGCTGCTCTTCTGCTACTCCCTCGAAAATGCCCAGGCTTTGAATACAGTGAACCTTACTTTAAAAAATAAGCAATTCTATCTATCTATCTATCTATCTATCTATCTATCTATCTATCTCAATCGGTTCATATCTATCTATGTCAGTCAGTTGAAGTGCCATACGTGATACACGCTTGGGCGATCATATCTTGAAAGAGACATGACTGACTGGGCAGAAGATTATCCCGCATTAGGTTGCCATTGCTTTCTGCGGTAGACTGGTTGCTGACCAAGGCTATAGAACCCAATCTGTCCTGCTATTTAGCCCATAACTGGAAGGAAGAGACGGATTAATACCTTTCCCAAGGGTATTTGCGCTTAAGTGAATACAATGGATTCAACTGGAATTCGAACTCGGCTCTCCGGTTTCTCTTTCCGAGCCGATATCCACTGTACCACAACGCACATCCCATCTAAGTATCTATGTATTTAATTAGTGCGAGGAAAGAATAAAAAGGTTAGTCTTTATCCTAGTCTAGACTCGCATCATATTTCAGGGAACGTAATGTAATGTGATTCATTTCGATTAGATTTTTATTATTTTTTAGTTGCCTTTTGTTATCGATGGTGAAAGAACATTTGTTAGTGATTAAACGTCATATTTTTTACGATTTTACGTGTAGGAATAGATGTTGTTGGCCGGTACACTCTGAAAGGATGAAATCTATCCGTGGTGATAATGAAGAAGTTAGATTTTGTATCAGGCCTAGACTCATATCGTGTATTCTACAATATGTAAGGCAATATTATTCCTTTTCTACTCGATTTATCGTATTCTGTATTTGACTTTCGTTAAAACAGTTTCAGGACGGTGGACCTAAAAAAGAATTAAATTAAAGCGAGGTAGGAATAAAGAAGTAGAGATTTTACCCATTCGTAGCAACGTATGACATACATGATGGACTTGAGCAGGTGGATTGGTGAAGCGGGGATTGAGTGGAATAAGCGGAGAAGGATTATTAAGAACGACAAGGGACAGGGAAATGATCTCACACGTCCGGAAGGGACATGGAACATAGAAGAAGAAGAAGTTTCTTATCACATATCCTAGATGTGACACATTACTTATTTTTTTTTATCTCTGTTTTCTTATTTTGTTGTTGCGTTTTATTAACACAGTTTTGGGTCGGTACGCTTTACAAGCATTAAATTAGTGCGAGGAGAGAATAAAGAAGTTAGATTTTATTCCAGTCTAGACTCACATCATATTCTAGGAAACGAAATGCTATATAATTCATTTCGACTATATTTTTTGTATTTTGTAGTTGCCTTTTTGTTACAAGAGTTTTAGGTCGGTATATTCTTCAGCTATTAAATTAGTGCGAGGAGAGAATAAAGAAGTTGGATTTTATCCCAGTCTAGACTCACATCATATTCTAGGAAACGTAAAGCAATATAATTCATTTCGACTAGAAACCAATGGCAACCTTCTGCGGAATAATCTTCTGCCCAGTCAGTCATGTCTCTTTCGAGACATGATCGCCCAAGCGTGTATCACGTATGGCACTTAACTGACTGACACTCTTCATCTATTAAATTAGTGCGAGGTTGAAATAAAGTGGCTGTTTCCCGGATCACTAAACGTATTTCATTATCATTCATTTAAGTTTTTTAATGAATATTGCCTCGAGAATCTGTAGTTTACTTTTGTTGTTTTCTTGGTGTAGATGATCTCAGGAGGAGATTGAAAGTACTTGGGAACATTGAGAAATGAATGATAACATCTGTCAACGTTACAGCTCATTTCTGACATCTTTCAATTATAATACGCAAAAGATTATCCCTGAGTATGAACGTATTTTATTAGTGATAAGCAGACACACTGTTTGCAAAGTTAATCTTCTTGAAAACCGCGTAGTGTTGTGTCCAATATAATTATTTAGAAAAATACGCAACTCCCGCTGACTTCGACAAAAATTAACTTAATTATCTGTGATACAAATTTTGAAACTGATAACCTCATCGTCAAAAATAACAATTCGATTACAAGATCTAAACTACTAATTACGAGTTTACATGTTCTTTGAAGAACTGTGTTCTTGATCAATCTAAATTCGTAAATAATGTGTTGAAGTCTGTGTCTACTTATACATATTAAGTACCTCTACTAAATATCATAGTATGAAGAAAAATAGCCCTAAACTTAACCCTCTAGGGCCATTCGTATCATATTTGATACAGTATGAAAACAAGCCTTGAAAGAAATATTTTCCTGAAAAATTTTTTAAGAGAAATATTTTATAAATTTCAAATGAAAGCAGTACTGACTGCTCAGTCAATGAATACCAAATGTTTCCTTATAGGGAAATACCAAATGTTTCCTTATAGGGAAATTCTGTATCAAATATGATACGAATGGCCCTAGAGGGTTAAGTAGTAAGTAGTGGGGGATCTGTTTATTACTTCATAACAATATAGAACTGATCCCCCACTTTATGACAAGTAGAAGCCTTAATCATATTATATTATTAACCCTCTAGGGCCATTCGTATCATATTTGATACAGTATGAAAACAAGCCTTGAAAGAAATATTTTCCTGAAAAATTTTTTAAGAGAAATATTTTATAAATTTCAAATGAAAGCAGTACTGACTGCTCAGTCAATGAATACCAAATGTTTCCTTATAGGGAAATACCAAATGTTTCCTTATAGGGAAATACTGTATCAAATATGATACGAATGGCCCTAGAGGGTTAATAGATAGATAGATAGATAGATAGATAGATAGATAGATAGATAGATAGATAGATAAACAGACTGAGATTAACCCTCTAGGACCATTCGTATCATATTTGATACAGTATGAAAACAAGCCTTGAAAGAAATATTTTCCTGAAAGATTTTTTAAGAGAAATATTTTATAAATTTCTAATGAAAGCAGTACTGACTGCTCAGTCAATGAATACCGAATGTTTCCTTATAGGGAAATACCAAATGTTTCCTTATAGGGAAATACTGTATCAAATATGATACGAATGGCCCTAGAGGGTTAATAGATAGATAGATAGATAGATAGATAGATAGATAGATAGATAGATAGATAGATAGATAAACAGACTGAGATTAACCCTCTAGGGCCATTCGTATCATATTTGATACAGTGTGAAAACAAGCCTTGAAAGAAATATTTTCCTGAAAAATTTTTTAAGAGAAATATTTTATAAATTTCAAATGAAAGCAGTGCTGACTGCTCAGTCAATGAATACCAAATGTTTCCTTATAGGGAAATACCAAATGTTTCCTTATAGGGAAATACTGTATCAAATATGTTACGAATGGCCCTAGAGGGTTAATAAAAACGAACTTTTTCCTTCAAAATGTTTATGTTATTTTTCAGAGCAAATATCAAGGTGTTTATTATTAAAAAAAAAAAGTTTAATCCTGTCTAACACGTTCAAAATTTTGGTAAAAAAATCTTGTTTTGATTTTCGTTAGCGAGTAACCAAAACATTATGAGAATGTACAATTGATAATGCAATATGTAACACGGATTTTTTTTTCTTTAAAAATTAACTATGCAATTCTTGCAAAAATCAAATGATTGTCGGATTTTAATGAAACATTCAGGACTTATTTACAAATGAATGAAGTTATTTTTGAAATTATTGTTTTTAAAAAATCTTGTTAAAAATATTTTTTACATTTGTTACCCCCCTTCCTCCACGTAAATTCATGAAATTTCAAGAAATTAAATTTTATAGAGAAAATTTGTTTTTATTAGTCAAACACAGGACTCATTGGGGAATGTAAATCATCTATTATTTTTCAAACATTTGGCATTTTTCCCGAAAACCTGCTCTCAACTGTAAAAGAAAAAATGCAATAAAACTATGACATTATTTAATTAGATAAGCTTTTAATTGCTTCAATAGATAATATATATTAAGGGTATTATAGTCTGAAAAATATTTTTTTCGATTAATAATGAAATTTTAAAAGAATTGTTTTCATTTTTTTAATTATAATAATTTACAAAGTTTCAAAAATATTTCAAAAATACTTCAAAGATTTGTAGGCGTTAGATTATTAAGTTATTAACTGAAGGCTATTTTTACTAATCGAAAATTGAAAAGTTTAATACAAATCTTCGAGTTATCGTATTTTTAAAATAGTTTTTAATTTTTCTGTGTATTTGAAGTTTTTTTTGTACTTTCTGTGTGTACATTAAAAGGTCGTGTGTTTCATGATTTCTATCTCGCATCTGGCTGTTATCACATGTCAAATCATACTGAGAAAGGTCAAAAAGTTCAACTCTGTGATTAAGAAATAGTTTTATTCTAAAGTTCATGCTATAAATAAATCATACTTGTGCAAATCATATTAATTTAACTTTTAATTTTCTAATTTTCCAAGAATAACGTGTCACAGATGTATATTTTTGTAAGATTTTAAAATTAAGAATTAACTATTGTTTACAAATGTGTCGATCACTCAAAAACGGCCGAAAAATTGAAGAACTTTTTTAAAATCTCAAAATTCTAGATTTCAATCAATATAATTTCTGTTTAAAACACACCAGAGTATTTTACTTGGTGGAAATAGTAATTTTAATAATTTAATTTTCAATTAAAAACTAAAATGAAAGTTTCAAGAAAACCTTTTATTTTTAAAAATTCAATTAAAAGTTAGGTATCGAAAATGAGTGGAGGTACCTATATATATATATATATATATATGTATGTATAACGTTATTTTTTGTACTTACTAATATTTGAGAAGATGTTCCATTTATTTATTAAACCGTATATTTATTTCTTTTTGTCTACCTGCTTAAACATTTGAGAAAACTGATTAGAGGAAATATACGCTCTCTCTCGAGAAAACCGTCATTGGATCAATACTTGGTTTGAACCGCTCGGCCACGGGATGCGTTGATTGTCAAGAAAATATGAATAGTGGCTTTAAAACTCGGGTGTAATGAATGCTTTAAAACTAATCCATGGTCCTGGAGCTCAGACACTTTGGACGTTGGCACGAAAGACTAAAACGCAATAGTTGTTTCCAGTTAAAGCAAAACCGTAGACTGAAAGAAAAATGAATGGATGTAATCAAATTTTGATTTCCTGGTATCGATATCAAATAAGTTGTTTTCGTTGTAAACTGAATTTTGAATGCTAAATAAGTCCTCTGAGTAAATGGTATAATGGCTGAGACTAAGAATTACAATTATACCCACTTAGAGCCAAACCCGAAGCAAAAACTAAAATAAAAGGGCTGAAAAAATACAGGCATACAGGCAGATAAACAGGCACACACACAAACATCTTGCCTTATATATATATATATATATATTATCGATTTTCTGCACTATTGTAAGAACTGTAACCTTGAAACTTCTGAATATCGTTTCTTATGTCTTTGCCTATGAGTGTATAAAATTTGACTCGCAGACGCTTATAGTACAACTATGTAAATTTTCAAGAAAATCGGTTTCGCCGTTTCGGAGTCTATAGGTAACACACACACACACACACACACACACACACACACACACACACACACACACACACACACACACACACACACACAAAGAGTTCCATTTATAAATAAGTTTAGATTTAGATAATCCATGATTTTTAGTGGATTCTCACATTTGAGTAGATACTCCGTTTATCTATTAAACAGTGTATGTTGTTTTGTTTACATTATGACACGGAGTTGAGAAGATATGTCTATTCCATTGTCTACATCCTGATATTCTTTGTGTCTCAGGAAGTTTCAAATAGCCTAACGTGACGTCATGTGAAAACGCTTTTGGAAATGTGACAAAAGAATGCTATTTATTTATTGTAATTAATTGTATTTATTTATTTTTAATTATTTTATTTATTTCTATTTTTCCCAACACCAATATAATAGATGTGTACATTAATTATATCATATGTTTTATTATATCATATATTTATATATATATATATATATATCATATATTATCATATGTTTTATTAATTATATCATATGTACTTTAAGATACCGTCTCCTGCAGTGAATGGTAGTTTAATGCGGGCTGTTTATTCAATATAACAATAGCTTCTAGGTTTTTGAGTCATTCATTGCATTTAAGCGCTGTAGAATATTTTGGTATTGTCCACTGATATTTATCGTATTCTGGGCATTCATGATGAGCTGCTCGATAGGTGCACGGGGTTGTGACAGATGCATGTTTTTATAAGCAGATTTTTCGAATACTCAGGCTGGTAAATGTAAATAAATATAGTGTTTCATAATAAAAACAGAGCATCTACTCAAATATGTGTATCCATTAAAAATAACGTTTTTACATTTGGATCTGAAGAGCTGCACCAAGAACACAAGAGCGGCGAAATATGTATAATCCAAACTAATAATTAAAAATCCGTTATATATATACTAGCAGTATAGCCCGGCGTTGCTCGGGTGTAATGAAAGCTTTAAAATTAATCCATGGTCCTGGAGCTCAGACTTTTGGACATTGGCACGAAAGACTAAAAAGCAATAGTCGTTTCCAGTTAAAGCGAAACCATAGACCGAAGGAAAAATGAAAGAATGTAAGTCAAATTTTGATTTCCTGGTATCGATATCAAATAAGTTTTTTCGTCGTAAACTGAATTTTGAAGGCTAAATAAGTCCTCTGAGTAAATGGTATCATGGCTGAGACTAAGAACTACAATTATACCTACTTAGAGCCAAACCCGAAGCAAAAAACTAAAATAAAAGGGCTGAAAAAATACAGACATACAGGCAGATAACTAGGCACACACACAAAAATCTTGCATTTTATATATATTATCGATTTTATGCACTATTGTAAGAACTGTAACCTTGAAACTTCTGAATATCGTTTCTTATGTATTTGTCTATGCGTGTATAAAATCTGATTAAAATCGGACCACTCCTACTATAACCCGATTTTTTCGATTATCGATTTTCAATATTTATCGGGTGTATCTCAACACAAAACCTAGCTAAGAACACTCGCAAACGCTTATTCTACAATTGTGTAAATTTTCAAGAAAATCGGTTCACCCTTTTCGGAGTCTATAGGTAACGGATACACACACACACACACACACACACACATACACACACACACACACACAGAGACAAAGTTCCATTTATACGTATGTTTTTATATATATATATATATATATATATATATATTGAGTACTTTGGTATTTATTTTATGATAAACAGTGCTCAATATAATGAGTATTATAGTGCTTTATATAATATAATTATATAGTTATGTATCAATTTTACATTGTGACATGGAAATTTCTATGTTTCGAGATAGGTTCTCATCATCAGGCAATGTTGATGTGGTTGAGCAGATGATTTACATTTAAAAATCAATTTAAATGTAAATCATCTGCACAATCACCTCAACATTGCTTGATGATGAGAACCTATCTGGAAACATAGAAATTTCCACGTTACAATGTAAAATTGATACACAACTATATATATATATATATATATATATATATATATATATATATATATATATTTTGATTATTTAATTACATAGTTTTTGGTCATAATAAATCTTTTGAATTTTATTCATTTGTAAACGAGTTATTACGCGACCTAGATTTCTACCATGTGCTGTTTTCAGGAGATTTGCAATAACTGATTTTACTGTTTACCGTTTTTTTTTAAGAACACTTAACGGTGATATTTTTTGAACGCTCACGTAACGGGGAATTTTTGAACGCGCAACTTTTAAAATTACAAGAAATTATAACGTTTTCCTCCATGGTTGTATGAACCTAATAGTTATTTTTTAGTATGGTTGCATTTAGTCACAATTTCTGTTTTTTCATTCAGTAATTCATTTTTGTTAGGGAATAGCATAATCGCTAACTTTTCTTCCTGGCACAGTCTATACCTTTTGCCACCGTTGTAAGGCTTGGCTATTTTCACTATACTCACCGTTATGTCTGGGTCTTTTCCATATTAGTTTCAATTTTCACACATGGCTAGCCAATTTTGTACAATTGTTAAAGTTTTCTATTTTAATTGTAGACTCGTGATTGAAGCCCCTGGTCTTAAAGGTGTCTTTGGTTGATCCAAAATATATTTTGTTTTGAGGATTCAAGTCATGTACTTTTGCTTTGTAAATGACTTCTTTTTTATTACAAAGTTCTTCAAGTCTGCATTTATCTTTGTCCCTGCTGTTGCATTCTTTCTTAGTGATTTTGTTTTGTACAATGCTATTTAAGTTTCTGGCGTTTTGTTTCTTTATGAAACTATCTAAATTACTAGTACAGCTATAACTTAGTTTGATAGTATTCCTATTGAAACTTTTGTAGTTTTGAGCTTTTTGGAAAGTGTTTATCTATCAGTGTAAAAATGTTTGTCTTATTTTGTTTTTTTAACTCGAAGTTAAATGATGGTTAAATGAACCAGATAATATTTCATTTTCTATCATCGTTTTTTTGTTTGTCTGTTGAGAATTGTATTCTATAATATTCTTATGGCCAGATTTTCTTAGTTATATATATATATATATATATATATATATATATATATATATATATATATAAAAATGAATAAGGAACGAAGAAAATAATTGTCACATTCAAAACATTAATTTAAAGCAGTGCTCAATATAAAAATAGAGCAATGAATATTTATTATAAATTATAGTTTAGAACATCTACAATTTGTTTTTTAATCATTTCACCCCGAGCAAAGCAGAGATGCCACTGATGTGCGGGGGGAGGGGGGCTACATAACTGTAAAAAGATTAATTAGAAGAGAGTGAGGAGTACAAACCAGTTAGAAAGGAGCAATAGAAAGATGAGAATGCAGGTGTGATGACAGGTACATAGGTGGGGAGAAAGGGAAGGATATACGGGGTGGGGAGAGAGCTAGAGTTCAGTGGTTAATAGATGAGTATTGACATTGCATTTAAATTCTTAGAGGTTGTAGCCGTCAGGAAATCAAGAATATGGGAGCGAGTTCCACAGGCGGGAAGTGCGAGAGAAGAAGCTGCAGGAGTAGAACTGTCGTCTGCATTTGGATAACCTAACTGTAAATGGGTGGGACCCAGTTGCCAGTCTGGTTGTACGAGTAAACACCTGTTGAGGAGGTATCAGTGACTTAAGTTCGTCCGAGCAGAAGCCATGAAAATATTTATAGAACAGACAAAGGGAGGCCACATTTCATCGGTGGGGAAGTGGCTGCAGTCGAGCCGCCAATTCAGTACCTATCATATTACAGACTCTCCTTTGCTCTCAGGGAGAATCGCTTAGTCCATGCTTATGGGAGGCAGGAGAGGTTGCCTGTGATGGTTGACAGACAACAGCTTGGTCTTAGAAGCATTGAAGTTGACAAGCCACTTCTTGCCCCAATTCACCACAGATTGTAGATCCCGTTCAAGGTCAGTAGCGAGATTATGTCTATCCGCCACGGCAGGTTTCTTACTGGTGCGGGAGTATATTGTGGTGTAATCTGCGTAGATGCCTACATGGCCCTTGATCTCATCAGGGAGGTCGTTGATGAAAATAAGGAAGAGCGTCGGGCCCAGGATAGAGCCCTGTGGTACACCAGCATTCGTGCTGTAGGAAGAAGAGGCATGCCCATTCAAAAGGACCTTCATTTTGCGGTTATTTAAGAAAGATTGAATTAGGTCAAGCAGGCGACCGGTAATGCCGTAACCCCGTAGCTTGCATAGAAGGCCAGAGTGCCAAACCCTGTCAAAAGCCTTGAAGATGTCCAGAGCAACCGCGCGAGCCTCGTCAGACTCATCAAGTGCCTGGAGCATGTACTCCGTTACGGTTGTTAGCAAGTCGGCCGTGGACCTGGCAAAGCGGAAGCCATATTGCCTGTCAGAGAATAGTTTGTGGGCAGTAAGATGGTGAACTATTTCAGCATTGATTATGGCCTCGAACACTTTTCCGAATATCGGTAGAAGACTGATTGGGCGATAGTTGGAAGGGTCAGAGGGTTCACCACAATTCTTAAATACAGGAACGACTGAAGAGAACTTCCAGCATGCAGGAAAACAGGAAGCAGAAAGGCAGTAGTTAAACAGTTTAGAGAGGACAGGGGAGAGTTCAGGAGCACACTTCTAAAGGACTATCACCGGGATTCCATCGTCTCCGCTCGCCTTATGGGGGTCAAGTTTTGAAATTACTCGGGATACTACTACAATCTACTACAAAATTGTACATTTTGTTTCGACATTGAAAAAACAATGTCTCATCAGAGACATTGTACCTGATGAGACATTGTTTTTTCAATGTCGTAACAAAATGTAGTCTTGTACTAAATTGTGGTTTTTACATGTTCTAAAGTATAATATATATATATATATATATATATATATATATATATATATATATGTAAAATAAGTGTAAGAAATGAATTGGTCAATGATGAAAAAGGAGAATGAACTGCTAGAGACTGATCACGACATGACTCAACAAACACTCTTGCTGCTTACACGGCGAGGGGCTGCAAGACCTGATGGAAACAGACTCCAGTATCTTCAAATGGAAAAGTGAATATGAAATGGCCATTACGGAAAACCAATCCACATTAAACACCAAGGCACACTTTCTATTTTTTATAAGATGTTCACAATTTGATGAAATAATAAATGTTAAGGATATGTTCATTTTCTTGCCAGGTAGGGTTCCTGATTTTCAGTGAAGATTTTTGGAGATTGTAGCTATCAGGGAATCAAGTATATGGAAGGGAATACCACTGGTGGGAACTTCGAAAAAACTGATAGAGTAGAAATAGAGAGGGAAAGACAGACAGAGGGAGGGAGAGAGAGAGAAAGAGAGAGAAGGCGACAAGAATTTATTTTAAAACAGTATTAAATTCGGCAAAATCTATTTTGAACTTTCTTTTTGTATTTTCCAATTTTCGAATAGTTTCGATGTCTAGCACACTGATGACCTGTAATACAGCGAAACAGGCTTGTATGAGGATGACGAATATATATATATATATATATATATATATATATATATATATATACGAATATAATTCGTATTAGTTCCCTTATATGAAGAAATTATTTCATATTTTACTCTCTCTCACACGCATATATATATATATATATATATAACTTTTGTTAAAAACAATAACTGATTTCTTTTTAACTGATTTCTTTTTAATTTAGAGAAGTATTTTCTTCTTTTCTACATTTTGTATGTAGTTTTGTTTATTGAGGACCTTATGCAACGTTGTAATTTGATTGTAAAACGGCATAATTCATTTGCATTGATTATTTGTACATACATGTCATCAGCCATAATTTGCCACCGAATGCACTTTGTGTAAGCCATTCTTTATTTCGTGTATTAACAATAAATTCATCTGGTCCTGGACATGACGGTAAACTGCATCCGGCAGCAAAGTCTTTGTTAGGGAGGTTGTGAGGAGCATGGAACCACCTCTTAATTGCTGTTGTTCCCAGGTCCACTCTGACCCGGAGTGATAGCACCTGTTATGGTCCCAGCTATGGGCAAATAGTTAACCCCCAAACTGGGGTCAAAACACTATGAAAGAATAAAAATAGACTTTTATAGAAATATATACTTAAAAATAGACTTTTATACTATAGAAAAATATACATTTTTGAAAAAAAAATATTACCAACAATACATTTTTGAAGAAAAAATTATTACCATAACACATTTTTGAAGGAAAAAAAAATATTCTCAGCAAAACATTTTTAATACAAAACTAGAAAATATTTTCAGTTTTCTAAAATAAAAAAGAATAATTTTTTTTTTCATTAAAATCTGAGTATATCAACCTTCTCACTATAACCGAACATTAAAAAAATACCTTACAAACCCACGTTTTTAGCACAAAATAACCCACAGAGGTTGATATGCCGTTAAACAAAACTCAAACTGAATAAATTTATTGTTTGTTCTTAAATTTAGTTAGTTTCGTCTGTCTTTGTTGTGTGCCTAGATAAGCTAAATGTTACCTTCAAACATTTGTTTGAAGTATTTTTTTCGTAGGATTTTCTTTTTACCAAATAAAAGTTTTTTCGTATGTTTTTTTATACAAATAAAAAAAAATTCATTAAAAGATAATTACGTATCCCTTTCTCTATCCTTTTCTTTCTCTCACATATTTTCTTCTCTCTCTCTCTCTCTCTCTCTCTCTCTCTCTCTCTCTCTCTCCGTCATTTATTTTATCATGTCATCCTTTCCTTTTCTTTTGGTCCTGGGTATGACGGTGAACTGCATACGGCAGCAGGTCCTTTGACTGCGAGGTTGTAAAGAGCATGGAACAACCTCTTAATTGCTGTTGACCCAGGTCCACTCTGACTCAGGGTGTTAGGGTCCCAGCTATGGGCAAATATTTAACCCCTAAACTGGGGTCAAAACACTATGAAAGTATAAAAATAGACTTTTATAGAAATATATGCATAAAAATAGACTTTTATAGAAAAATATATAGTTTTGAAGAAAAATATTACCGACTATATATATTTGAAGAAAAATAAATTATTGCTAATATACATTTTTGAAAGAAAAACAAATATTGCCAGAAATACGTTTTTTAATACAAAACTAGAAGCCATCTTCAGTTTTCTAAAATAAAATAAAATAAAATAATTGTTCATTAAAATCTGGCTAAACCAACCTTCTCACTATAACCGAACATTAAAAAAAATACCTTAAAACCACACCTTTTTGAGCATTGAATAACTCACAGAGGTTGCTATGCCGTTAAACAGAATGCAAACTCAAATTCAAACTTTCTTTTCTTTACAAAGTTTAACTTGATCCAGATAATTACGGTCAACGGCAAATAGAAAATTGTGTTACATAATTTTTTCAAGCAGACAGCGATCGCTTTAAAAAAAAATAAAAGAAGAAAAACTGCGTTCCAAATCCTAGCCGCCATTTTTTTCTTTTTTACCTGATTTAGAACACTTAACTCTAGAGCAACATTTGGAACCCCATCCCAACGAAGAGAGCCGGTCACTCTCTTCTATTTTATCCCACCCCCAAGCCGACACACGCAATATGTTAAACTATAGTTTGCTTTTAATGAAGTGTTTCTTCCGCCAATTTTCTCTTCATGCCGAGGCTATCCATCCACATTGCAGCCGACGCGTTCCATACGCCGTTCTCTCTTTGCGTCTATTCGTGCGTGCGTATCAATACACGTGTGCATCAACTTGTGTACGAACTTATTATCGGCGATGAGAGGTCCTTCCTGTTTGCTTGGCTAAAGAATACTAGCTTTCAAAGATTTTAGGACAACATCTTAAGCCTTGTTCCTTGTCAAGTAGGTTTGATTGTAGGCTGCAAACACCCGTCAATCTGGAGAATAATAAAAAGCATCTGGCCCCAGGCTATATAACAACTGTTCTCGATTTTTCTCTTTCAAGTCAATGTAGTTTATTATAGGTTAAGAAGAGTTAAACAACTGGTACTTTTGTTTAGTTACGGAAAAATAACAACACTGTTAAAACTATTGTCGGTATAATTTTATCAAGTACCATTTCCATTTCCAGAGTTTTTTTTTCTTCACTTAATTGAACATATTCTTATTGCTGCGTGGTTTTTGTTTTGTTTTTTTTTGCTTTTGTTGCTACTTCAACATTTCAACCGACTAATTCTACGACCGTCATCAGGTGTGCAAATATACCTTCTATAATTCAATAAAGGTTTGTTATTGTTAAAAGCGTTGTCAGTAAGCATAGTTATTCATAGCGTTGCTTTCATTGTTGTCTCTCTATTCGGCCGATCACTTCTAGGGCTTCCATCAGTTATGTAAAACTTCCTTTTGTAAGTCTGGCAAGTCATTATCATTTAAAGCATTGTTACTAGTTTGATTTATTCATAGTGTTGCTTTTGTTTGTTACCCCAATGTTTCGGCCAATCCATTCTACGGTTTTCTTCACGGCCGCAAACCGTATTTGATTAATTTCGAGAAGAGTTTTTACGTAGTGTTTTTGAGTGAAATCCAAGGCGTACTGCATCTTTCGTCCAGAACTGGGAGCCCATTTCAAATCTTGTTCCACTGAGATCGAGGAATTTTTAACTTCAGGTTGGATTTGCGGTAGTTCGTTGTTGTACTTGTTTTTTAAAAAAATCTTGTTCCACTGAGATCGAAGAATTTTTAGCTTCGGTTTGGATTTGCGGTAGTTCGTTGTATTTGGTTTTAAAAAATCTTGTTTCACTGAGATCGAAGAATTTTTAGCTTCGGTTTGGATTTGCGGTAGTTCGTTGTATTTGGTTTTAAAAAATCTTGTTTCACTGAGATCGAAGAATTTTTAGCTTCGGTTTGGATTTGCGGTAGTTCGTTGTATTTGGTTTTAAAAAATCTTGTTTCACTGAGATCGAAGAATTTTTAGCTTCGGTTTGGATTTGCGGTAGTTCGTTGTATTTGGTTTTAAAAAATCTTGTTTCACTGAGATCGAAGAATTTTTAGCTTCGGTTTGGATTTGCGGTAGTTCGTTGTATTTGGTTTTAAAAAATCTTGTTTCACTGAGATCGAAGAATTTTTAGCTTCGGTTTGGATTTGCGGTAGTTCGTTGTATTTGGTTTTAAAAAATCTTGTTTCACTGAGATCGAAGAATTTTTAGCTTCGATTTGGATTTGCGGTAGTTCGTTGTATTTGGTTTTAAAAAATCTTGTTTCACTGAGATCGAAGAATTTTTAGCTTCGGTTTGGATTTGCGGTAGTTCGTTGTATTTGGTTTTAAAAAATCTTGTTCCACTGAGATCGAAGAATTTTTAGCTTCGGTTTGGATTTGCGGTAGTTCGTTGTATTTGGTTTTAAAAAATCTTGTTTCACTGAGATCGAAGAATTTTTAGCTTCGGTTTGGATTTGCGGTAGTGCGTTGTATTTGGTTTTAAAAAATCTTGTTTCACTGAGATCGAAGAATTTTTAGCTTCGGTTTGGATTTGCGGTAGTTCGTTGTATTTGGTTTTAAAAAATCTTGTTTCACTAAGATCGAAGAATTTTTAGCTTCGGTTTGGATTTGCGGTAGTTCGTTGTATTTGGTTTTAAAAAATCTTGTTTCACTGAGATCGAAGAATTTTTAGCTTCGGTTTGGATTTGCGGTAGTGCGTTGTATTTGGTTTTAAAAAATCTTGTTTCACTGAGATCGAAGAATTTTTAGCTTCGGTTTGGATTTGCGGTAGTTCGTTGTATTTGGTTTTAAAAAATCTTGTTTCACTGAGATCGAAGAAATTTTAGCTTCGGTTTGGATTTGCGGTAGTTCGTTGTATTTGGTTTTAAAAAATCTTGTTTCACTGAGATCGAAGAAGTTTTAGCTTCGGTTTGGATTTGCGGTAGTTCTTTGTATTTGGTTTTAAAAAATCTTGTTTCACTGAGATCGAAGAAGTTTTAGCTTCGGTTTGGATTTGCGGTAGTTCTTTGTATTTGGTTTTAAAAAATCTTGTTTCACTGAGATCGAAGAAGTTTTAGCTTCGGTTTGGATTTGCGGTAGTTCGTTGTATTTGGTTTTAAAAAATCTTGTTCCACTGAGATCGAAGAATTTTTAGCTTCACTCTGGATTTGCGGTAGTTCGTTTTTGGTTTTGGTTTTAAAAAATCATAGAAAGACTTAGAGATTTAGCGCATAATTAATTTTTCTGGAGAAGTCAGTTAAGTGCCATTACACGCTTGGGCGATGGGCGATCATGTCTCGAAAGACATCGCACTATGGAGGAATGGTAGACTTTGAAAAACAGTAGCTACTCAGGCATCTACGCATCGTTCATTCAGTAATGACTGTGAACACTCTCGGCATTGGCGTATGTTTGCATTGTCTATAACACGCTAAAGTCCATCTTCTTCTACAGAGCACCCACAGCTCAGAGGTAGAATCGCCGACTTATGACAATTCAGTCGGGTTTCAATCCTGGCTAGAAGCAATCGGATGTCTAACCGTACTGATGAGCTCTCTGCGGATGACTTTATATATATATATATATATATCGATTTGTCGTTCCGAGTTGATATCTATTGCACCACGGTGCACACCCTGAGAGATACATTAAATGTACCCGGAAAATTTGTTTAGTAAATATTTTCTGTGTGGTCAAGGGTTACATAAACTTATGCTATTAAAATCAATTCCGGCGCATTTCTATCGTAAAAATAAAAATATTTCTATAGTAAAACACTTGAAATACATATTTATAATCATTTTTTTAAAAAATTTCTTAAAACAATTTACAAAAGAGGATTACTACAAACTCAAACCGATAATTAAAAATATTCGCTCCCATTGAAACGACAAGATTTGCGATAAGCACACAGTTCTAGGCAAGAGTTGCATAATGAATGTCGTCGTTCTGACCAGGCTCACGTTGCTTAACTTCGGTGATCGAACGAGAGCCGGTGTATTCAACGTGATATGCCATAAGCTACATAATGATAAAGCCTTTAGTAAAGAACGTCAGGAGTCATTATCATTCCAAGGGTTGCTAATAATTAAAATTAGTATTGCTTTCGCTGTTAGGTATATATTTTGGTCGATCCATTCTACGGCCTTCATCAGGTATACAAAGTTATCTTGCATAATTCTGATAATCAACAAGGGTTATATAAGCTTCTGCTATTAAAAATGAATTCCAGCGCATTTCTATAGTAAAAGATGTGTCGCTTGAGTAACATTTCTTCAACAAAATCATTTCTAATGTATTTCTATAGTAAAAGATGTGTCGCTAGAGTAAGATTTCTGTAGCAAAATCATTTCCAATGCATTTCTAAAATAAAACCTACCAAAAATAATTTGAAATTAATTTTTGTAGTAAGTTTCAAATGAATTTCTAATGCATTTTCACAGTAAAATAATTTCCAACAGATTTATATTATAAAATCAATTGCAATAGATTTTTATAGAAAATCATTGAAATAAAAAATGCATGTAATGCATTTTTATAGTAAAATCATTTCCAGTAATTTTTAGTAAAATCAGTTCCAATGTATTTTTTTTTTAATAAAAAACTAACTTTCAGTGATAAACTTCAGAATAAAACCTACGCGATGTATATTAAAAGCGAAACCTTTTCAATTATCTTTGTAAGAGATTTTCATTATGAAATAATTTCCAATGTATTTTTATAGTAAAAATCATTTCCAATGCATTTTCGTAATAAAAATCATTTCCCATGCATTTTCATAATAAAAATCATTTCCAATGCATTTTCACAATAAAAATCATTTCCTATGCATTTTCTTAACAAAAATCATTTCCAATGCATTTTTATCGTAAAAATCATTTCCAATGCATTTTCATAATAAAAATCATTTCCAATGCATTTTCATAATAAAAATCATTTCCAATGCATTTTCATAATAAAAATCATTTCCAATGCATTTTCATAATAAAAATCATTTCCAATGCATTTTCATAATAAAAATCATTTCCAATGCATTTTCATAATAAAAATCATTTCCAATGCATTTTCATAATAAAAATCATTTCCAATGCATTTTCATAATAAAAATCATTTCCAATGCATTTTCGTAATAAAAATCATTTCCAATGCATTTTTATGATAAAAATCATTTCCAATGCATTTTCATAATAAAAATCATTTCCAATGCATTTTCATAGTGAAAATCGAATGCATTTTCATAATAAAAACCATTCCCAATGCATTTTTATATTAAAAATCATTATCCATGCATTTTCATAATAAAAATTATTTCCAATGCATTTTCATAATAAAAAAACATTTCCAATGCATTTTCATAATAAATATCATTTCCAATGCATTTTCATAGTGAATATCATTTCCAATGCATTTTTATGCTAAAAATTATTTCCAATACATTTTCATAATAAAAATCATTTCCAGTGCATTTCCATAGTAAAATCATTTCCAATGTATTTTCATAATAAAAATCATTTCCAATGTATTTTCATAATAAAAATCATTTCCAATGCATTTTCATTGTAAAAATCATTTCCTATGCATTTTTACAGTAAAAATCATTTACAATTCATTTTCATAGTAAAAATAATTTCCAATGCATTTTCATAATAAAAATCATTTCCAATGCATTTTCATAATAAAAATCATTTCCAATGCATTTTCATAATAAAAATCATTTCCAATGCATTTTCATAGTAAAAATCATTTCCAATGCATTTTCATAATAAAAATCATTTCCAATGCATTTTCATAGTAAAAATCATTTCCAATGCATTTTCATAATAAAAATCATTTCCTATGCATTTTCATAGTAAAATCATTTTCAATGCATTTTCATAATAAAAATCATTTCCAATGCATTTTCATAGTGAAAATCATTTCCAATGCATTTTCATAATAAAAATCATTTCCTATGCATTTTCATAGTAAAATCATTTCCAATGCATTTTCATAATAAAAATCATTTCCAATGCATTTTCATAGTAAAAATCATTTCCAATGCATTTTCATAATAAAAATCATTTCCTATGCATTTTCATAGTAAAATCATTTCCAATGCATTTTCATAATAAAAATCATTTCCAATGCATTTTCATAGTGAAAATCATTTCCAATGCATTTTCATAGTAAAAATCATTTCCACTGCATTTTTATAGTAAAAATCATTTCCAATGCATTTTCATATTAAAAATCATTTCCAGTTCATTTTCATAATAAAATCATTTCCAATGCATTTTCATAGTGAAAATCCAATGCATTTTCATAATAAAAATCATTTCCAATGCATTTTCATAATAAAAATCATTTCCAATGCATTTTCATAATAAAAATCATTCCCAATGCATTTTATGCTAAAATTATTTCCAATACTTTTTCACAATAAAAATCATTTCCAATGCATTTTCATAATAAAAATCATTTCCAATGCATTTTCATAATAAAAATAATTCCCAATGCATTTTATGCTAAAATCATTTCCAATACATTTTCATAATAAAAATCATTTCCAATGCATTTTCATATTAAAAATATTTTGAATATATTTTTCTTTTCATTTTAGAAAATAAATCATATGAGAGACAGGATCGGTTAAACAAAGAAATCTGTCCCTAGGAAATTATGAACCATTTTTTTTAGTCTGGTTCCTATTTTTTCCCCAACGCTTATTGCAGTATATCATTGTTGTGTACTTGCACATTAGCATCTCTTTAACCACACTATCTATCTATCTATCTATCTATCTATCTATCTATCTTGGTTTGTTTATAACTATTTCTATCTTTTTGAATCTGTTCGGGTCTCTCTCTCTCTCTTTCTCTCTCTCTCTCTCTCTCTCTCTCTCTCTCTCTCTCTCTCTCTCTATCTATCTATCTATCAATCTGTTTATCTATCTGGCTAGCTAACTTTGGAGTACTCGCTATGAGGGCTGGGCTTTTCGAATATATCTATTTGTCTGTATAAATCTCTGTTTGGAAGTCCAAGAAAGCGGAGTGTTGATATAATACTTAATGCTTCGACCACAGTGAGTGACTGGGATGCACTAACTTTAACTCATTTTATTTAACTCATTAACAGCATAATGATTTAAATAACTCATCGATAAATCATCTTGATTGATTCTCAGCTAAAACAATAACAATTTCATTCGCTATCTCAAGTGTGCACAAGACAAATTGAAGACATTACATTGATGGTAGAACAGATAACATTGCAGAAATTATAAATTCTGGGGTATTTTAATGAGAGAAAGGAAACTTTTAACCAAAATCAATCGATTTTTGCTTAAAATACTAAAAATATTTTCCTAATTTCTCTGTAAGCTTTGTAGGAACAGCATATAACCAGATTTTTAGTCATTTGAATAAAAATCAGCAATGTCTGTGGCTCATTTTTAAAGTTTTGTAGAATACGTTGTCGTATTTAATTTTTTAATTTAAAAAAAAACAAATTTTAGCCCCGGACAGCACGGTTCCATCCCAATTTTCAAAACTTTTCAAAAACTTGGTTCATTTTTTTTTATTTGGACACAAATCAGTGGAATAAAATACTTCCCAGCATTTTTTTTTAAATTTGGTCTTTATAGCCCACCTCTACTCATACACGAGAAAATATTGAATTTAGCTTTACCTCGAAGTAGGGTGTAAGACCTGGGCAGTTTAACATTGGTGGGGGAGAGGCATGATGATACGATAACAATGATGATGATGATAATGACGACGATGATGATAATGATGATGATGGCTCCAATAGTAGTGATCATGATCATGATGATGACTACGATGACAACAATGATGATGTTGACTACAACGTTGGTGACCAAAATAATAATGATGACTACGATGCTGATGATGATGACGATAACTACGATGATGATGAATATGATGCAATAATAACAATGATAGTGATGACTGCAATGGTAGTGATTATGATGATGATGATGATGCGATATACATATGGGCGATGACCAAAAGCTATTGCGTCATAGGCGTCAAAGTACTCCGACCCTCTAAATTTAGTCCAATGGGAGAAGTGCTAGAGCTTTCCTCCTTGTTAGGATATGAACTACCCGAAAGTAGAAACATGGCGCCAGCGTGCCATACCCTAGCTTTGGAATAGGTACAGATACTAAACTCTGGTCCTGTCTTTACCCCACGGATACAGATTAAAACACATGGTCGGCTTAACGTTGGGATGCATATATGCGTACATATGGTCCAGGTCAAAAATTGCCCACTTCAGCGACCACAGACACGCAAGCATAACAGTTCTTCGACACTTCTTCTGTACAACAGGGTAGGTGCTGCAGTGGAGTAAGAATCCCCAGGAATAGACTTTCCTTATTACAAAACGGCCCGAAAGCAGAAACATAGAAAAGGAGGAGAACAGATATTACATTTTGATCCCAACCCAAAGGTCGTGAAGCAAGCTTTCGGTATTTATTTTTCTCCCCACCGTGTCAAGATATGACACAAGGCTGTTTTAAATATTGCATACCCATGTAGATATGGGCCAAGAACAAAAACTACCCAGTTTCTGTGACCACTGTTACGTTGGCGTCGTATCCAACAAGCCCCTCTCTATTGCAATGAGGAATTTTTGGCCACAAGGTGCAATCTTCGGGAACTGACATCTCTCATAAGTTGAAGAGAAGAACAGTTAATACACTTTGGTTAGATCTCGAAGGCCGAGTAAGGAGCATTGGTCCGAGGCAAAATACCGAGGAATGATAATTGGATACCAAGCAACGAGCACAGATATTCTTACCCTTGACAGCAATGCTGATTCATTCGAAGATAACACCGGTTGACATTTTTCCTACCCAAATGTTGTTGTCCATGGGTACCTGTTTCTGGGTTATTTTCTCACGCGGAATCTAAAAATCAAACCTATTTTATCCCATCACGTCCTATAATTTATTATTAATATTACAAGCTTAGTACCAGTCAAAAATTACACCGGTACACTACAATGGTGGCGATGGTGATGACGACTGTTTTGCTCATGATGATACGATAACAATGATGATGATGATAATGACAACGATGATGATAATGATGATGATGGCTCCAATAGTAGTGATCATGATCATGATGATGACTACGATGACAACAATGATGATGTTGACTACAACGTTGGTGACCAAAATAATAATGATGACTACGATGCTGATGATGATGATGATGACTACGATGATGATGAATATGATGCAATAATAACAATGATAGTGATGACTGCAATGGTAGTGATTATGATGATGATGATGATGCGATAACAATAATCATGATGATGATTGATGACGACAATGATGTTGTTAACTACAACGATGAAAAAATAATGATAATGATCACTATTATCGTGTCATCATCATCATCATCATCATCACTACCATCGGAGTCATCATCATCATTGCTATCATCGTCGTCATTACGATCATCATTGTTATTGCATCATCGTGAACAAAACAGTCGTCATCATCTTCACCACCATTGTAGTCATCATCATCATTATTATCGTCATCATCATCATCGCCACCATTCTAGTTATCATCATTATTATTGTCATCATCATCATCGCCACTATTGTAGTCATCATCATTATTATCGTCATCATCATCATCGCCACCATTGTAATCATCATCATCATCATCGCCACTATCATCAGAATCAGAAACGTCATCATGATGACGATGGTGATGAATATGATACAATAACATCGATTATGGTGATGTATATGATGACCATTTCAATGAAGGAGGAGGAGGAGGGGGAGGACGGGGAGGACGGGGAGGAGGAGGAAAAGGAGGAGGGAGAGAAAGAAACTCTACTTTTTCCATTTATGGATTCCAGAAGGAAGGACGTAGACATCATACGAGTCGAACGAAAAAAAAATTAAAAAAAAAAGCTTCTCATTAGGAGCTAATCTCTCGGCGTTATCGGCACAGGAAGAGCGAAGGGACGTAATCCGTGTCACGTGACACGGCAAAGGATTTCGGCGGCAAATCAAATAAGTGGTTTTATTGCACAAGTCCGCAAATGACTGTGAAAAAACAAAATCCCGTCTTTGAATGAATTTTCTCTCTAAACCGCTTCAGTTGTACGGACATTAATATAACTTTTTTTTTCTTTTCTTAGACTTGATATTCTGATTTTTTAAATTTTTTTAAGATATTTTGTGTAGGGACATGGGATCTTGTTCATTTCGTCATTTGATTTTTTGCTATATTTTTAATCGAAAAATCAAAATATAAAAAGAAATATCTTTTATATTTGAACAGAGCTTTTTGAGGGAGGGGAAAGAACTATCACATACACCCTAGTGAAAATTAATTAAAACAACTGCTTTAGTTTACTTTCTTTCACCATGCGGTTAGTTTTAGACCCACTGGAGTGACAGGGTGTAATAGATTTCTATTTTTTCCTCAGATTAGGTCATTTGCAGTAGTGTGCAGTAATATGAATTATATATATATATATATATATATATATATATATATATATATATATATATATTCAGTTGGATTGGTGCGAGTTTGTGACCCTGGGTTTCACGCTTTTGCGATCGTCAGACGAGATAGCAAAAGCTTGAAACCCTGGGTCACAAATTCAAAGGAAAAGGTATGAATACATCTCTTCTCTCCCCAGCTATGTGTTAAATAGCAGGACAGATTGGCAACCAGTTTACCACAGAAAGTAATGGCAACCTACTGCGGGAAAATCTTCTGCTCAGACAGTCATTTTTTTTCAAGACATGATCAGCCAAGCGCGTATCACGTACGGCAATTAACTGACTTACTGATTAAATAAAAAGACAAACTTTATTCGGCTACAAAGGACAATCAATTGTGGAGAGCCATGATTGCCAACACATCACGTAGAAAAAGAAGAAAAGGGCGCATACTGAGGAGAAAAGGCATTGAAAATTTGATACTCACAAGGCAAGAGGGACAGAGGAAACAAAGCGTAACCCAACTAGTGAGTTTGAGTAAATGGATGACGGGACACGGTTTAGAAGAAATAAAAAAAACGGAAATTGTGGAGGACCATGATCGCTAATGTTCTGAAACGACAGGGCACCTGGTAGAAGAAATACCGAAAATGACTCATCGGTTCTGGTTATGGCCATATTACGCTGAAATACCAGTATTCATACGATCACCAAAGTTAAAGCAACGTCGAGCCTAAATGGGTGACCGCTTAGGAATATCAGGTCATGTAAACTTATAAGTGCAGGTGGCATAATGGCTTACGACCATATCCAGTGGAAACGCCGTCTCTCATAAAATCAGCGAAGTTAAGCAACGTCGAGCCTAAATGGGTGACCGCTTAGGAATATCAGGTCATGTAAACTTATAAGTGCAGGTGGCATAATGGCTTACGACCATATCCCGTGGAAACGCCGTCTCTCATAAAATCAGCGAAGTTAAGCAACGTCGAGCCTAAATGGGTGACCGCTTAGGAATATCAGGTCATGTCAACTTATAAGCACAGATGGCATAATGGCTTACGACCATATCCCGTGGAAACGCCGTCTCTCATAAAATCAGCGAAGTTAAGCAACGTCGAGCCTAAATGGGTGACCGCTTAGGAATATCAGGTCATGTAAACACCGTGCAGGTGGCATAATGGCTTACGACCATATCCCACGCTTGAAACGGCGTCTCTCATAAAATCAGCGAAGTTAAGCAACGTCAAGGCCTAAATGGGTGACCGCTTAGGAATATCAGGTCATGTAAACTTATAAGTGCAGGTGGCATAATGGCTTACGACCTGCTCCCGTGGAAACGCCGTCTCTCATAAAATCGGCGAAGTTAAGCAACGTCGAGCCTAAATGGGTGACCGCTTAGGGAATATCAGGTCATGTCAGCATATAAGTGCGGGTGGCATAATGGCTTACGACAATATCCTTGGAAACGCCATCTCTCATAAAATCAGCGAAGTTAAGCAACGTCGAGCCTAAATGGGTGACCGCTTAGGAATATCAGGTCATGTCAACTTATAAGTGCAGGTGGCATAATGGCTTACGACCATATCCCGTGGAAACATAAATATATACAAAATCAGCGGGGATTAAGCCCAACGTCGAGCCTAAATGGGTGACCGCTTGGAATATCAGGTCATGTAAACTTATAAGTGCAGGTAGCATAATGGCTTACGACCATATCCAGTGGAAACGCCGTCTCTCATAAAATCAGCGAAGTTAAGCAACGTCGAGCCTAAATGGGTGACCGCTTAGGAATATCAGGTCATGTAAACTTATAAGTGCAGGTAGCATAATGGCTTACGACCATATCCAGTGGAAACACAATATCTCATAAAATCAGCGAAGTTAAGCAACGTCGAGCCTAAATGGGTGACCGCTTAGGAATATCAGGTCATGTAAACTTATAAGTGCAGGTAGCATAATAGCTTACGACCATATCCAGTGGAAACGCCGTCTCTCATAAAATCAGCGAAGTTAAGCAACGTCGAGCCTAAATGGGTGACCGCTTAGGAATATCCGGTCATGTAAACTTATAAGTGCAGGTGGCATAATGGCTTACGACCATGTCCGTGGAAACGCCGTCTCTCATAAAATCAGCGAAGTTAAGCAACGTCGAGCCTAAATGGGTGACCGCTTGGGAATGTCAGGTCATGTCAACTTTTGATGCAGGTGGCATGGCCAGCGACAATATCCCGTGGAAACGCCGTCTCTCATAAAATCAGCGAAGTTAAGCAACGTCGAGCCTAAATGGGTGACCGCTTAGGAATATCGAGTCGTATCAACTTATAAGTGCAGGTGGCGCAATAGCTTACGACCATATCCCGTGGAAACGCCGTCTCTCATAAAATCAGCGAAGTTAAGCAACGTCGAGCCTAAATGGGTGACCGCTTGGGAATATCAGGTCATGTAAACTTATAAGTACGGGTAACAATGGATTACGACCATATCCCGTGGAAACGCCGTCTCTGTAAAATCAGCGAAGTTAGCAACGTCGAAACTAGTCAGTGATTAAATGGGTGACCGCCCAGTAATAACAGGTGCTGTAAGTTTAGATGTGCAAATGGTGTAACGGGATTACGGCCATAAAAACATTGAAAAACCAGTTCTCGAACGATCATCGAAACTAAGCAACGTCGAAACTGGTCAGTGACCACTCCGGAATACCAGGTGCTGTCAACTTAGATGTGAGGGTGGCGTAACGGGATTATAGCCATACCACGTTGAAACATTGGTTCACAAACTATCGCCAGGGTTAAACATCGTTGAAGACAATATTTAATAGATTCTCTGTGTATAATCTAGGATTTTATCCATACAATTTACTATAGTGTCAATTTTAAAAATTCTAAAAGATTAAAAGGTAAAAATATTCAAATATATATCATATTACCTGCGACATAAAATACAGATTTTATAAAATTTCCAGTTGCATAGATTATATTGATAATCTAGGATTTTTATTTTTGCAACTAATGTAACCGTGCCGTCAAACATGATGGTAAAGTATTTGAGAGGATTATTAGCTGTTTCCTCACAGATTATCCACTCTGAGCTTGACAAGAAAAAAATAAAAATAAAAAAAATATATATATATATATATACATATATATATATATATATATATATATATATATATATATATAGTCATCCGCAGACAGATCTGTTTCGCTGTATCACAGCTCATCAGTACGGTTAGACTCCGATTGCTTTTAATCCAGGATTGGCATTAGATTATGCTGTTCCCAAACAAAAACGAAGTGTTGAATGAAAGAACGGAAATTATGACTTAGTATGGTTACACTTTAACCATACTAAGAAATACCTCTTAGGTTCATACAACCATGGATGAAAATGCCATAACTCGTTTTAATTTTAAAAATTGCCCGTGCAAAAATTCCCTGCCACGTGAGAGTTAAAAAAAATCGTTACGTGAGCGTTCTTAAAAAGAAAAACTGTAAATGGTAAAATCAGTTATTAAAAATCGCCTGAAGACACTACTCATGGTAGAAACCTAGGTCGCGTAATAACTCGTTTACAGATGGAATCTATCTATCTATCTATCTATCTATCTATCTATCTATCTATCTATCTATCTATCTATCTATCTATCTTAGTCTGTTCAATATCTATCTATCTATCTATCTATCTATCTATCTATCTATCTATCTATCTATCTATCCACAACAGTCTTTATTATAATGGAAAAGATTGTCTTTTGTCACTCATTATAAAGATTTCTACATTAAAAATAAAAATGCCTCCCATTAAAAAACACAAAACCAACAAAAAAACAAAACAAAACAAAAACAAAAAAACGCAATACAACACAGACGTCAAAAATTGATAGTAATATTAAAGTAATTTTTACAGTTGCATCTATTAACAGGACCTAGACGAGTGACCGCTTCTGAATGCCAGACGCTGCAAGCTTATGTGTGCTGGTTGTGTAATGAATAATGGCTCGGAATTTAAAATCAGACGGTCGAGTTCCAATTACAGTCGGGTTCGTCTTACCTGCATATAGCATTGGGAAATCTTGGGAAATTCTAATTTTTTTCCTCTAGGTATGGTTTAATTAGTATAACATGCATGTGTAAATAATTAATATCTTCAACAAATATTACAATCTAAAAGTGGCAATCTAAATAACCCGCAAAAAACTTTGATAAGCCGTAAGAGATATCAATCGATATTTGCAAATGCCAAAGTTATGAAACTGCTTACGTTATTAATAAATGCGTACTATTACAAATTTGAAAATGGTTATAAGTTCTTTAACCTCCCTCTTTTTTGGGGAATGGACCACTTAATTTAAGTAGTATCGATTAAAACAACCCGTTCTGTTGATTCATTTATTTCTTACTGTGTTTTTTTTTTTCAATTTAATTTTTGACTGATCTATTTTAACCATTTTTTTTCCGAAAAATCTGGCGTTTAATGTTCCCTGTTGTTTATCCAACTCCACCGACACGTGTCACTCACAACAGAAACAACAAATTATGGTTACCAGCAGACAACACAAGCAAACGTCAGACATGTTTGATTATATACTACAGGATTTGCGCTCTGTATTTTCCCTCGCTTATGATCAGAAAATACAATAAAAATGAAAATAAATAAATAACGATTCGCCTTTCGAAAAAGATTAGAGGAACGCTTCAATTACATGAAAATAGATATTTAAAGGGAAACCCCTTCCAAAATAATTGAAAAAATATGCAAATTGGGATTGTGAAAGTAATTAAAAATAAAAGTATCAACACCAAAAGTAATTTAGTTAAAAATAACAATACACCAACCAAAATCAGTTTTAAGTAATTGAAAATAAAAATGCACATACCTAAATTAGTTTTAAGTAATCTAAACTTATTTATAAATGGAACTTTGTCTGTGTGTGTGAGTGTGCGTGCGTGTGTAAGTGTGTGTGTGTGTGTGTGTCCGTTACCTATAAACTCCGAAACGGCTGAACCGATTTTCTTGAAAATTTACACAGATGTACTATAAGCGTCTGCGAGTGTTCTTAGCTATGTTTTGTGTCGCGGTATCCCCGATAAATATCGAAAATCGATAATCGAAAAAATCGGGTTATAGAAAGAGTGGTCCGATTTTAATCAAATTTGATACACTCATAGACAAAGACATAAGAAACGATATTCAGAAGTTTCAAGGTTGCAGTTCTTACAATAGTGCAGAAAATCGATTATATATATATATATATATATATATATATATATATATATATATATATAAGGCAAGATGTTTGTGTGTGTGTCTGTTTATCTGTCTGTATGTCCTTTATACAAATCCACAATTTTTATCCGATTCTCACCAAACTTCACACAGATATTCTTTAGGCTGAGTCTGAGCTCTAGGCCCATGGATTAGTTTTAAAGCTTTCATTACACTTGAGCAACGCCGGGCTATACTGCTAGTATATATATAATTTGGAAATTAGCTATTTCCACAACCTAGGTTTCAACCTTTCGGTATCTTCGGGTAATTTATAATAACTCATTTTCTAACGCTTTTTAAAGGTACAACAGTGATTTTTACGAACGCACGACTGGGATTTTCAAACAACCGAAAACTTTCAAAATTGGAGGAGTTATTTAAGGATCTTAAAACACTTTCATCCAGGCTAGTATGATCCTAATATTTATCAGTAGATGTGATTACTAGAAATCGAAATATTATTTGGTTCAACCCACCGTTTAATTTAAATTAAAATCCAAAATAAAGCAATTTTTTTTTAAATTAATAAATAAACACTTCCCCAGAAACTTAGAATTAAATAAAATTTTCTGTAAGAATTCTGTCAAATTAAGTTATAGATGTTAGTCAGTTAAGTGCCATACGTGAAACACGCTTGGGCGATCATGTCTCGAAAGAGACATGACTGACTGGGCAGAAGATTATCCCGCAGTAGGTTGCCATTGCTTTCTGCGGTAAACTGCTTGCCGACCAAGGCTATAGAACCCAATCTGTCCTTTTATTTGACTCATAACAAGAGGGAGAAGAGATGTATTCTATTATTACGTAATAATTAGTGGGTGATCAGTTTATTACTTAATAACAACAGAAAACCGATCCCCCACTTTATGACCAGAAGTCAATCATGATTCCACCTATTATATTAAGACAGTCAGTTAAGTGTCATACGTGATACACGCTTGGGCAATCATGTCTCGAAAGAGACATGACTGACTGACTGGGCAGAAGATTATCCTGCAGTAGGTTGCCATTGCTTTCTGCGGCAGACTGGTTGCCAGCCAAGGCTATAGAACCCAAACTGTCCTGTTATTTGACCCATAACTGGAAGGAATAGACGGATTAATACCTTTCCCAAGGGTATTTGAGCGTAAGTGAATGCAATGAATTCGGCTGGAATTCGAACTCGGCTCCTCGATTTCTCGTTCCGAGCCGATATCCACTGCACCACAACGCACATCCTAGATGTATAGATAATAGATGAGCTAGTCATTTAGAAAATTACATAAAAGAAACGCCAAAAACCTAAATGATATCGTGCAACATCACTAATAATGTAACTGTAGGGACAAAAACAAATGCCCACTTGACAGACTTTGTAAGAGAGAAGAGATGATATGCAAAACAGACGTACATGATAGAGATGGACAAAGAACAATATATTTGGTGTCTACAAAATAAATTTTTAAAAACAGATGGAATAATCACAAATCTAGATCTATCTATCGCCCGGTTTACACTCCACCCATGTCTATTGAACAGGTTAAGAGGCTCATCCCTTGTTCCCTGTTTAGGATGTGGTTTCCGGCTTTCTCTTTTCCAATCTTCTCACTTTGTTTTTTTTTTTCAATTGGAGTAGATAGATCTATCCATCGCCCGGTTCACACTCCACCCACGTCTATTGAACAGGTTAAGAGGCTCCTTCCTTGTTCCCTGTTTAGGATGTGGTTTCCGGCTTTCTCTTTTCCAATCTTTTCACTATTACGTAGCCCCCTGCACATCAGTGGCGTTACCGCCTTGCTCGGGGTGATACGATTAAAAAAAAAAAAGCTGGAAAACCTTAGAAATTTTACCAAACTGGCTAACCACATCTGGAAATTAAAATCAAAAAATGGAATAGACCTTGATATAACAGGAAGTGTAGTAAAATAAATTTTTTTAAAAAAAGCCAAAACTTACAAGGGTGGTGATGTCTACAGATTGTGCCAGGAAGAAAAGTTACCCTTCATGTTGTTTCCAAATCGAAAAAATTACTGAATGAAAGATCAGAAGTAATGTCCAGATGTAATCACATCTATAAATACATCTTAGGATCATACAAACCTGGATGAAAGTGTTTTAATCAGTTTTTATGCGTATAATACTTATATTATAAGTAACGTTGTACGTTTGAAAAACGTTGTAAAATCATTTATTATAAATTACCTGAAGATATCGAAAGGTTGAAACCAAGGCTGCGTAAAAAACTGGTTTCTAAATGAAAACTATTCAAAATTGTTTATAAAAAGAACAGTTTATTCATGCTTTAACACGTGCAACATTAAAACAAAAATCCGTTTTGTATAATTTTTACGTTCTAGTGAACGCTAAGCAATTTGTCAGTTGTTATATTTGAAGCAAAAAGAAAATTTATATTAATTTTTATCAACACAGTTTCGCAGTTATTTTATGTTGCCACAACTCACACCACTGAAGATGATCTCGGAAGGAGATTGAAAGTACTTGGGAACATTAAGAAATGAATAATAAAATCAACCGTCAAAGTTACAGCGCATTTCTTACATCTTGCAATTATGATACACGAATGATTATGCGTGAGTATGAACGGATTTTATTAAAAATAAGCAGACTCAATGTTTGCAATTTATTTAATCTGACATGCCTAAAAGAAAGTTTGTTGCCTAAATAAACACACACACACACACACACACACACACACATATATATATATATATATATATATACATATATATATATATTGTAAAAATGTACTCACTTATGATCTGAGATTAAGGACAGGATGGTTAAATAAAATGAAGACAAGTTTAGGGTCTGTAATGTGATAGATACCGACTTGGCAGACCACCTGCAGTCTCTCTCCCACCGGCGAGACGTGGCTTCCCTGTGTCTCTTCTATAAATACTTTCACGGCTTCTGCTCCGATGAACTTAGATCACTGGTGCCCCCTATATACGAATTTGCACGAGATACTAGATTAGCAACTAGATCCCACCCTTTTACAGTGAAACCGATAAAATGCAGCCGTAACTTCTACTCCAACAGTTTCTTTCCTCGCACTTCCCGACTGTGGAATTCTCTTCCAAACGATTGCTTCCCCGACGGCTACAATCTCCAGGAGTTTAAATGTAAGGTCAATACACACCTCCTAACATACTAATCTGCTCCCATTCTATCAAGCACTCTTCCCATCTGCCCGACCCTCATCCTCGCTATCCTTACTCATCTGTCACCTTTCTCCTGACATTCCCTATGTCTATCCACTCCTTCTCTTTACCTTCCCCTATGTAGCCCCATGCGCAATAGTGGCAGTGGAATGCCTTGCTTGGGGTGAGATGATTAAAAAAAAAAAAAAATTTCCATGTCGACAATTTGTAAAAATATACTCAGTAAAAATATTGTCGACATGGAACTTGTCTTTATTTTATTTAACCATCCTGTCCTTAATCTCAGATCATAACTGAGTATATTTTCACAAATTGTCGACATGGAATTCATCTTTATATTATTTAACTATATATATATATAGTTAATATATATTTATATTATTTAACTATATATATATAGTTAATATATATTTAACTATATATATATATATATATATATATATATATATATATTTCAGTCACATTTTTTCGAGTGTGTGCGGGAGGGGTGGCTATTTGGCTATTTTGCCGGTCCAGGTAAAATCAGCAGACATGATTTTAAGCTTATTCTACCGGTTTCAGTGAAATAGACACGCAGGCCATTTTGCCGGTAAATATTTTCATTATTATGAAGGCAGTATAGTTAAAAATAACAACCCACGTATTTAGCACATTTTCACCATCAATTGCTAAGACAATTTAAAAGGAAATTAACCACCAATTGTTAAAACACAAGTTAAAATCATTTATTCATTATCAATTATTAAAAGAAAAGTCATTGAATATTTTAAGCGCTTCAGGTATAACAGTCTCTGCAGAGTCAAAAGTTATCGCTGAGCATGGTCCTCTTGCCAATACACTTCAAACACTAAAGACAACAGTCACAAAACCAAAGTCCTGCTAACACAGCTCACACAATCACTCAAATTTGACGATCTCAAATATAATATATTTTTAGTTCTAAAACATTGTATTTATTTACCGGTAAAATAGCCTTGGTGTATAAGTTATCAGAACGGGCAAATTAGGTTATCGGTAGGGGCAAATTAACCTTGGTGTTTAGATTACCGAAACCGGAAAATAACCTTGGTGTCTAGGTTTTCGGAACCAGCAAAATAGCATTCGTGTCTAGGTTACCCGAACCGGCAAATAGTTTTGGTGTCTAGATTACCAAAACCGGAAAATAGCCTTGGTGTCTAGGCTACCGAGACGGGCAAAATAACCTTGGTGTCTAGGTTACCGGGACGAGCAAATTAGCCTTGGTGTCTAGGTTACCGGGACGAGTAAATTAGCCTTGGTGTTTAGGTTACTGAAACTAGATAATAGCCTTGGTGTCTAGGTTACCCGGACCGACAAAATAGATTTGGTGTATAGGTTACCCGGACCAGCAAAATAACTTTTGTGTCTTAGTTACTTGGAGCGGCAAAATAGCTTCGGTATTCAAGTTACCCGGACCGGCAAAATAGTTTATTTGTTTTTCTTTTACTGTATTGGTTATATTAGTTTGCTATGAATATATTTACATTTTAGCACTTTAAAAATAAGCGTTTTTTCTTACCTAGGACAATATGATTAATTCTATATATAAAAAAGCTCGATGTCTTATACATAAAAATAACCAATGCTTTTGAAAAATAACATAAATATCACCGTTATTTTCTGTGAGTGTCACGCTAGCTTCCATGGGATGTTTTTATTTTTATGATTTAAAAATCTGAATTCTTTCTAACACAGGATAATATAATTAGTTGAATATATAAAAAATCCTAGATCACCCAGGAAGAAAATTTAAACAAAACGATCAGAAATTTAACTAAATTCATTTTTGACATTACCAGCCGTGTTATCTCCGTTTCGATCAGTTTTATGATTAAAAAAACATCATAAATCATCTAATCTAAATCTAAACTTATTTATAAAGAGAAATTTATCTCTGTGTGTGTATGTGTGTGTGTGTGTGTGTGTGTGTGTGTGTGTGTCTGTGTGTGTGTGTCTGTGTGTCTGTGTGTGTCTGTGTGTCTGTGTGTGTGTGTGTATCCGTTACCTATAGACTCCAAAACGGCTGAACCAATTTTCTTGAACATTTACACAGTTTTACTATAAGCGTCTGCGAGTGTTCTTAGCTAGGTTTTGTGTCGAGGTATCCCCGATAAATATCGATAATCAATAATCGAAAAAAATCAGCTTATAGAAGGAATGGTCCGATTTTAATCAAATTTGATACACTCATAGACAAAGTCATAAGAAACAATATTCAGAAATTTCAACGTTTCAGTTCTTACAATAGTGCAGAAAAGTTGATATCGATACCCGGAAACCAAAATTTGATTTGCATCCATTCATTTTTCTTTCAGTCTACGGTTTCGCTTTAACTGGAAACAACTATTGCTTCTTAGTCTTTTGTGCCAACGTCCAAAGAGTCTGAGCTCCAGGACCATGGATTAGTTTTAAAGCTTTCATTACACCCGAGCAACGCCGGGCTATACTGCTAGTTCTTATATAAGAGAATATAAATAATTATATACATACAAATCCTAGATTCAGTTAGTCAGTTGAGTGCCGTACGTGATACACACTTGGGCGATCATGTCTCTTTCGATCCATGACTGACTAGGCAGATGATTACACTACAGAAAATTTGCGGCTAGTATTTGTATTACAAATAATCATCTACAAATTTGAAAGATTTATGCTTTTTTTACAATCTCATTTTCTAGGTCAATTTCGGATCAGAGGGATTTTTTTATTCCGGATGGGAATTGAAAATAATAATTATAACGAAATTAAACAATTACTACATATATTTTCAGTCAGTCAGTTTAATACCATACATTATATAAGCTTGGGTGATCATGTCTCTGTCAATTCATGCTTGACTAGGCAGAAGACGTTACCGCTGTAGGTTACTATTTCTTTCTGCAATAGACTGGTTGCTAGCCAAGGCTATAGAACACAATATGTCCCGCTTTTATATTTATGCCTGTGGGCAGAAGAGATGATTTCATGCCTTTCATATTTGCAAGTAAGTGAATGTAACGAACCCGGCTGAAATTCGAACTCTGCTCTCCAATTTCTCATTCCGATCCGATATCCATTACGCCACATCTACAACTCTTGCAGCTAACATTATCAATTCACTTACCAAATGAATTAACTATGGACATGATTTTTTAACGTGCTTATTTTTTTTTTAATCATATCGCCCCAAGCAAGGCGGTGACGCCACTGAGGTGCATGGGGCTACTTAATAGTAAAATGATTGGAAAAGAGAAAGCCGGGAACCACATCCTAAACAGGAAACAAGGGATGGGCCTCTTCACCTGTTCAAAATACGTAGGAGGAGTGTGAACCCGGCGATAGTTAAGTCTATTTACTCCAACTGAGGAGAAAAAAAAGTGAAAGATTGGAAAAAAAATAAAATAAAAAAAGAAAGCCGGGAACCACATCCTAAACAGAAAACATGGGATGAGCCTCTTCACCTGTTCAAAAGGCGTGGGTGAAGTGTGAACCGGGCGATAGTTAAGTCTATCTACTCCAACTGAGAACAAAAAAAAAAACAAAAAAAAGAAGGAATAATGTTACGGCAAACGAACTTTCGACTCATATTGCATAACGGGTTCTCGAATTTTGCAACTCAGCCAGTGTTGAACTAAAACCGCCTTTTTTCTTCATTCGAAAATGAAACAAGAATATTTAAGGCCGCTGAAGACGTCTTGCTGATGTCAGTATGGCTTCATTCTTTTCTATAAACAAACAAACAACAAAAGGGGGAAAGCATCCATCATGGCGACTAAGAGAAGTAAAAACGACGTTTGTTATACAATTATTACCATCATAGTGTGTCTGTTGCCGGCAGCAATCACTCTGACTTCTCAGCACGCACCTAAATGGGGTTATTGTTCTCCCCCACTTTCTAGAATAGCATGAATAAGTGTCAGAACGGGTGCCCGGGGCGCAAACAGTCGTATTTTAGGAAGTAGGGTCGAGAAATATAAGAGAAACTGGTTTAAAATAGGGTTCTTTTCGTTTTGTTTTGTTTTCTTTAATATTATACAGGCAAACACAGAGAGCTTTTAAAAGAGAGAGATCGCTAACTGTGGAAATATGCCAACTTATCCGGTCTCAGACAATTATGTAGTTTTGTAACAAAAAATAAGATCCATTCTTATTGTTAAACTTGTTATATCAACCTTTTTTTTTTCGTTTAAAAAAGAATACTTATTTGTATTTTGAGTTGTTCGGAAAGTTCATTAGGGTAATTAAGTTCATTAGGGTAATTAAGTTCATTAGGGTAATTAAAACACAAATCAAAATTATACTAATAAATATTTTATTCAACTAAATATGAAGCATTTTGTTGCACAACTTTTTCCATTTTTCCTTCAACTTAAAGATTCCATCTTCCCAGAATTTTGGTGGTTTTTTGGCAAAGAACTTATGAAGGTGTTTTTTATGCCACCCAAAGAATTAAATTTTTTTACCATTGACATTCTTTTTGCAAGGACCTCAATAAATGAAAATCCAAAGAGGAAATGCCTGGTGAATATGACGAGTGGGGTAACACATCCCAGCCAAGCTGCAACAAGTTTTGCTTGGTCGCCAAAGAGACGTGGTGTCTGGCGTTATCCTAATGCAAACATCTTTCCCGTTCGCCAATTTTGCGTGTTTTTCTTGAATTTCTGCCTTTAATTCTTCCAGTCGCGAGCAATACTTTTCAGAATCAATTGATTGGTTACTTGGCAGAAGCTTATAGTACAGGATTCCTTTCTAAACCCACTAAATGAACAACATGAGATTCTTAAGCTGAAGACCTGCTTTTGAGGTGGTTAGAGTTCGCTTATGTCACTTACCCCAGAATCTTTTTCGATGAACATTGTTGTAAACTATCCATTTCTCATCGCCCGTGACAATTTGCTTCAAAAGAGGTGCATTTCCATTGCGTTTATATAGAAAATCACAGACAGAAATGAGATTCAAAAGATTCATTTCACTCAGATCATGGGATACAAAAACATCGTAGCAAATTGAGTACCCAAGTGTTCATAGATGTTGAATTTTAACAAATTTGGTGTTTCTGCCAATTCCCGTGTTGTGTTATGTAGGTTTTTCTCAATCAATATAATGATTTGGTCGTCAGCTGTAGGGGGGTTGTCTGAATGTTCTTCATCAATAAGGCTACAATCACCAACTTTAAACTTAGCGAACCACTTCCGTAAAATTATGTCAGCTAAAACACCTTCACCGTGCACAGCATTTATCTTTTTGTTGATTGCGAAGCATTTTTGCATCAGTCCGTTAAGTGCCATACGTGATACACGCTTTGGGTGATCATGTCTCGAAAGAGACATGACTGACTAGGTAGAAGATTATCCCTTAGTAGGTTGCCATTGCTTTCTGCGGTAGACTGGTTGCCAGCCAAGGCTATAGAACCTATTATTTCACCTATAACTGGAGGGAGAACGCCGCGTTTTCGCGCGGTGATTCCTTTGACACTGTTAGCTCTCTGCCTTCGGGCGGAGAGCATTAACCCAGTCGTGGTTCCGCCGAAAGGTAGAGTCACGACTGGGCAAAATTAGGCAGATATTTTTGGCTGGGCTATATGAACCGGAGGACCCACACTAAAAAAAGTTTTGTGTCGCATTTTGCCCTAGTGGGAGGGTGAATAAATTGCATAACTGGCGGGAAGAGACGGAAGATCCAAGGGTATTTGTGCGCAAGTGAATGCAAGGAATTCAACTGGAATTCGAACTTGGCTCCTCAATTTGTCGTCCCAAGTCTATATCCACTGCACCACCGCTCACATTTTTGCATCAGATGTCTAAAATGCACCTTATAATCTTCCATTTTAATAGGGATGCAAAATTGGCACGAATTAAGTAATTTTAAACATTCTTTGTCAAGAGATAGTTTGCTCTAATCGGAAATGTAAGCATATTATATCGGTTGATAGATTTGACGTGTTCTAACGTGTTCTAACGTGTTGGTTGTTTTGTTTTTATGGTAAATCAACCTTTGCGGTTCATTTATTGCCAACTAAACTTTATTTATTTATTGCTGGTAATACCTTTTTCTTTCAACAATTTATTGTTGTTTATATAAGTTTTTGTATTTAGTAATACATTTTTCTTTTCGAGTATCAAGATTCATTGGGATTTTTTTTAAGGGCAGGGTCCCCAAGTCCTACCCTTGTTATTTAACCCATAACTAGAGGGAAGCGACGGATTAATACCTTTCCCAAGGGTACCGGTGCTTGAGTGAATGCAGGGTATTCAACTGGAATTCAAATCGGCTCACTGATTTCTCTTTCCAAAGAAGATATTCACTGCACCACAACGCACATTCGTCACTATATGCTTACAACACCTGGTATTCCCAAGCGGTCACCCATCTAAGTACTGACGAGGCTCAACGTTGCTTAACTTCGGTGATCGAGCGAGAACCGGTGTATTCAACGTGATATGGCAGTAAGCCCCTAACGTGTTGGAACATAAACGACTAAAAATCGGCATAAACTAATAAAACACTCACTGGACTCTTTCTATTAAAGTTAGAAAATACCGAAAGTGTAATATCAGATTCAATCCCGTATATCTGGATATTTTGGTGAGAAAGAAGTCAGTTTTCCTTCAAACGTTTATTTTCTGGTCTCATTTCGCGACAATTGTTATTTTCTTCTATTTTTCCTAAGATTTTAGGTCTTTATTTGATGAGAGATATAAAATAATTATATATCTTTACAACAGTTGGATTAGGGCTTCAAAACAGAATATTACTACCATATCTAGGTTGGGGCTGAAAAGTCGCCAATTTCTACACTTGACAGAGTTCAAAATCTTTTACACGATCTCGTGGAGAGGAAACCTATGCTTCACTCTGAAACCTTCTCCCCCGCAGACCCAAAACGTCAAGAATATCGCTATTTATATTCCAGATATCTAGATGGGCGCTCCATTCGTTAGTTCCATCAGTTCAAACAACTACAGGAGACCAAATTAGACCAAAATGGAATATTACTGTCATGTCGCGGGTGGAGCTGCTCAATCTTCATTTGCCAGCCTTGATAAAGTTCGAAATCATTTATGCAGTCTTTTAGGAGATTACTTATTTTCCAATCTACAACCATTTTCCCTACAGGCGTAAAGTTGTAGGCTCATCGATATTCTATTGCTATTACGATGCCAAATGAGCCCAAATATGTAGTTCGACTAGTTCAGAAATTTTTAGAAAGCACTCACCATGCCCCATCCACAGATAGATAGATAGATAGATAGATAGATAACAGGCTCTCTCTCTCTCTCTCTCTCTCACACACACACACACACACACATATATATATAACTGTTCTGATTTGAAAGAATAAACGAATACGTGATACATTTAATAAAAGTGAGTCGTCTGATCAATTTTTGGTGTAAGGATACGCATCAGTGGTGTCCGGCAAGGAATCCTTATGGAACAAAATATTTTATACATTCTTGTCAGCGGTACATATAATTTGCATGAAGTAAGGATATATAATATACCAGATTGCATAAGATGCTGATTGTGGTTTGGGATAAAGCCGATCGTCTTCAGTCACTCCTGGATTTAATTGCGAAAAGCTTTGAAGTTTTTAAGCCACTTTGCAATGTCACGTGCATCTGGATGTGACGTGGGATCAGCTTCACAAGAAAAACCGTAAAAGAAGATGTGGTCGATCTCTAATAAGAAGGATAATAACAAGGTTCTCCGAGAATTACAGACATAGGGATGGTGCGGTTGGTATGGATCAAGGGGCGACCAGATAATCGTGGTAAGTGACGGCTGTCTCAGAATCGAAATATAACGAGCAGAAGAAAAGAAAAAAGATGGAGAAACACACTTTAAATGGATTTAACAAAATTTAGGATTGGTTGGTTTTATTGTGAAAAAAAAAAAAAGAAAGAAAGAAAGAAAGAAAGAAAAAGAGAAAATATGAATAATCATTATTTAATTCTTTTTTCTTTCTTTTTCCGGCCTCTTCGATAGAAATATTTTTCTAGCCTACGGCAATGAAAAATATCGTCTGCGGTTTCTTTAGAAAAAAAATGGCGGGGAAACAGTTCGCAAATTAATGAATAATAATAATGAATATTACTATTATTATTAAACAAAATTATTGACGTGATTTTTCCAATACTTTTCAACATTATTTGTTGAAAAGTATTATTATTATTATTATTATGTCATTTTTCATCATATTTCGATTTCTGCTTTGGTCTCACTACCAACCAAGTCTGCGGGGTGACCTAAGGCAGGTAGTGGCGTGTTGTTATGGCTCCATTTCATGTTTTTCTATCTTCCCTATCATCCTCAGCATTACATAGATAAAGTTTTCCTTAGTGTGTGGGCTGTACTTAATAAGACAATTTTTTGTATGTCTCTTAAGCTGGGGTTTCCAGGGATTCTTTCAATGTGTTGTTTTGTTCCATTTTTTATCATTCCAAGTGCACCTACTATCACTGGCACAACTCTTGTTTTCAATTTCCACATTTTTTCTATTTCAATTTCCAGGTCTTTATATTTTGACAGTTTTTCAAATTCCTTGATTGCTATGTTACAATCCGCTGGACAAGCCATATCAATTAATAGACAAGTTTTCTCCTGGTTTTTAACAATAATGTCTGGCCTGTTTGCTTCAATTTCTCTGTCTGTGTAGATGGTGTAATCCCACAGAATGGTTACATCCTCCATTTCTGTAACCGGTGCTGGATGATGTTCATACCAGTGCCTGTTTACAGCCTTTCCATAATGTTTGCACATTGTCCAATGTAAATATTGCCCAACTCTATCGTGGCGATTTTTATATTCGTTTGGGGCAAGCACAGAACAGCCTGAGATTAGGTGGTCTATTGTTTCTTGGTGTTTATCACAAAACCTGCATTTTGGATCCATATTATTATGCATAATATTTGCCTGAAAGTTTCTCGTGAAAAGACTGGTCCTGTGCTGCAAGTACAAATCCTTCAGTTTCAGACTTTAATCCAGATGCACGCAACCATCGATGAGCATTAACTTTGTCAACATTGGATTCATTGGCACGTACTGGATATTGGCCATGCAGAGGTTTGTCTTGCCAGCGCTGTTTCATCTTTTCAAGAGCTTTATCTTTGGCTTTCATTTTCATATTTTTTGCTGCAATACATTTCCTTCTGGGTCCCAACCATGGACGTAAGCTTAGAAATGGATTCATGATATTTCCCGCTGATAATTTTTTTGTAAATTATTTTTATTATTATTTTCATCATTATCATATTTCGATTTCTACTATAGTCACACTATCTACCAAGTCTGCGGGAAGACTTAAGGCGGGTAGCAGTGTGTTTTTATGGCTACATTTCATGATTTGTTTTTCTATCTAGCGTTTCCTGGAACAATGTTCTTGGTGTGTGTTTTTAGATTTTTGTATTTATCAAGACAATTTTTTCTATATCCCTTAAGCTGGGATTTCTAGTGATTTTTCAGTGTGTCCTTGTGTTCCCATTTTTATCATTCCAAGCGCACCTACCATAATTGGTGCTATTCTTGTTTCCAGTTTCCACATTTTTCTGTTTTGATTTTCAGATTTTTATACTTCGATAGTTTTTCAAATTCCTTGAATGATGTTACAGTCCACTGAGCAAGTCATATCAATTAGTAGGTAATTTTTTCTTTTCGGTTTTTGACAATTATACCCGGCCGATTTGCTTCAATCTTCCTGTCTGTGAAGATCGTGTAATCTCATAGAATTGTGATGTCTTCTATTTCTGTAGCCGGTGCTGGGTGATGTTCATACCAGCGTTTGTTAACATATTTTCCAAAGTGTTGGCACATTGTCCAGTGTAAATATTGACCCACTCTATCGTGACGATTTTTATATCCATTTGGGGCAAGGTACAGAACATCCTGAGAGTAGCTTGTCTATGGTATCCTGATATTTGTCACAGAACCTGCATTTTGGATGCACACTATGATATTTGTCTGAAAGTTCTTAAAGTCTTCCGTTTCAGCCTTTAATTTCACTCATAACTACCAATGAGTCTTAACTTTAGTAACATCGGCTTTTTTCTGCATATTGGCCATGCAGAGGGTTTTCTTGAGAGCGTTGTTTCATCTGTTCAAGAGCTTTATCTTTGGCTTTCTTTTTCATAATTTTTGCTGCAACAGTTGGTTCTTGGATTCTGTTTTGATTTTCTACAGAATCTAACAAATGTAAATCTCGTTTGTATTTAGTCTTTCATGATTTTTTCTATCGGTTTTCATGTTGTTTAACTAATTGTGTTATTTATTCCTTTGTTATTTCCATGTATATTAGTAAGTCAATAGTTGTTGTTTTGCATGACAATTCTAGCTGAATAAAACCTCTTCAATCTTCTTTACGGGGTATGTATAGAAGGTCTGAATCAGCTTTTGGATGATGCATGTTAAGCTTAGAAAGAAGCTTGTCTTAGAATCTATTCGTCTGATGTCGTTTAGTGTTCGGTTCAAGATGCTGAAACTATGCCAACTACTAGGATGTCAAATCTATTAATGACCATAATTATGTTTAAAGAATTCAATTCACTTCTTAATATCAGTCGTACCCTTCTATAGTACTCTTTACGCACTATTTCTTTCATTTCTTTATTGTGAATTCCTTCACCCTCATTTACACCGAGGTATTTATAAGCTTCTTGCTCTAAATCTTTGTTTGTTACCCTAGGGTCTAAGCTAATAAAGAATATTTATTGTAGTTATCTTCGTAAAATTGTGACTAGGATATTTATTCTATTCTAATGTCATCAATTTAACATTTTACTGTTTTCAACAGACCTTTCAGCTTATTGTCATTTCGAGCAGTCATTCATGTAAAATAGATGGCTTATTTTCTTTCGAGATATCTTATTGACACATTCCGTCCTGTTAAGTTCATTGCTATTAAGGACGTACGAAATAGTAAAGAAGACAAAGAGTCAGTTTGAAATATTCCTCTGTTGATGTTTATTTTCACCAAACTTATAGATTCCATTTATATGATTGAGGTAAAGTGTTGTTTTACATATCGATATACATTATTTGATGAAATTGATGACAACGTGTGATACCTTGTATATAATTAAATACTTTAATATCAAGGAATGGCGTGCACTATCAAATTCCTTACAATAATCTATCTAGGCAACACTGAGATTTTTTTTTGTATTGAAGCTGTTTTCCAAGCTCTTCCTATTAATAAATAATTGTTCTTTACATCCGTAAATGTCACGCTTGCACTCTTTTTGATTAAGAGGTAGTATGTCATTTTTCTAAGAAGGAATTTGTTTTGTTAGAATAGATGTCAATAGATTGTAAATGGTGAGAAGACATGTAATTGGTCTGTAGTTGTTTTGGACATCTGTATCACCATTTCCGGATAGAAGATAGGTAATTCCTTTGGTTACCTATTTCATAATTTTAGTAAGATCAATGACCATTTCTTGAAGTTCTTTGGCTAGGTTTTTGTGTGCTGTAATTAGATAATAAAGCTAAAAGTTAGGAATTTTATCTATTCCTGGAGATGTCCAGTTGTGTGCTTTTTTGAGTGTAGATTCAAAATTATCTTCTGTAATACCTGCCCTTGTTTGTTCTGGTTTACTTTTCATCCGTTATACCATCTTGTGTAATCCAATCTGCTTCTTTCTTTAAGACAAACTAATATTTCTCTGTAATATTTCTTCATATTGGTTTCGAAGATCTTGAGAAATTTTATCTTTTTTTATAGCGCGTGATTGTTTGAGATTTCAGTTGTATTTTCTTTATTTTTTCTTTAACTCATAAGATTTCATTTACATCCCTAATTTTGTGTTTTCTTTTTACTCTTCTGTCTTGATGTGCGTTGTGGTGCAGTGGATATCAGCTCAGAACGAGAAATCGGGGAAACGTGTTCGAATTCCAGTTGAATTCATTGCATTCACTTACACACAAATACCCTTGGGAAAGGTATTAATCCGTCTCTTCCTTCCAGTTATGGGTTAAATAATAGGACAGATTGGGTTCTATAGCCTTGGTCGGCAACCAGTCTACTGCAGAAAGCAATGGCAACCTACTGCGGGAATAATCTTCTGCCCAGTCAGTCATGTCTCTTTGGAGACATGATCGCCCAAGCGTGTATCGCGCATGGCACTTAACTGACTGACTGACTTTTCTGGTTCTTACATTTGTTCCTCTTCCCAGTTCATCGAGTACTAATAATTCACTTCTAAGTTGTTCGATTTCTGTCTTTATTTTTCTTTTCCAAGGTGGATCTGTGGGGGATAGGAAATTAAGAATTAAAATCAGCCTTCTTCTTCACTTTTATAAAAATTCTCAATGATTTCTGAAATCCTGGTTTTTCTCAAACAGAAAAAGGATTGACCATGTTCTTAAAGAAAAAGTCGAAACCGGATTTCGCAAGTAGATGTTAAATTGCTTTGCTGACCAATGGGACCGACTTGCAAGACCAAAAGAGACTTGGCGATCTAGTGCGAAAAATCTAAATACTATAAAACGCTCCGGTCAGCGTCAGTCAGACAGTCAGGGATGGAAGCAGCAGAGACGACAAGCTAAAATGTAACAGGAGAAGCTTCAAGTGACCCGGACATTTGTCCTCTTTCTCCTTCTTTCTCGTGTGCTGATTCATTTTACTTCTTCTCCTTTAAAGACATTCCTACAAAAATAAACGCTAATACATACATACCTACGTACGCGTAAACTCTTTCCAACAAATTACTACAACGAACATTTAATGATACCCTTAACTCACTACTTGCTTCGCATTGAACATTAACTTCTACGAATTCTTGTTATTCTTTCCTTTTAATAAATTTCTATTTTAACATGAAAAATGTATATATTTTATTCTTACACTATTCCACTAATCCACAATTTCCAACTTGCTACCAACCTTCTGGTGAAAACTTTCCGCTGATGAAAACCTTCTGGTAGCCCCAGATAAGCTGTAGGGAGCTCGGTTATGTATGACACAAGGCCGCATTAACCATCTCCCGACGGCCACAGATCTTAATGTCTGTGAGACTGTCACGTTTTCTCTTACAGTTAGTTATTGCTGTTGTTAAAAGTCCTCAAGAAATATAATTTCTGTTATTTGGTACAGCTTTTGTTTAAGATTCTGTAGCGCCAAGCCACGAAAGAGGATGTTTTCCTCCAAGACTTAGATGCTTCATTCGCTCGAAACCCTTTTTATTCATTAATCTGAGAAAGCGGTTGAATACCGTTGACAGTTTAAACATTTCTAAGCGAGCTTGGTGCTATGACTGACATCGACATGAAAGTTTCCAGATAGTCAGTCAGACAGTTAAGTGCCATACGTGATACACGTTTGGGCGATCATGTCTCCAAAGAGACATGACTGACTGGGCAGAAGATTATCCCCTAGTAGGTTGCCATTGCTTTCTGCGGTAGACTGGTTGCCGACCAAGGCTATAGAACCCAATCTGTCCTGTTATTTAACCCATAACTAGAAGGAAGAGACGGATTAATACTTTTCCCAAGGGTATTTGCGCGTAAGTGAATACAATGGATTCAACTGGAACTCGAACTCTGCTCCCCGATTTCTCGTTCCGAGCCGATATCCACTGTACCACAACGCACATCCCTAAAGTTTCCAGATAGTATATCTCATAAAACCAGAATCTTTAACTGGTAGCCTATAGCCCGTTTAATACTCCCCTCTGGTCTTTTGAACAAGAGTAGAGGTTATTCCCTACTTTCCTGTATATGATTGGGTTTCCGGTTTCTTCGAAAGCTTGCTTCAAAGCTGTTCTTCTAAAGTTTCCGCCTGAACTCTGAAATTTGATTTACTATTTATTTATATATTTTTATCAGTAGGAGCCGATAGGTTCGCTTAACATCCGGTTCACACTCCTCCCCAGACTTTTGAAGAGGAGTAAGTGTATATCCATTTTTCCTGTTTAGTACTGGCTTTCCGATTCCTTCTAAAATCTGCTTCAACACTATACTCCTAACATCCTAGCCGGAATGGTTTTTCACAAATTATATTTTTCTCCTCCCCTAGGTGTAAAAATGTTTATACATCGTTCGGTTTACATTCCTCCAGAGTCTTTTGAACATGAGTAGAGGCTTATTCTTTATTTCCTGTTTAGTACTGGGCTTCAGATTCCTTTAAAAATCTACTTCAACACTATACTTCTAACATCCTAGTTTGAACTCTAAATTGTTTTTTACAAATATTTTTCTCCTCCCCTAATAGGTGTAGACAGCGTCAACTATCGTCCAGTTCACACTCCTCCGCAGCCTTTTGAACAAGAGTAAGAGTTTATCATTTGTTTCTTGTTTAAGATGGGTTTCCCGTTCCTTCTAAAATTTACTTCAACTCTATACTTCTAATCTCTCCACCTAAACTCTGAAATTTTATTTACTATTTATTTTTCCTTAATAAGAGCAGATAGGCATTGGAGTAGATAGACTAAACTATCGCCCGGTTCACACTTCCCCCACGTCTATTGAACAGGTGAAGAGGCTCATCCCTTGTTTCCTGTTTAGAATGTGGTTTCCGGTTTTCTCTTTTCCAATTTTTCACTCCTATGTAGCCTCCTGCACATCAGTGGCGTTACTGCCTTGCTCGGGGTGATATGATTAAGAAAAAAAAAACAGCCTTTCGTTCTGTTTACTCTCCTACCCAGTCTTTTGAACAACAGTAGAAGTTTATTCTTTGTTTCTTGTTTTTCCGGTTCCTTCTAAGATCTACATCAACTCTATACTTCTAATGTCTCCACCTAAACTCAGAAATTTTATTTACTATTTATTTATTTTTTTTTTATTAATAGGAGTCGATAGGTTCGCCTATCATACCGTTCACATGCCTCTCCGTTTTTGTTTTTTTTTAACTGGAGTAGAGGTTTACGCTTTGTTTTTTGTGTAGAAATGGGTTTCCGGTCTCTTTCTAAAGTCGTTCCGTTCCCTTTGGTCTTATGGGATATTATCGCCTAGTTTGGGGTGAAATGAGTAAAAAAAAAATAGTTTGTGTCATGTTCGTGAATTAGAAAGAAGTAGTTTGCTGAACATTCTTGAAGTTGGAAAATTCCTTAGTTTATTTTTTTAACGAGTTCTTGTGTATTTATTTATTGTTAATTCTTATGCAGTATATTAATATTTACGCGAAGACATCTGTTTTTTGTCTGCGAGTACATTTTATTCATTTGGAATTCTTCTCGGAATTCTCGTTAAAAGTCCTCTTCATTTTTGTCATCCCATTACTCTCTGTCTTTCTAGTCTTTTCAATTTTAATTCCTCGTTTGTTTTTTTTTCTGTTTTTTCTGTCTGTTTATCTTTACCTTTGTCTATGTGTGTGTGTGTGTGTGTGTGTGTGTGTGTATTTTTCTCTCTCTGTCCCTCTCCTTTTATTTTTCTCTCTGTCTCTCTCCTTTTATTTCTCTCTCTGTTCTTCTCCGTTCATTTGTTTGTCTGACTGTATTTGTTTCTTTCTTTCACTTGGTTTTTCTCCCCGTCATTCTTTTTCTTAC
>JBBBDQ010002701.1:0-32568 GCA_037127315.1 Ascarosepion bandense | reverse complement strand
AACGTGTCTACATTCCAACTTTCCAAGAGTGAAACTCTCTTTACTTCAGACTAGCAAACCCAAACTATCTCTTGCACCAATGTAAGGGGTCTACATTCCAAATTTCCAAGTGTGAAACTCCCTTTGCTTCAGACTAGCAAACCCAACCTATTTCTTACACCAATGTAAGGGGTCTACATTCCAACTTTCCAAGAGTGAAACGCCCTTTACTCAGATTAGCAAACCCAACCTATTTCTTACACCAATGTAAGGGGTCTACATTTTAACTTTCCAAGAGTGAAACTCCCTTTACTTATGATTAGCAAACAAAATCTATCTCTTACACCAATGTAAGGGGTCTACATTCCAACTTTCTAAGAGTGAAACTCTCTTTACTTCAGACTAGCAAACCCAACCTATCTCTCACACCAATGTAAGGGGTCTACATTCCAACTTTCCAAGAGTGAAACTCCCTTTACTTCCGACTAGCAAAACCAACCTATCTCTTACACCAAGGTAAGGGGTCTACATTTCAACTTTCCAAGAGTGAAACTCCCTTTACTCCAGATTAGCAAACCCAACCTATCTCTTACACCAATGTAAGGGGTCTACATTCCAACTTTCCAAGAGTGAAACTCTCTTTACTTCAGACTAGCAAACCCAACCTATCTCTTACTCCAATGTAAGGGGCCTACATTCCAACTTTCCAAGAGTGAAACTCCCTTTACTTCAGACTAGCAAACCCAACCTATCTCTTACACCAATGTAAGGGGTCTACATTCCTACTTTCCAAGAGTGAATCTTCCTTTACTTCAGACTAGCAAACCCAACCTATCTCTTGCACCAATGTAAGGGGTCTACATTCCAACTTTCCAAGAGTGAAACTCCCTTTGCTTCAGACTAGCAAACCCAACCTATCTCTTACACCAATGTAAGGGGTCTACATTCCAACTTTCCAAGAGTGAAACTCCCTTTGCTTCAGACTAGCAAACCCAACCTATCTCTTACACCAAGGTAAGGGGTCTACATTTCAACTTTCCAAGAGTGAAACTCCCTTTACTTCAGATTAGCAAACCCAACCTATCGCTTACACCAATGTAAGTGTTCTACATTCCAACTTTCCAAGAGTGAAACTCTCTTTACTTCAGACTAGCAAACCCAACCTATCTCTTACACCAATGTAAGGGTTCTACATTCCAACTTTCCAGGAGTGAAACTCCCCTTACTTCAGACTAGCAAACCCAACCTATCTCTTACACCAATGTAAGAGATCTACATTTCAAATTTCCAGGAATGAAACTCCCTTTACTTCAGACTAGCAAAGCCAACCTATCTCTTACACCAATGTAAGTGGTCTACATTCCAACTTTCCAAGAGTGAAACTCCCTTTACTTCAGACTAGCAAACCCAACCTATCTCTTACACCAATGTAAGGGGTCTACGTTCCAATTTTCCAGTAGTGAAACTCCCTTTACTTCAGACTAAATCTGACATAATGGACCTGTCTGGAACGGGTATCAATGCCTCGATCTCATTGCAGGAGCTCACAATCCCGGATTACTCACACATGATAACAAAATACGACCACCTAAATCGTGACTGTCACAGGATCGGTGTCTACATTATAGACGGGTTACCATGCACAAAAAATAAGGACTCTGATCTTCAGTACATGTGCCTCTGTGTGGAATTTATTCATAGTATCATCTTCATCTTTGCTTTATATCGTTCTCAGGATGAAGAGGCGGTAATCTTTGATCGAATATCAGAGATGATTGACAATATATTCAACTGAAATTCGTTGAAGATATTTCATTTCTCTCTGATAAAAAACAGGACTCTGATCTTTCGTATATGTACTTCAGTGTGGCACTTACTCATAGTACCATATTCATCTTTGATCTGTATCGTCCTCAGGATGAAGGGGCGGTAATCTTTGAACAAATATCAAAGAGGATGGACAATATCTTCAACTGAAATTCGTTGAAGATTTTTCATTCCTCTCTAATAAAACAAAGAGGACTCTGATCTTTCGTATATGTACTTCAGTGTGGCACTTATTCATAGTACCATATTCATCTTTGCTATATATCGTCCTCATGATGAAGGGTCGGTAATCTTGGATCAAATATCAGAGAGGATTGACAATATATTCAACTGAAATTCGTTGAAGATATTTCATTTCTCTCCGATAAAAGATGAGTACTCTGATCTTTCGTATATGTACTTCAGTGTGTTGATCAAATATCAGAGGATTGACAAAATCTTCAATGAATTTCCCTATGTCAGCTTTTACATATGTGGTGACTTCAATGTTCACCACAAAGAGTGTTTAATTCCCTCTAACAAAACTGATAAGGAAGCGAAATTTTGTAAAGATTTCTCCTTCGTTTATGAAATGACCCAGATCATTGAATAATCTACCAAATTTGCGCTATGACAGTCGGCGACCCTTTCCGCCCCTTTTCTAGCATACTACCCTGATAAATACTCAACAAAAGCTTTCCCCCCGATTGCTACGTCAGACCATTCCTTTGTCAATGTCCAGATTTCTCCTGAACCCTTGACATCCCATGATTTACCATTTCATAGATTTTTTGTTGTTGTATGAATGCAGACTGGGACAGTATTCCGTCCTTTATGAGGAAAGCTCCTATCCCAAACTTCTTAAAACACACTGCCTCCAAAACCGTTGTCCTAATCTCCGAATGTATCTTTCTGGAATGCAGTATTTCCTTCCCACACAAAATATTCCGGCAAAATACAAACAGTCAACTTTGGTTTACCCCTGAATGCGCTGCAAAATCTATCACATGGGGGGGGGGGGCTGGGTATGACGGAAAACTGCATCTGGCAGCAAGGCCTCTGATTGTGAAGTTGTGAGGAGAATGGAACCACCTCGTAATTGCTGTTGTTCCCAAGTCAACCCTGATCCAGAGTGGTAGCACCTGCTAGGGTCCCAGCTATGGACAAATAGCTAACCCCAAACTGGGGTCAAAACACTATGAAAGTATAAAAATACACTTTTATATAAATATGTACATAAAAATAGACTTTTGTAGAAATAATATACATTTTTGAAGGAAAGATTTTACCAACAAATCGTTTTTGAAGGAAACATTATTACTATAAAACATTTTTAAGGAAAACATATTCTCAGCAAAACATTTTTAATACAAAACTAGAACACGTTTTTAGTTTTCTAAAATAAAAAAAGAATAAAAAGAAATTCATTAAAGTCTGACTAAATCAAGCTTCTTACTATAACCGAACATTAAAAATACTTTAATATTCCACTTTATTGGCATCTCCGCTTCTAACAAAGTAATTTAACCACTGCACGAAGGAAAAATATTCCCCAGGCATGTGGAAGGTGACAAGGGTATGCCCAGTCTTCAACAACGCGGTTGCCAATACTCACCCCTTGCCAGTATAAACCCATTAGTCTCTTCAGTATCACCAGTAAGCTTTATGAGGTCTTAACCAACAAGTACTTGCATAGGAACAACCTATTGTCCGACGAGCAGTATGTGTTTCGATTAGTTTGACCTCCCTTCTCTTCTCTCTTAACGATTAGCTGATCTCTCTTCTGATTTAACATTAACTTCCCAGTGGGGTAAAAACTGGTTGGTTACATTCAATGCTTCTAAAACTAAACTGATTACATTTAATCACCGCCGATTAGACCACGAACTACCCCATTCACGATGAACTTGATCTCTCATCAAGAAGGCCCCGTGGCTTGAGAGGATATGGAGACTCAAACTTAAATAGAACACCTATATACGGTCTGTTGTTAAAAATGCAGATAAAATGAACGACTTTACTGCGTCATTAAGTACGTTTCCTGATGTTACCCTATAACTTAATATGAAGTAGATCAGGTCGAAAATAGAATTTAGGAAGGGTCATCCCAGACCTCATTTATCAGTTTAAAAGCATCTCTGAGTCCCTGTTAGAGAAGAATTTTATTCCACCTACCAGCCTCTTTCTCATAGTTGGGATGTAGCAAGTCTATTTGGCCTGGTGTCGTAATTAGCTAAGAGATTATATCAAGTATAGCGTTACTAAGTTTGTTTCTAAATTTAAGAATAATAAATTCAATAACGATGAACAGATTTCCCTCGAGGAGGCAATGTGCCTTGAGAGAATATAAGGCCTCAGTTCAAGTGTAACTCTTATACACGATCCATCGCTAAAGATGCAGGTAAATTTATCGGTTCCCTGTAGCGTTCTCGTAAGTTCCTGACTCGTCATGTCATCCACTACCTTTATAAGAGTCAGATCAAGCAGGAAATGGAGTACTGTTGCTATATTTGGGCGGGAGATGTCCAGCTCTTGCTTTCCAGCCTTGGTAGGGCATATAAACATCTCGGAGTAATTGTTGGAAAATAATTATTTTCCATATTCCAACCTCTTTCTCACAAATGAGATATAGCGAGTCTCTTACTGCTCTATCACCACTTCCATTTTAAAGTACTCATTCTTTAGTTCTTCCGGGTCTAACCTTCACAACGATGTCACTTACATTCCCGTAGCAAGCTATCCACGTTCCCTCCATATTATATCGACGAGAAGATTGATTCACTCAAACAGCTTCTTCCCGTGAACCACTGCCCTGTGGAACAGACTCCCAAGAGGATATTACTCTGATCCCTACAACCTGTTCTAGTCAAACGTTATCTTACCTTTCTAGCCATAGGAAACACTCCTTAACTTAGCAACCTACCTTGAGTGGCTCTGGGCCATGAATAGGCTTAACGTTATTGTAAAAACAAGAGGAAAAGAGAAAAAGCTAAGGAATGAGTATAAAGTGAAGTAAGGAAAAAAAACGAAGAAAAGAGTAATCACGACACCCTATACGTACGCACATACGCAAAAACAGGCGCACACGCGCGAACGCACATCCACATAATGAGTGCATAGAAAAGAAAACCGATATATATATAAGCAGTCGATTGCTAATGCACATTGAAGAGTGGACGGACGTGTTTGTCGACGAAACTCCGGAGTTAGGATACTGAAGGTAACATCATTCAGCTAAGTGACACATTTTAATTATATATATATATATATGAAAGTAGCTAAGCTAGAGATCCAACGAACCTAGCAAGGTTTTTTTTTAATCATATCACCCCGAGCAAGGTGGTAACGCCACTGATGTGCAGGGGGCTACGTAAGAGTGAAAAGATTGGAAAAGAGAAAGCCGGAGACCACATCCTAAACAGGGAACAAGGGATGAGCCTCTACACCTGTTCAATAGACGTGGGTGGAGTGTGAACTGGGCCATAGTTAAGTCTATTACTCCAATTGAAAAAAATAAAAATGAAAAGAGTGAAAAGGTTGGAAAAGAGAAAGCCGGAGACTACATCCTAAACAGGGAACAAGGGATGGGCCTGTACACCTGTTCACCAAATTGGATCTTCAGGACAAGTTACTCGTCTCGGTTTTTTTTCTTTCGACTAGTACTTTGACTAATGTTCAAATGCTTAGTTCGTTTCTTTTTTTGTTTCCATTTTTTCCCCTCCGGGTTTGTACTCGGTGGGTTTTTCGAGACGTTTTCAAAAACAAATTTACAGTTATATATATATATATATATATATACATATAACGAAGAATGCTTGGTAGAACACTTAGTCAGGTAAATTCCGATAGAGACGAACTCAAAAGAACTCAATGTTAAATTTATTTATTTAATTTAACAGTGTAATATAGTTAGATGGGTTGCAATAGACGCTGATGTCGATCTAAGACGTTAAATTTAATTTCTCTGTATATTGTTCGTTCTCTTTCCATTTCTATTTCTTTTCTTTTTCTTTCTCTTCTTTCCATTTATCAATTGTCTATATTTTTCCTTTTTTTTCTCTTTGAGGTTTTTTGAATGAGCGAGGAATTGTTTTTTGTAGATTACCGTTACAAATGTCTATTCTCAATATGGACACGTGAGCGTCTGTGTGTAATGATTTTCTGGAATATTTTGAAGATTAACTGTTGTATCATTTGGATCTGATGAGCAGCAAGGTCAACCGCGAAATACGTATTACCCATGAAATTGTAGAATATCTGAGATTTCTCTTTCTCTCTTTCTCTCTCTCTCTCTCTCTCCGCGCGTTGACATCGCTACACTATTCAAATACACCAACCGAATGCGTATGTATGTGCGTACGGTTCCTATATATGTTTGGGCGGACGCGTGTGTGTGTGCCTTTGCGCACGTCAATGGGTGTACAAATATGTATATATGTCTGCGTCTCTCATGACAACAAATCCCACTTCCACAAAAATACACCAATATACGCAGCCCTACATATAGCCAATTTAACAAAAAAATAATCAGTTTGTCTGACGATCGCAAGAGCGTGAAACCCAGGGATACAAACTCACACCTATCTATATGAATCTGTCAGCTTTATCACTGATACTGAGTGCTTTCAAATAAGTACCGCGCATATATAATATATAAATAATATAATATATATAACAAATTGCATATATATATTGATATTTATAATTATATACATACACTTTTCATATATATATATATATATATATATATATAAAGCGAGAAAGAATTGCGATGGGTAAATTGTCACATTTTATATTTTTAATTTCGAGCATGTGCGTTGTTTGTTTTTTATTTTGTTGATTTCGCAGTATAGTAGGGTCAGTTGATGAGAAAAAGAGCACTATGGCACAATTTACTCACCCAGAAATTTTGAAACCGCATACTGTACTGCTACACATTCGCGCCCGAAAATCTCTAATACGAACATTTAGTGGTTGGACGTCAATCTGAAGACGATGCATATGATTTGGAAAGAGTTGGATAAGTCTAATAGGGTCTATGAAGGTTTGTCGACTAAAGCCCTAGTGATGGTGACGTTATGCCTTCATTCATCTTCCCACGGGCCTCAGACGCAACCCATAGAAGTATATTAAGTACCTTAATAAAGTATTGCTGCCCCGGGTCATAATAACTGTTCATTAAGATCTTATCTCTGGCAACAGGACTCTGCAACAAGCCACACAAGCAAGAGAACTGTCAGACAATTTCTGCTGCCGCGTTACCCCTAACATCTCGCCACCCTACTCCTAAGACTGCAGTCTCTCTTGATTATTATGTGCGAGAGACAAACAATTTCTTTGTAGCACCAATGAGAAACTGAAGTCAAGGATTATAGCATCATTCACCAATTTAAAGAAGTCGTCTGTTGGTCGTGGTTAAAACCAATGAGAAACTGAAGTCAAGGATTATAGCATCATTCACCAATTTAAAGAAGTCGTCTGTTGGTCGTGGTTAAAACCAATGAGAAACTGAAGTCAAGGATTATAGCATCATTCACCAATTTAAAGAAGTCGTCTGTTGGTCGTGGTTAAAACCAATGAGAAACTGAAGTCAAGGATTATAGCATCATTCACCAATTTAAAGAAGTCGTCTGTTGGTCGTAGTTAAAACCAATGAGAAACTGAAGTCAAGGATTATAGCATCATTCACCAATTTAAAGAAGTCGTCTGTTGGTCGTGGTTAAAACCAATGAGAAACTGAAGTCAAGGATTATAGCATCATTCACCAATTTAAAGAAGTCGTCTGTTGGTCGTGGTTAAAACCAATGAGAAACTGAAGTCAAGGATTATAGCATCATTCACCAATTTAAAGAAGTCGTCTGTTGGTCGTAGTTAAAACCAATGGCGATTTTATTGAATAAATTTACTTTTCAGTACTTCAAGATATTTTTGTGTAATTTTGCTAAATGTATTTGTTAAAAAGAGATGCCAGTGTTATTTTCATTTTTGCCTAATTTAGACGACAATTCATCCGTGTATATATATGTGCGGGTGTTTAAATTCCTAATACCTTCACAACCTACACAATCAGATATTTCATTTTTTAATTATCAGTATATTGTTATAATTTAGATTAGCATAAACTGCTTACCTATGAACCGAACAAATTGTGGTACATGAAGATCAGAATTCTGCCCATGATAAATGGCCAACTTAAAACAGTTCCAAAAACACAAGAAACGACATTAGAATAAGTATTAATATTTGCGAGAATACTGAGGAAGGTGCTGGAGAATTGAAAAGAGTTGCTGTTATGCAAACCAGTGATAACCGCATAGTAAGAATGAAAAAAATTAATGTAATAAAATAATAATTTGACAATGAAAAACTATCGCCTTTACCTTCGAGTTCTGTGACATGGGAATTATTAGAAATATGCCCACCGCAAAATTCGTGACACTGTTTCCTCGAAGAGAATCGATTGGCATTTCCTTCACAGCCGCCATACACAAAAGGTTCGCACATGTTCTTCTCTGAGTTGAAGTAGTAAGCCTCATTATACCCATAGCAAAGACCTGGGTCCTTCTTTAATTTGCAAATTGCTGAAAAAAATATATTACGAAATTTGAAAAGTTATCACGTTTATTTTTTCTGCTAAAATTAAAGAAATAAATAAAGAAAATGCACAGAAAATATTTAATCCAAAAATAGTACCCGTGAAGCTTAGAAATATTTTTTCGAGATAATACAAGAATAACAACTTAATTCAAGCAACTAAAGTAATTCAGACATACATTTTTCATGTTTTTTTTTATCTTCCCCATCATCCCTAGCGTTACATAGACAAAGTTCTCCTTAGTGTGTGGGCTGTACTTAATAAGACAATTTTTTTGTATATCTCTTAAGCTGGGATTTCCAGGGATTCTTTCAATGTGTTGTTTCGTTCCATTTTTTATCATTCCAAGTGCACCTACTATCACTGGCACAACTCTTGTTTTCAATTTCCACATTTTTTCTATTTCAATTTCCAGGTCTTTATATTTTGACAGTTTTTCAAATTCCTTGGTTGCTATGTTACAATCCGCTGGACAAGCCATATCAATTAATGGACAAGTGTTCTCTTTCTGGTTTTTAACAATAATGTCTGGCCTATTTGCTTCAATTTTTCTGTTTGTGTAGATGGTGTAATCCCATAGAATGGTGACATCTTCTATTTCTGTAACCGGTGCTGGGTGATGTTCATACCAGTGTTTGTTTACAGATTTTCCATAGTGTTTCCACATTGTCCAATATAAATATTGCCCCACTCTATCGTGGCGATTTTTATATTCATTTGGGGCGAGTACAGAACAGCCTGAGATTAGATGGTCTATTGTTTCTTGGTGTATATCACAAAACCTGCATTTTGGATCCATATTATTATGTATAATGTTTGCCTGAAAGTTTCTAGTGAAAAAACTTTGGTCTTGCGCTGCAAGAATAAAGCCTTCAGTCTCAGACTTTAATCCAGACGCACGTAACCATCGATGAGTATTAACTTTGTCAACATTGGATTTATTGGCCCGTTCTGGATATTGGCCATGCAGAGGTTTGTCTTGCCAGCGCTGTTTCATCTGTTCAAGAGCTTTATCTTTGGCTTCCATTTTCATATTTTTTGCCGCAATAGTTGGTTCTTGGCTTCTGTTTTGCTTTTCTACAGAATCTACTAACTGTAAATCTTGTTTGTATTTACTGCCTTCTTTTATTATTGAATATTTTTTCATTCTTTCTTCATGTTGCCTTAGTAATTGTATCATCCAATCCTTTGTTGTTTCTATGTATGTTAGTAAGCCAATAGTTGTTGTCTTGTATGACAATTCCAGCTGAATAAGACCTCTTCCACCTTCTTTACGGGATATGTATAGACGGTCTACATCAGCCTTTGGATGATGCATCTTATAGTTAGAAAGAAGCTTTCTTGTCTTAGAATCCCTTCGCCTGATGTCGTTTAGAGTCCAGTTTAAGATGTTGAAACTATATTGGACAACTGGGATTGCAAGGCTATTAATGGCTATAATTCTGTTCTGAGAATACAATTCAGTTTTTAATATCATTCTTAGCCTTCTATAGTACTCTTTACGCACTACTTCTTTCATTTTGTTATGGTGAATGTTTTCACTCTCATTTACACCTAGGTATTTATAAGCTTCTTCTGGCTTCAATTCTTTTCTTGTTACGGCAGGGCCTAAGCTAATTGAGGATGTTTCTTGTATTGATCCACGTAAAACTGTAGCTTTAGCACATTTATTCAAATTGAATTTCATTCCAATGTCTTCGCTGAAGCATTTTACAGTTTGCAGAAGACCTTCCAGCTCATTATCATTCTTAGCATATAACTTTAAGTCATCCATGTAAAATAGATGGCTTATTTTATTTTGGCCTATTTTATAACCACATCCTGTCTTATTAAGTTGACTGGTTAGTGCTATTAATGATATGCAGAATAGTAAGGGAGACAAAGAATCACCTTGAAATATACCTCTTTTGATGTTTATTTCATCAGACTTATAGGTTCCATTTATATGATTGAGATAAAGGGTTGTTTTCCATATAGACATGCACTGTTTGATGAAATTGATAATGACGGGTGATATCTTGTATATATTTAAAGTCTTTAAAATCCAGGAATGTAGCAAACTATCGAATGCCTTACGATAGTCTATCCAGGCAATACTAAGATTTTTCTTTGTACTTTAGCAGTTTTCCAGGATCATTTTGTTAATCAGCAATTGGTCTTTACATCCGTAACAGCTACGTTTGCACCCTTTTTGTTCAAGCGGTAACATGTCATTACTTTCTAAGAATAAATATGTTTGTTTTGTTAAAATAGATGTTAACTATTTATATGTTGTCGGAAGGCATGTAATTGGTCTGTAGTTTTTCGGGTTGTTTGTGTCACTATTCTTGGGTAGAAGAAATATAATTCCGTTGGTCATTCATGCAGGAATTTTATTGGGATCGTCAACCATTTCTTGAAGTTCTTTGGCTAGTTTTTTATGTGCTGTATTTAAATAATATAGCCAAAAGTTAGGAATTTTATCTCTACCTGGTAATTTCCAATTGTGTGCTGTTTTTTAGTGCAAATTTAACATCTTCTTCTGTAATTCCAGCCCATGTCTGTTCTGGTTTATTTTTCATTCGTTCTATCTCTTGTGCAATCCAATCTACTTTTTTGTTATGTTCTTTAAGGCAAGCCCATATTTTTTCCCAGAACTGTGTAACTTTTTTTTGGGGGGGGGGGGGGCTGTCACTTCAATTCTGTTTTTACCTATTTCTCTGTAAAATCGGTTTGAAAAATCTGGTTTTGTCTGTAAAATCTTGCTCTTTTCTCATAACGTCTTATTCTTTGAGCCTTCAGTTGTATTTTTTGCTTTATTTTTTCCTCAATTGATAGGACTTCATTTTCATTTCTAATGTTGTATTTTCTTTCGACTCTTCTGCTTTTCCTAGTTCTTACATTTATTCCTCTAGTCAGTTCAACCAGTATTGATAGTTCGCTTCTAAGTTGTTCGATTTCTTTTTCTATTTTTCTTTTCTAAGGTGGATCTTCATGTCTGCGAGATTGCCTTGATGTTCAATTTTTTTTGTTGCAACTATTGTTGCTTCATTGAGATTTATATGAGCGTCTTCTTCATCCAAAATTAATTTGAGTGCTGCATTGTAGAGCTTAATAGGTCGGAGGTTATGCTTTGTTGGTTGTAATTTTGGGAGCTGTTCTCGTTCCTCCATTGCAATATTTTGTATTTGACTTATATGGTTCTTGATTTCTTCCTTGGCTTCTTGTATACTGTTCTTATTTTCTGTCAAATAATTATGTTCGATGTGTTCTGAACTCGTTTTATTTTCGTCTTTTAACTGACTCAGATCACACCTTTCCAGCACTTTTAAACTTACAGCATTATCTTCACACTGATTTGTGTTTACCACGGTTTCTACATTATGACCAGTGGCTTGTTTGATGTTATTACTTTTTATTTCTGATTCCGGTTCTTTTTCATATTTTGTTGATTCGTCTATTCTGGTTACAATTCTTTTTATCTCATTTATTTCAGCCTCTGTCAATCGGTTATTACGAATGATGTATTTTCCTACATTGGCTAATTTATTTTCGTCAGGATACGTTCTATTTGCTTGACCAACTTTTTCACGCCAAATGTGATATGCTTGGCGAATCATGTTTTTTTGAGGTTTGAGTAACGTTTCATGAAATGCAGTCATAACGACTTTATACTCCTCACGAGACCATTTTATTTTTTCTTTCTTTAAATATACGGTTATAGATCTAGCTGGAGAATTTTCAGGACCATCATTAGGATTATCCTGGTTGTGGGGACCTTAAGATTCATACTTTGTGTAGGAGTTTGTTCCTAGAGTAACGGTCTTTTACAAACAGGGTCCCGAAGCCTGTAGGGGATCGTTTGTGACCTCATAACGCAGTAGCCATTCACTGCTCGACACGATTAACACCTTGAATTGCGGGTTGTTGTTCGTAGTTTTCCTTCTCCTAAATGGGCTGCCAAGCGACAGCTGACATAGACGCGATTGGAATTCAAAGAGAAAGACGCTGGTTAAAAAAAAAAAAAAGAAAACCTTGGGCGTAGCAACGGCTCAGCGAAACAAAACATCACTACACTAGAATATTTTGTTAAAAAAAAAATTGTTACTACTATCACTAGTCAATTTTTCTTTTCCATTATTATTATTATTATTATTATTATTTCCTCTTATTTTTTACTTTCAGCCGGGAATTTTGCATTATTAGTGTTTGCCATCAATTTAACGTACTCAAACATTTCGTAGCAAGCAATGCGGACTTCTGAAGTCATTGGATACCGGGCGTGAAACAGATTAGCCGTGTTATTAGGTGATTTACCAGTAGCAGGATAATGACCAGTTGGAGCCTAGATTTCTACTCCACACATAACGAATCAGAATTTGATTCCTACAGTTCCACTCATTCGACGGATTTTCACTTAGGGTAATTTATTATTTCAGTGTATATTTTCACCATTGCACTAATGAGCTAGTTTATATAGCGTATTGCTTGCGATGCTTACGGATGTGCGTTGTGGCGCAGTGGATATCGGCTCGGAACGAGAAATTGGGGAGCCGAGTTCGAATTCCAGTTGAATCCCTTGCATTCACTTACGCGCAAATACCCTTGGGAAAGGTATTAATCCGTCTCTTCCTTCCAGTTATGGGTTAAATAACAGGACAGATTGGGTTCTATAGCCTTAGTCGGCAACCAGTCTACCGCTCTTGCAGAAAGCAATGGCAACCTACTGCGGGATAATCTTCTGTCCAGTCAGTCATGTCTCTTTCGAGACATGATCGCCTAAGCATGTTTCACGTATTTAACTGACTGGCTGAATATAATAGTTGAAAACATGATAAAGGCTTCTAGTGGGCATAAAGTGGGGGATTAGTTGTATATTGTTATGGAGTAATAAAGTGACCCCCTAGTAATTACTACGTAATAATATAATAGATCTTTTCCCCCTCTAGCCATGAGTCAAATAATAGGACAGATTGGTTTCTATAGACTTAGTCGGCAACCAGTCTACCGCAGAAAACAATGGCAACCTACTGCGGGATAATCTTCTGTCATGTCTCTTTCGAGACATGATCGCCCAAGCGTATATCACGTATGGCACTTAACTGACTGACTGATTGCTTCCCTAGTGATACCAACACTAGATGGATTATTTAACATAACTCAAGGAGATTTTCTCTTCGCATAGATATCTTAGCAGGGACCAAGCAGGGACTGAACACCAATTCGTAATACTTTTCTTGGTTCATTCGTGCCAGTAATCTTTTTAACTGGGCCAGCTTCAACAAGCCCAAATTATTTTATTAATTACTGTTTTCGTCATAAATAAGATCGCTTCAGGCATGTCGTATCTGCTACGAGCAGTCATTTTGAGTATAGGTAAAAGCGTGTTTCATTAGAAGTTTGCAAAATTCTATTCCCTAAAAACTATGTCTATATTTTTGAGATGAGGCATTGTAACTATTTACATCATTTGAAATGTTATCCTCATTTTTATTGTCATATTCACGACGTTTCGGCCGTTGTACGCTGCGGCCTTCTTTAGATGATACACGCTAAAATTTCAAGAAGAACCTTTTATTTAGTCAACGGATGGCTCAGTGGATAAAAGCATTAATTGGGTAATTCAAAAAGTGAGTTAACACAAAAAGTTGTGAGTTCAAGATCTGGCCAGAGCAGAGGGAACAAAAAATTTGGAAATTGAGTTACTAAAATAAGAATTAAATGTAACTGAGCTATTCCAAAAGGCATGGCATATAGAATTAGAACAATCTACACCCGCAGACTAAATAGACGGTTCAATTCAAAATTCCAACGTATATCAGATGAAGAAAGCCGAAACAGGGAAAGAAGCTCGTCAGAGCATAGTCGCGAAAATGTTTGTACAGTAGACAGAAGGAAGCAACATCTCGTTGGTTACTGAAGGCAAGATGCCAAGTTAAGACCAATAATGTTGTAGATTTTTCTTTGGATTTTGCTTCATAGCAAATCTGAGATCATCAATCGATACTTGCACCAATTGACAAGCACTTGTGATTTTGTTGTGGAATGCGTGTAGATGTTAAAGCGTCATTTTTTTTAATCGTATCACCCCGAGCAAGACGGTAACGCCACTGATGTGCAAGGGGCTACATAAGAGTAAAAATATTAGGTAGAAGACAGTGAATAGAAAGACGAACAAGTTCGAAAGGAGCAAGGGAAGGATGAGACTTCAGGTGTGATGACAGGTGCAAAGGTGGAGAGAAAGGGATATACAGGGTGGTGTAGAAAGACTGATGCGCAGGGGGCTACATAAGAGTAAAAAAAAGACTAGGTAGAAGAGAGCGAAGAGGAAGACGAACCAGTTAGAAAGGAGCAAGAGAAGGATGGAACACAGGCGTGATGACAGTTGCAAAGGTGGAGGGAAAGGAAGGGATATACAGGGTGGTGAAGAAAGAACTAGAGTCAAGTGGTTAATTGATGAGTATTGACATTGCATTTAAATTCCTGGAGGTTGTAGCCGTCAGGAAAGCAAGAATATGGAAGCGAGCTTCACATATTAGAAATATGAGATACTCACTGTGTTTGTTGCATGTTCTCTCGCATTTCTGCTTCAAGTCAAATCGATTTTTGTTTCCTTCGCATCCACCATAGATAAAAGGCTTGCAAATACGTTCGTCCATATTGTAGTACCATACACGAATATAGGCCCTGCAAGGACCTTCTTCCATAGGGAAATGACAAACATCTTTTGTCTCTTTATCTAAGCGAAGAAGAAAAAAAAAAGAAATTTAGGATAGTTCGAAAATATATACAGTGTAACCCTGATATAAGAGAGTTGCCGGGACCGGATAAAAGTTCTCTTATATCTGGGTTTGTCTTATATCCGGTTTTCTCTTATACTAAGGTTTGGACTATTTTGTGTAGGTGTGCGGCGGTAACTGAAAAAGTAAATCCCCGAGGTTTAGTGTAAAGTTTGTGGGTGATTACCAGATTATGTTCTTGAGACTTTTTGTTATCACTGTTTAAAGCAAACCTTTGAATAACGTAGAAGAGATTAGGGAGAACGTGAAGATACAGTTGATGGATTTTGCAGGCTGTTTATTATTTATTATAATTTAACTAGGTGGAATAAAAAAACTAAAATCGGGTGAGAAAAATATTATTTTGGGTTCAGATCTATTAATCGTATGTTGAAGGGACTTCAAAAAGTTTGTTTATATTCGGGGCATAGCGTTTGAATAAATATTTCTTTCTGAGAATAAAAATAAAAAATTTAGAAATTAAGAAAAATTAAGAAAAGTAAACATAGAAAATAGAAAAAAATAAAAAATGATTAAAAAATAAAATACAATAAATAAAATAAATACGCATAGATATACGTACATACAAATACAAAAAACACATTTACACATGCATGTATGCATAAACACACACATACGTATCTTTGTGGTTACCAACACTGTTTGTTTATAGATACGTAATTTAGAATAAAGCTCATTTCGTCTTTTTGCCTTGATAAAGTCCATCACAGGACGAAACGCGTAGGCGATTTAAAATACAGTTTTCCTCTTGTCTTTATTTTATTTAACCATAAGTATCTATATATCTCTTTATACATGTAGAAAAAGTGAAAATCGCTTAGGAATAAAAAAGTTATATGGATTAGTCAGGGTTTAAGTATTTAAGCAGAATTTTTTTCTATGTTCGCATGTGGTCATTAATTCACTATTTTCGTGTAATAAATTAGGTTTATTTAGGTGTTTTAAGATTATAAGTTTTTCGAAAAGACATAGATTACATCTAGTTTCTATTCCATTGTAAGATTTGTTTTTTTCGCAGTGATTTCATGGGCAATAGTTGAGTTTTTGTTGTTATTATTTAAAATCAAAAAATATTTCGAAGGAGCAGTACTATTCATGTATTTAATGATTATTGAATCTTCATTTCCATACACCTTCCGTTGATCCAAAATAGAACTTAGTATCGCTGTCAGAATGTAAATTATGCATTTGGTCATACACTGTCCGTTAAGTGGACAGGTCGTGTTTTGCGGGAGTTACAATTATTTTTTTAGTGTTACTGCTATTGTTAGTAGAGTTACTATTGTTTTGCAGGTTGGACATGTTCTTATTTAATAACTTATTGTTATCTAGTGAGACGTAAATATCAAAGTTCTTGAGGCAACTATAACTAACTTTAACATTGTTTTTATTAAAAATATGTTTTAAATGTAGAATAATTAAAAAGTTTGTGGATTAAATTTAGGAAATTTTTACCGATGTTAGTTTTGACGTTATTACTAAAAGGTTGTTTGAACCATATGATGTTACGCTTACGTGATTTCGGTATATGTCTGCCTTCTTTGCTTTTATCAGTGCATTCTATACTTACATTGTAATTACTTTTGTAGCTAAGGCATTAATATCTTTATTACTAAAAGGTTGGTTGATGGTACGTTAACGCGATTTCACTATATGTTTGCCTTCTTTGCTTTTATCTGTGTACTCTAAACTTACATTGTAATTACTTTTGTAGCTAAGGCATTAATATCTTTATTGCTAAAAGGTTGGTTGATGGTACGTTAACGCCATTTCACTATATGTTTGCCTTCTTTGCTTTTATCAGTGTATTCTAAACATACATTGTAATTACTTTTGTAGCTAAGGCATTAATATCTTTATTACTAAAAGGTTGGTTGATGATACGTTAACGCCATTTCACTATATGTTTGCCTTCTTTGCTTTTATCAGTGTATTCTAAACTTACATTGTAATTACTTTTTTTAGCTAAGGCATTAATATCTTTATTACTAAAAGGTTGGTTGATGGTACGTTAACGCCATTTCACTATATGTTTGCCTTCTTTGCTTTTATCAGTGTACTCTAAACTTACATTGTAATTACTTTTGTAGCTAAGGCATTAATATATTTATTACTAAAAGGTTGGTTGATGGTACGTTAACGCGATTTCACTATATGTTTGCCTTCTTTGCTTTTATCAGTGTACTCTATACTTACATTGTAATTACTTTTTTAGCTAAGGCATTAATATCTTTATTACTAAAAGGTTGATTGATGGTACGTTAACGCGATTTCACTATATGTTTGCCTTCTTTGCTTGTATCAGTGTACTCTAAACTTACATTGTAATTACTTTTGTAGCTAAGGCATTAATATATTTATTACTAAAAGGTTGGTTGATGGTACGTTAACGCGATTTCACTATATGTTTGACCTTCTTTGCTTTTATCAGTGTACTCTAAACTTACATTGTAATTACTTTTGTAGCTGAGGCATTAATATATTTATTACTAAAAGGTTGGTTGATGGTACGTTAACGCGATTTCACTATATGTTTGCCTTCTTTGCTTTTATCAGTGTACTCTATACTTACATTGTAATTACTTTTTTAGCTAAGGCATTAATATCTTTATTACTAAAAGGTTGATTGATGGTACGTTAACGCGATTTCACTATATGTTTGCCTTCTTTGCTTGTATCAGTGTATTCTAAACTTACATTGTAATTACTTTTGTAGCTGAGGCATTAATATATTTATTACTAAAAGGTTGGTTGATGGTACGTTAACGCGATTTCACTATATGTTTGCCTTCTTTGCTTTTATCAGTGTACTCTAAACTTACATTGTAATTACTTTTGTAGCTGAGGCATTAATATATTTATTACTAAAAGGTTGGTTGATGGTACGTTAACGCGATTTCACTATATGTTTGCCTTCTTTGCTTTTATCAGTGTACTCTAAACTTACATTGTAATTACTTTTGTAGCTGAGGCATTAATATATTTATTACTAAAAGGTTGGTTGATGGTACGTTAACGCGATTTCACTATATGTTTGCCTTCTTTGCTTTTATCAGTGTACTCTAAACTTACATTGTAATTACTTTTGTAGCTGAGGCATTAATATATTTATTACTAAAAGGTTGGTTGATGGTACGTTAACGCGATTTCACTATATGTTTGCCTTCTTTGCTTTTATCAGTGTACTCTATACTTACATTGTAATTACTTTTTTAGCTAAGGCATTAATATCTTTATTACTAAAAGGTTGATTGATGGTACGTTAACGCGATTTCACTATATGTTTGCCTTCTTTGCTTTTATCAGTGTATTCTAAACTTACATTGTAATTACTTTTGTAGCTGAGGCATTAATATATTTATTACTAAAAGGTTGGTTGATGGTACGTTAACGCGATTTCACTATATGTTTGCCTTCTTTGCTTTTATCAGTGTACTCTAAACTTACATTGTAATTACTTTTGTAGCTGAGGCATTAATATATTTATTACTAAAAGGTTGGTTGATGGTACGTTAACGCGATTTCACTATATGTTTGGCTTCTTTGCTTTTATCAGTGTACTCTAAACATACATTGTAATTACTTTTGTAGCTGAGGCATTAATATATTTATTACTAAAGGTTGGTTGATGGTACGTTAACGCGATTTCACTATGTTTGCCTTCTTTGCTTTTATCAGTGTATTCTAAACATTGTAATTTTTTTTAGTTGAGGCATTAATATATTTATTACCTAAAAGGTTGGTTGATGGTACGTTAACGCGATTTCAATATATGTTTGCCTTCTTTGCTTTTATCAGTGTATTCTAAACTTACATTGTAATTACTTTTGTAGCTGAGGCATTAATATCTTTATTACTAAAGGTTGGTTGATGGTACTTTAACGCGATTTCACTATATGTTTGCCTTCTTTGCTTTTATCAGTGTATTCTAAACTTACATTGTAATTACTTTTTTAGTTGAGGCATTAATATATTTATTACTAAAAGGTTGGTTGATGGTACGTTAACGCGATTTCAATATATGTTTTTTGCTTTTATCAGTGTATTCTAAACTTACGTGTAATTACTTTTGTAGCTGAGGCATTAATATCTTTATTACTAAAAGGTTGGTTGATGGTACTTTAACGCGATTTCACTATATGTTTGCCCTTCTTTGCTTTTATCAATTAATTCTAAACTTACATTGTAATTACTTTTGTAGCTGAGGCATTAATATCTTTATTACTAAAAGGTTGGTTGATGGTACTTTAACGCGATTTCACTATATGTTTGCCTTCTTTGCTTTTATCAGTGTATTCTAAACTTACGTGTAATTACTTTTGTAGCTGAGGCATTAATATCTTTATTACTAAAGGTTGGTTGATGGTACTTTAACGCGATTTCACTATATGTTTGCCTTCTTTGCTTTTATCAGTGTATTCTAAACTTACATTGTAATTACTTTTGTAGCTGAGGCATTAATATCTTTATTACTAAAGGTTGGTTGATGGTACTTTAACGCGATTTCACTATATGTTTTGCCTTCTTTGCTTTTATCAGTGTATTCTAAACTTACATTGTAATTACTTTTGTAGCTGAGGCATTAATATCTTTATTACTAAAAGGTTGTGATGGTACTTTAACGCGATTTTCACTATATGTTTGCCTTCTTTGCTTGTATCAGTGTATTCTAAACTTACATTGTAATTACTTTTGTAGCTGAGGCATGCTTATCTTTATTACTAAAGGTTGGTTGATGGTACGTTAACGCGATTTCACTATATGTTTGCCTTCTTTGCTTTTATCAGTGTATTCTATACTTACATTGTAATTACTTTTTTAGCTAAGGCATTAATATATTTATTACTAAAAGGTTGGTTGATGGTACGTTCACGCGATTTCACTATATGTTTGCCTTCTTTGCTTTTATCAGTGTATTCTAAACTTACATTTGTAATTACTTTTGTAGCTGAGGCATTAATATCTTTATTACTAAAGGTTGGTTGATGGTACTTTAACGCGATTTCACTATATGTTTTGCCTTCTTTGCTTTTATCAGTGTATTCTAAACTTACATTGTAATTGCTTTTTGTAGCTAAGGCATTAATATATTTATTACTAAAGGTTGGTTGATGGTACTTTAACGCGATTTCACTATATGTTTTGCCTTCTTTGCTTGTATCAGTGTATTCTAAACTTACATTGTAATTACTTTTTGTAGCTAAGGCATTAATATATTTATTACTAAAGGTTGGTTGATGGTACTTTAACGCGATTTCACTATGTTTGCCTTCTTTGCTTGTATCAGTGTATTCTAAACTTACATTGTAATTACTGTAGCTAAGGCATTAATATATTTATTACTAAAGGTTGGTTGATGGTACTTTAACGCGATTTCACTATATGTTTGCCTTCTTTGCTTGTATCAGTGTATTCTAAACTTACATTGTAATTACTTTTGTAGCTAAGGCATTAATATATTTATTACTAAAGGTTGGTTGATGGTACTTTAACGCGATTTCACTATATGTTTGCCCTTCTTTGCTTGTATCAGTGTATTCTAAACTTGTGTAATTACTTTTGCTTCAAGGCATTAACATATTTATTACTAAAAGGTTGGTTGATGGTACTTTAACATGATTTACTATATGTTTGCCTTCTTTGCTTTTATCAGTGTATTCTAAACTTACATTGTAATTACTTTTGTAGCTAAGGCATTAATATATTTATTACTAAAAGGTTGGTTGATGGTACTTTAACACTTGATTTCACCTCGTATTTTGCCTTCTTTGCTTGTATCAGTGTATTCTAAACTTACATTGTAATTACTTTTGTAGCTGAGGCATTAATATCTTTATTACTAAAAGGTTGGTTGATGGTACGTTAACGCGATTTCACCTATATGTTTGCCTTCTTTGCTTGTATCAGTGTATTCTAAACTTACATTGTAGTACTTTTGTAGCTAAGGCATTAATATATTTATTGCTAAAGGTTGGTTGATGGTACTTTAACGCGATTTCACTATATGTTTGCCTTCTTTGCTTGTATCAGTGTATTCTAAACTTGTGTAATTACTTTTGTAGCTAAGGCATTAATATATTTATTACTAAAAGTTTGGTTGATGGTACTTTTAACGCGATTTCACTATATGTTTGCCTTCTTTTGCTTGTATCAGTGTATTCTAAACTTACATTGTAATTACTTTTGTAGCTAAGGCATTAATATATTTATTACTAAAGGTTGGTTGATGGTACTTTAACGCGATTTCACTATATGTTTGCCTTCTTTGCTTGTATCAGTGTATTCTAAACTTACATTGTAATTACTTTTGTAGCTAAAGGCATTAATATATTTATTACTAAAAGGTTGGTTGATGGTACTTTAACGATTTCACTATATGTTTGCCTTCTTTGCTTTTATCAGTGTATTATTCTAAACTTACATTGTAATTACTTTTGTAGCTAAGGCATTAAAATATTTATTACTAAAGGGTTGGTTGATGGTACGTTAACGCGATTTCACTATATGTTTGCCTTCTTTGCTTGTATCAGTGTATTCTAAACTTACATTGTAATTACTTTTGTAGCTGAGGCATTAATATCTTTATTATAAAAGGTTGGTTGATGGTACGTTAACGCGATTTCACTATATGTTTGCCTTCTTTGCTTTTATCAGTGTATTCTATACTTACATTGTAATTACTTTTTTAGCTAAGGCATTAATATATTTATTACTAAAGGTTGGTTGATGGTACTTTAACGCGATTTCTATATGTTTGCCTTCTTTGCTTGTATCAGTGTATTCTAAACACATTGTAATTACTTTTGTAGCTAGAGCATTAATATCTTTATTACTAAAGGTTGGTTGATGGTACGTTAACGCGATTTCACTATATGTTTTGCCTTCTTTGCTTTTATCAGTGTATTCTAAACTTACATTTGTAATTACTTTTGTAGCTAAGGCATTAATATATTTATTACTAAAGGTTGGTTGATGGTACTTTAACGCGATTTCACTATATGTTTGCCTTCTTTGCTTTTATCAGTGTATTCTAAACTTTTGTGTAATTACTTTTTTAGCTGAGGCATTAATATCTTTATTACTAAAAGAGTTGGTTGATGGTACTTTAACGATTTCACTATATGTTTGCCTTGCTTTGCTTGTATCAGTGTATTCTAAACTTACATTGGCAATTACTTTTTTAGCTGAGGCATTAATATCTTTATTACTAAAGGTTGGTTGATGGTACTTTAACGCGATTTCACTATATGTTTTGCCTTCTTTGCTTGTATCAGTGTATTCTAAACTTGTGTAATTACTTTTGTAGCTGAGGCATTAATATCTTTATTACTAAAGGTTGGTTGATGGTACGTTAACGCGATTTCACTATATGTTTGCCTTCTTTGCTTTTATCAATTAACATTCTATACTTACATTGTAATTACTTTTTTAGCTAAGGCATTAATATCTTTATTACTAAAAGGTTGGTAGATGGTACGTTAACGCGATTTCACTATATGTTTGCCTTCTTTGCTTTTATCAGTGTACTCTAAACTTACATTGTAATTACTTTTTTAGCTAAGGCATTAATAACTTTATTACTAAAAGGTTGGTTGATGGTACGTTCACGCGATTTCACTATATGTTTGCCTTCTTTGCTTTTATCAGTGTACTCTAAACTTACATTGTAATTACTTTTTTAGCTGAGGCATTAATATCTTTATTACTAAAAGGTTGGTTGATGGTACGTTAACGCGATTTCACTATATGTTTGCCTTCTTTGCTTTTATCAGTGTATTCTAAACTTACATTGTTATTACTTTTTTAGCTAAGGCATTAATATCTTTATTACTAAATGGTTGGTTGATGGTACGTTAACGCGATTTCACTATATGTTGGCCTTCTTTGCTTTTATCAGTGTACTCTAAACTTACATTGTAATTACTTTTTTAGCTAAGGCATTAATATTTTTATTACTAAAAGGTTGGTTGATGGTACGTTAACGCGATTTCACTATATGTTTGCCTTCTTTGCTTTTATCAGTGTACTCTAAACTTACATTGTAATTACTTTTGTAGCTAAGGCATTAATATCTTTATTACTAAAAGGTTGGTTGATGGTACGTTAACGCGATTTCACTATATGTTTGCCTTCTTTGCTTTTATCAGTGTATTCTATACTTACATTGTAATTACTTTTTTAGCTAAGGCATTAATATCTTTATTACTAAAAGGTTGGTTGATGGTACGTTAACGCGATTTCACTATATGTTTGCCTTCTTTGCTTTTATCAGTGTACTCTAAACTTACATTGTAATTACTTTTGTAGCTAAGGCATTAATATCTTTATTACTAAAAGGTTGGTTGATGGTACGTTAACGCGATTTCACTATATGTTTGCCTTCTTTGCTTTTATCAGTGTACTCTAAACTTACATTGTAATTACTTTTGTAGCTAAGGCATTAATATCTTTATTACTAAAAGGTTGGTTGATGGTACGTTAACGCGATTTCACTATATGTTTGCCTTCTTTGCTTTTATCAGTGTACTCTAAACTTACATTGTAATTACTTTTGTAGCTGAGGCATTAATATCTTTATTACTAAAAGGTTGGTTGATGGTACGTTAACGCGATTTCACTATATGTTTGCCTTCTTTGCTTTTATCAGTGTACTCTAAACTTACATTGTAATTACTTTTGTAGCTAAGGCATTAATATCTTTATTACTAAAAGTTTGGTTGATGGTACGTTAACGCGATTTCACTATATGTTTGCCTTCTTTGCTTTTATCAGTGTACTCTAAACTTACATTGTAATTACTTTTGTAGCTAAGGCATTAATAACTTTATTACTAAAAGGTTGGTTGATGGTACGTTAACGCGATTTCACTATATGTTTGCCTTCTTTGCTTTTATCAGTGTATTCTAAACTTACATTGTAATTACTTTTTTAGCTAAGGCATTAATATCTTTATTACTAAAAGGTTGGTTGATGGTACGTTAACGCGATTTCACTATATGTTTGCCTTCTTTGCTTTTATCAGTGTATTCTATACTTACATTGTAATTACTTTTTTAGCTAAGGCATTAATATCTTTATTACTAAATGGTTGGTTGATGGTACGTTAACGCGATTTCACTATATGTTTGCCTTCTTTGCTTTTATCAGTGTACTCTAAACTTACATTGTAATTACTTTTTTAGCTGAGGCATTAATATCTTTATTACTAAATGGTTGGTTGATGGTACGTTAACGCGATTTCACTATATGTTTGCCTTCTTTGCTTTTATCAGTGTACTCTAAACTTACATTGTAATTAATTTTGTAGCCGAGGCATTAATATCTTTATTACTAAAAGGTTGGTTGATGGTACGTTAACGCGATTTCACTATATGTTTGCCTTCTTTGCTTTTATCAGTGTATTCTATACTTACATTGTAATTACTTTTAGCTAAGGCATTAATATCTTTATTACTAAAAGGTTGGTTGATGGTACGTTCACGTGATTTCGCTATATGTTTGCCTTCTTTGCTTTTATCAGTGTATTCTAAACTTACATTGTAATTACTTTTTTAGCTAAGGCATTAATACCTTTATTACTAAAGGTTGGTTGATGGTACTTTAACGCGATTTCACTATATGTTTGCCTTCTTTGCTTTTATCAGTGCATTCTATACTTACATTGTGATTACTTTTTTAGCTAAGGCATTAATATCTTTATTACTAAAAGGTTGGTTGATGGTACTTAACGCGATTTCACTATATGTTTGCCTTCTTTGCTTTTATCAGTGTATTCTAAACTTGTGTAATTACTTTTGTAGCTGAGGCATTAATATCTTTATTACTAAAAGGTTGGTTGATGGTACTTTAACGCGATTTCTATATGTTTGCCTTCTTTGCTTTTATCCAATTTATATTCTAAACTTACATTGTAATTACTTTTGTAGCTGAGGCATTAATATCTTTATTACTAAAGGTTGGTTGATGGTACGTTAACGCGATTTCACTATATGTTTGCCTTCTTTGCTTTTATCAGTGTATTCTATACTTACATTGTAATTACTTTTTTAGCTAAGGCATTAATATATTTATTACTAAAGGTTGGTTGATGGTACTTTAACGCGATTTCACTATATGTTTGCCTTCTTTGCTTGTATCAGTGTATTCTAAACTTACATTGTAATTACTTTTGTAGCTGAGGCATTAATATCTTTATTACTAAAAGGTTGGTTGATGGTACGTTAACGCGATTTCACTATATGTTTGCCTTCTTTGCTTTTATCAGTGTATTCTAAACTTACATTTGTAATTACTTTTGTAGCTAAGGCATTAATATATTTATTACTAAAAAAGGTTGGTTGATGGTACTTTAACGCGATTTCACTATATGTTTGCCTTCTTTGCTTTTATCAGTGTATTCTAAACTTACATTGTAATTACTTTTTTAGCTGAGGCATTAATATCTTTATTACTAAAAGGTTGGTTGATGGTACTTTAACGCGATTTCACTATATGTTTGCCTTCTTTGCTTGTATCAGTGTATTCTAAACTTACATTGTAATTACTTTTGTAGGCATTAATATCTTTATTACTAAAAGGTTGGTTGATGGTACTTTAACGCGATTTCACTATATGTTTTGCCTTCTTTGCTTGTATCAGTGTATTCTAAACTTACATTGTAATTACTTTTGTAGCTGAGGCATTAATATCTTTATTACTAAAAGGTTGGTTGATGGTACGTTAACGCGATTTCACTATATGTTTGCCTTCTTTGCTTTTATCAGTGTATTCTATACTTACATTGTAATTACTTTTTTAGCTAAGGCATTAATATCTTTATTACTAAAGGTTGGTAGATGGTACGTTAACGCGATTTCACTATATGTTTGCCTTCTTTGCTTTTATCAGTGTACTCTAAACTTACATTGTAATTACTTTTTTAGCTAAGGCATTAATAACTTTATTACTAAAAGGTTGGTTGATGGTACGTTCACGCGATTTCACTATATGTTTGCCTTCTTTGCTTTTATCAGTGTACTCTAAACTTACATTGTAATTACTTTTTTAGCTGAGGCATTAATATCTTTATTACTAAAAGGTTGGTTGATGGTACGTTAACGCGATTTCACTATATGTTTGCCTTCTTTGCTTTTATCAGTGTATTCTAAACTTACATTGTTATTACTTTTTTAGCTAAGGCATTAATATCTTTATTACTAAATGGTTGGTTGATGGTACGTTAACGCGATTTCACTATATGTTGGCCTTCTTTGCTTTTATCAGTGTACTCTAAACTTACATTGTAATTACTTTTTTAGCTAAGGCATTAATATTTTTATTACTAAAAGGTTGGTTGATGGTACGTTAACGCGATTTCACTATATGTTTGCCTTCTTTGCTTTTATCAGTGTACTCTAAACTTACATTGTAATTACTTTTGTAGCTAAGGCATTAATATCTTTATTACTAAAAGGTTGGTTGATGGTACGTTAACGCGATTTCACTATATGTTTGCCTTCTTTGCTTTTATCAGTGTATTCTATACTTACATTGTAATTACTTTTTTAGCTAAGGCATTAATATCTTTATTACTAAAAGGTTGGTTGATGGTACGTTAACGCGATTTCACTATATGTTTGCCTTCTTTGCTTTTATCAGTGTACTCTAAACTTACATTGTAATTACTTTTGTAGCTAAGGCATTAATATCTTTATTACTAAAAGGTTGGTTGATGGTACGTTAACGCGATTTCACTATATGTTTGCCTTCTTTGCTTTTATCAGTGTACTCTAAACTTACATTGTAATTACTTTTGTAGCTAAGGCATTAATATCTTTATTACTAAAAGGTTGGTTGATGGTACGTTAACGCGATTTCACTATATGTTTGCCTTCTTTGCTTTTATCAGTGTACTCTAAACTTACATTGTAATTACTTTTGTAGCTGAGGCATTAATATCTTTATTACTAAAAGGTTGGTTGATGGTACGTTAACGCGATTTCACTATATGTTTGCCTTCTTTGCTTTTATCAGTGTACTCTAAACTTACATTGTAATTACTTTTGTAGCTAAGGCATTAATATCTTTATTACTAAAAGGTTGGTTGATGGTACGTTAACGCGATTTCACTATATGTTTGCCTTCTTTGCTTTTATCAGTGTACTCTAAACTTACATTGTAATTACTTTTGTAGCTAAGGCATTAATAACTTTATTACTAAAAGGTTGGTTGATGGTACGTTAACGCGATTTCACTATATGTTTGCCTTCTTTGCTTTTATCAGTGTATTCTAAACTTACATTGTAATTACTTTTTTAGCTAAGGCATTAATATCTTTATTACTAAAAGGTTGGTTGATGGTACGTTAACGCGATTTCACTATATGTTTGCCTTCTTTGCTTTTATCAGTGTATTCTATACTTACATTGTAATTACTTTTTTAGCTAAGGCATTAATATCTTTATTACTAAATGGTTGGTTGATGGTACGTTAACGCGATTTCACTATATGTTTGCCTTCTTTGCTTTTATCAGTGTACTCTAAACTTACATTGTAATTACTTTTTTAGCTGAGGCATTAATATCTTTATTACTAAATGGTTGGTTGATGGTACGTTAACGCGATTTCACTATATGTTTGCCTTCTTTGCTTTTATCAGTGTACTCTAAACTTACATTGTAATTAATTTTGTAGCCGAGGCATTAATATCTTTATTACTTAAAAGGTTGGTTGATGGTACGTTAACGCGATTTCACTATATGTTTGCCTTCTTTGCTTTTATCAGTGTATTCTATACTTACATTGTAATTACTTTTTTAGCTAAGGCATTAATATCTTTATTACTAAAAGGTTGGTTGATGGTACGTTCACGTGATTTCGCTATATGTTTGCCTTCTTTGCTTTTATCAGTGTATTCTAAACTTACATTGTAATTACTTTTTTAGCTAAGGCATTAATACCTTTATTACTAAAAGGTTGGTTGATGGTACTTTTAACGCGATTTCACTATATGTTTGCCTTCTTTGCTTTTATCAGTGCATTCTATACTTACATTGTGATTACTTTTTTAGCTAAGGCATTAATATCTTTATTACTAAAAAGGTTGGTTGGATGGTACTTTAACGCGATTTCACTATATGTTTGCTCTCTTTGCTTTTATCAGTGTATTCTAAACTTACATTGTAATTACTTTAGAAGCAGGCATTAATATCTTTATTACTAAAAGGTTGGTTGATGGTACTTTAACGCGATTTCACTATATGTTTGCCTTCTTTGCTTTTATCAGTGTATTCTAAACTTACATTGTAATTACTTTTGTAGCTGAGGCATTAATATCTTTATTACTAAAAGGTTGCTGATGGTACTTTTAACGCGATTTCACTATATGTTTGCCTTCTTTGCTTTTATCAGTGTATTCTAAACTTACATTGTAATTACTTTTTTAGCTAAGGCATTAATATATTTATTACTAAAAGGCTGGTTGATGGTACTTTAACGCGATTTCACTATATGTTTGCCTTCTTTGCTTTTATCAGTGTATTCTAAACTTACATTGTAATTACTTTTGTAGCTGAGGCAATAATATCTTTATTACTAAAAGGTTGGTTGATGGTACTTTAACGCGATTTCACTATATGTTTGCCTTCTTTGCTTTTATCAGTGTATTCTAAACTTACATTGTAATTACTTTTGTAGCTGAGGCATTAATATCTTTATTACTAAAAGGTTGGTTGATGGTACTTTAACGCGATTTCACTATATGTTTGCCTTCTTTGCTTTTATCAGTGTATTCTAAACTTACATTGTAATTACTTTTGTAGCTAAGGCATTAATATCTTTATTACTAAAAGGTTGGTTGATGGTAATTTTTTTTAACGCGATTTCACTATATGTTTGCCTTCTTTGCTTTTATCAGTGTATTCTAAACTTACATTGTAATTACTTTTGTAGCTGAGGCAATAATATCTTTATTACTAAAAGGTTGGTTGATGGTAATTCTTTAACGCGATTTCACTATATGTTTGCCTTCTTTGCTTTTATCAGTGCATTCTATACTTCTTCATTGTACTACTTTTTTGCTAAGGCATTAATATCTTTATTACTAAAAGGTTGGTTGATGGTACTTTAACGCGATTTCACTATATGTTTGCCTTCTTTGCTTTTATCAGTGTATTCTAAACTTACATTGTAATTACTTTTGTAGCTGAGGCAATAATATCTTTATTACTAAAAGGTTGGTTGATGGTACTTTAACGCGATTTCACTATATGTTTGCCTTGCTTTTATCAGTGTATTCTAAACTTGCGACAATTACTTTTTTAGCTAAGGCATTAATATCTTTATTACTAAAAGGTTGGTTGATGGTACTTTAACGCGATTTCACTATATGTTTGCCTTTCTTTGCTTTTATCTGTGTATTCTAAACTTACATTGTAATTACTTTTTGAAGCTAAGGCATTAATATCTTTATTACTAAAAGGTTGGTTGATGGTACGTTAACGCGATTTCACTATATGTTTGCCTTCTTTGCTTTTATCAGTGTATTCTATACTTACATTGTAATTACTTTTTTAGCGAAGGCATTAATATCTTTATTACTAAAAGGTTGGTTGATGGTACGTTAACGCGATTTCACTATATGTTTGCCTTCTTTGCTTTTATCAGTGTATTCTAAACTTACATTGTAATTACTTTTTTTAGCTAAGGCATTAATAACTTTATTACTAAATGGTTGGTTGATGGTACGTTCACGCGATTTCACTATATGTTTGCCTTCTTTGCTTTTATCAGTGTACTCTAAACTTACATTGTAATTACTTTTTTAGCTGAGGCATTAATATCTTTATTACTAAAAGGTTGTTTGATGGTACGTTAACGCGATTTCACTATATGTTTGCCTTCTTTGCTTTTATCAGTGTACTCTAAACTTACATTGTAATTACTTTTTTAGCTAAGGCATTAATATCTTTATTACTAAAAGGTTGGTTGATGGTACGTTAACGCGATTTCACTATATGTTTGCCTTCTTTGCTTTTATCTGTGTATTCTAAACTTACATTGTAATTACTTTTGTAGCTAAGGCATTAATATCTTTATTACTAAAAGGTTGGTTGATGGTACGTTAACGCGATTTCACTATATGTTTGCCTTCTTTGCTTTTATCAGTGTATTCTAAACTTACATTGTTATTACTTTTTTAGCTAAGGCATTAATATCTTTATTACTAAATGGTTGGTTGATGGTACGTTAACGCGATTTCACTATATGTTTGCCTTCTTTGCTTTTATCAGTGTACTCTAAACTTACATTGTAATTACTTTTGTAGCTGAGGCATTAATATCTTTATTACTAAATGGTTGGTTGATGGTACGTTAACGCGATTTCACTATATGTTTGCCTTCTTTGCTTTTATCAGTGTACTCTAAACTTACATTGTAATTACTTTTGTAGCTGAGGCATTAATATCTTTATTACTAAAAGGTTGGTTGATGGTACGTTAACGCGATTTCACTATATGTTTGCCTTCTTTGCTTTTATCAGTGTATTCTATACTTACATTGTAATTACTTTTTTAGCGAAGGCATTAATATCTTTATTACTAAAAGGTTGGTTGATGGTACGTTAACGCGATTTCACTATATGTTTGCCTTCTTTGCTTTTATCAGTGTATTCTAAACTTACATTGTAATTACTTTTTTAGCTAAGGCATTAATAACTTTATTACTAAATGGTTGGTTGATGGTACGTTCACGCGATTTCACTATATGTTTGCCTTCTTTGCTTTTATCAGTGTACTCTAAACTTACATTGTAATTACTTTTTTTAGCTGAGGCATTAATATCTTTATTACTAAAAGGTTGGTTGATATACGTTAACGCGATTTCACTATATGTTTGCCTTCTTTGCTTTTATCAGTAATTCTAAACTTACATTGTAATTACTTTTTTAGCTAAGGCATTAATATCTTTATTACTAAAAGGTTGGTTGATGGTACGTTAACGCGATTTCACTATATGTTTGCTCTCTTTGCTTTTATCTGTGTATTCTAAACTTACATTGTAATTACTTTTGTAGCTAAGGCATTAATATCTTTATTACTAAAAGGTTGGTTGATGGTAATGTTAACGCGATCACTATATGTTTGCCTTCTCTTTGCTTTTATCAGTGTATTCTAAACTTACATTGTTATTACTTTTTTTAGCTAAGGCATTAATATCTTTATTACTAAATGGTTGGTTGATGGTACGTTAACGCGATTTCACTATATGTTTGCCTTCTTTGCTTTTATCAGTAATTTCAAACTTACATTGTAATTACTTTTGTAGCTGAGGCATTAATATCTTTATACTAAATGGTTGGTTGATGGTACTTTAACGCGATTTCACTATATGTTTGCCTTCTTTGCTTTTATCAGTGTACTCTAAACTTACATTGTAATTACTTTTGTAGCTGAGGCATTAATATCTTTATTACTAAAAGGTTGGTTGATGGTACGTTAACGCGATTTCACTATATGTTTGCCTTCTTTGCTTTTATCAGTGTATTCTATACTTTTACATTGTAATTACTTTTTTTAGCTAAGGCATTAATATCTTTATTACTAAAAGGTTGGTTGATGGTACGTTAACGCGATTTCACTATATGTTTGCCTTCTTTGCTTTATCAGTGTATTCTAAACTTTACATTGTAATTACTTTTGTAGCTGAGGCATTAATATCTTTATTACTAAAAGGTTGGTTGATGGTACGTTAACGCGATTTCACTATATGTTTGCCTTCTTTGCTTTTATCAGTGTATTCTATACTTACATTGTAATTACTTTCTTTAGCTAAGGCATTAATATCTTTATTACTAAAAGGTTGGCTGATGGTACGTTAACGCGATTTCACTATATGTTTGCCTTCTTTGCTTTTATCAGTGTATTCTATACTCGCGATTGTAATTACTTTTTTAGCTAAGGCATTAATATCTTTATTACTAAAGGTTGGTTGATGGTACGTTAACGCGATTTCACTATATGTTTGCCTTCTTTGCTTTTATCAGTGTAATTTTAAACTTACATTGTAATTGGCTTTTGTAGCTGAGGCATTAATATCTTTATTACTAAAAGGTTGGTTGATGGTACGTTAACGCGATTTCACTATATGTTTGCCTTCTTTGCTTTTATCAAAAATTTTAAACTTATACAGTAATTACTTTTGTGAAGCTGAGGCAGTAATATCTTTATTAATAAAATGTTGGTTGATGGTACGTTAACGCGATTTCACTATATGTTTGCCTTCTTTGCTTTTATCAGGTGTATTCTAAATCTACATTGTAATTACTTTTTTAGCTGGAGGTGATTAATATATTTATTACTAAAAGGTTGGTTGATGGTACGTTAACGCGATTTCACTATATGTTTGCCTTCTTTGCTTTTATCAGTGTACT